>JAWQEG010002510.1:7500-367500 GCA_033782935.1 Petrolisthes cinctipes | reverse complement strand
TTTTTTTGGTGTTTTTTTTTTTCCCTGATTGAAAACCTGAAAATTAGGGCACGTCGCCTCATTACACCTGTGTTCCTGCTGTTTCATCATTATCATAGTGTTTTGGTACGGTTATTTCACTTGTTTGCTTTTTTTTTTTTACCAGGTGTGTGTGGGTGTGGGTGGTGAGGTTTGTGTGTGTGGGGGTGGGGTAGGGTGAGGTTTGTGTGTGTGGGGGGGGAGGTGAGGTTTGTGGGTGTGTGTGTGGGTGGTGAGGTTTGTGTGGGTGGGGGTGAGGTTTGTGTGGGTGGGTGGGTGGCGAGATTTGTGTGTGCGTGTGTGTGTGTGTGTGGGTGGGTGGCGAGGTTTGTGTGTGTGTGTGGGTGGGTGGGTGGGGAGGTTTGTGTGTGTGTGTGTGTGTGGGTGGGGAGGTTTGTGTGTGTGTGTGTGTACAGTGAGCTCAGTAGTAGGTCACTCTCACACTTACCTCTCATTATACTCATTATTGTTTACCCTCCAGACCTTGAGACACACCACCACGTTATGTCTTCTTTCATCACAGACGGGGACTGGTTAAATCATCAAGGTAAGGAAATTCCACTGTTACAAGTACAATCAGTCAGTCAGTCAGTCACCACACATTATATTACCCTTACACATATACCGCATAGATCTTGTTTCTTGTATACTTTTATTTTTATGTAAGAGAAAGAAAGGAGACTAGCTGCTCTGTACTAACTACTGCACTCTATAAAGTTAGGGTCATTTACAGATACTTTACAGGTCATGTTTTTAAAGCAATCTACGGTTTTTGGGAAAGAAAAGTAATGAAATAAATATCTTTAGATTTATTTTCTAGTAAAAATAAACTTACTTTTCATTCATTCATATGGACTGATGCCTTGTTCCCTCATGGAAACTATACTTAATAACAACAATGCAAATACAGTATATTCTACCATTATATTTTCAAGTACAATATTGTATAGTATGCTACACAACTTTTCACAATGAGAAAACCTATAAATTAGATACGGTAAAAAAAAAAAAACTTGCTAGGCTTAGAAGACCCTGTAGCACAACAAGGGAGATGGAGATAGTGTGGAAGGACAGTAATAACGAAGGAAATAAAAAGAAAGGAGAGACAGCTGAAGAATTGAATGGGAGTGACTCAGATCCAAAGGGGCGCTAAAATCATTAATGTACAGAAAATCAACTAAGATAAGTCCGAAGCTGTGATTCCGATTGATTATGATATTTATTATCCTATTAATTTTTTGTAAATGTGTAATCAGGTACCGGTATTTAAATATGCTTAAATGTTAAAAAAGTTAATATAAAAAAATTAAAAACTGGTCATGAGGGGTAAAATAAAGTTATACAGTAGGCTATAGGGAAGGAAAGTTATGTTCTCAAAGGTAAATACTGTATATGATGCCAATAGAAAGAATGATGTTTTGTTTATGGTAAATCTGACCACATTAGGAAAGATAAACAACAACCAAGAGGAGTCTAGATATTCAGGAGCTAATGTTGTCCAGGTGAGACCAGATATATTTTTACCATAGATTTTGTCACAAGGTATACCATTCTTTCTGGTTAAGTCGCATAATCAAGTTAGCTTCTCAAATCCAAGTTTATATTAAGATATGCATCATATTTCCTGGCTCACTTTAAGTCACATAATCTGGTGTAAGTCAGGGTCTGTAGTCAAAGCTAGAAGTCACAAGATGATTCATACTTCCTGGCCCACTGTAAGTTGCATAATCTAGTTCAAATTAAGTCCTATTATCTGCTTCAAGTTTAGTCCGAGTGTAAATCTAGTGATCAGGGTGTGTGGTCAAAGTAACAAGTCAGGTGATAAGTCATAAGTCACATAATCTAGTCCAAGTTGTCTCATAATCTGCTTCAGGTAGAGGTTGAGTGTTAATCTAGTCATCTGGGTGTGTGGTCCAAGTTGTGTCACGCCTTCTGTCCCAGGATGAGGTCTGGGTCAGTGGCGGTGAAGAAGACGTGGAGTTTTTTGGAGAGTTCTGGTCCGATGCGACGTGTGGATGCCAATACGCCCGCACCTCGACGGATGGGAATGTCCGCCAAAAGCATGGACGCCTCCTCTTTTGTCCTGCATTTCTTGTATGCCTGTCGGGAGGAAAAAGAAAACAGCATGGTTATTTCTTTTAACCTGGCAGAAAAATTTATATACTGGTATGTACTGTAGCTGTTGGTTTCTAACCGTCAATATCTACCAGCAGCATAGACACCTCCTCTCTTGTCCTGTATTTCTTGTACACCCATTGGGATGGAAAAGAAACAATGGCATGGATATTTTTGGAACACAGCAGAAGTGTACATACAATATTGACTTTTAGCTCTCAGACAAAGCAACACAAGTACTCGATGATCCCAACAACATTAGCATATTGACACAGAGAACTATATAAATATTCTAGACTCCAAGTAATAGTACTATACCATGTTTTGTATTGGTGCTAAATCATCACTTCAAGAAATAGATAATTAGATATTCAGGTCTGCAGTGTATCAAGACAATGCTCAAGTGTAATTAGAGACAGAGACCTGAATGATTGCAGTTAATTGAGAGAGTACTCAAATGTTAACAGAGATAGATACCTGAATGAGTGGTTTAGGACCTGGGTACTCTCTGGCTACAGCTTGTGCCATCTCCACCCCAACGTGACTAAACTGACGTAATTGTTGGTGCCAGAGCTTGAGCAGTCCCACACCATTCTTGTCCACACGTACACTGCTGCTGCTGCTTCCTTCAGCGTACCATGAGAACACAGCTTCATTCTGCTCACGTCTGCCGATGGAAAGAGAGGAGAAAACATTATGGAGAACGAATACTAAATGGAAAATACATCAAGTCAGTATTTACATACGGTGAATGCAAGATGTATATAAGATCACTGAGAAAATGGGTTACACAAGCAAGAGCTAAAAAAAAAAAACTGTGCACCTACTTGAATGGAGTCTCTGCCACAGCCTTGGTGACCTGGAGGATATACATAGCGACCTTCTCAGGGTCAGACAAGAGGCGATGATTGAGGCCACATTCCAACTGGGCCATCACCAGGGCTGTCTCTATGTCAACCCTGAAGGATAATACACCAATACATACAGTCAGTCCCATTCACATCTACATTTACACTATCCTGAGATAAACTTGAATTAACTATTAAAGTTGTAAAACATGCCGATCAATATATTCATTCCTCTTCAGTTATGAATTTACACAATGCTATTATAAATATGACACAGTGACCTTTTAACTTTGTACAGCAATGAAACAAAAGTAGACTGGCACACACAATCTCCTTTAGTATTATGAAAAATATGAAAGAGAGACCACTAGCAACTAACATAATGTACATTGCATTTAATTGCATTCATCACTGACCTGGTTACTTGTGGTATTGTATTTTGTTGTTTATTCCTCCTGTTAGTCTTAGTTGTTGTAGTCTCACCTCGCACTGCTGAACGCATATCCTGTTGTTTCTTTAACTTTTGGCTCCTGCAGGATTTTAAGTACATAAATTTTTACCTTTAAACAATGGAAAATTATTGGATGTCACATCCCCACTGATACTGGAAATATTCATATAAAAAACTTTGAATATATACCAGTGTCAAAGCTTAAATTATACAAATTAAATTCAATACTCATATGAAGTTTAAGAATTATTATACTATACACTATTATTCTAAGTGAAGCATGAGTAATGTTATGAATATTTGAAAAATTAGAGGCTGTAAGTGTAAGAGTTATGTAAAGATACTGTAGTGTAGTGTAGTATATGGTGACTAACTTACTTCATGTACTGGTCAATGCCACAGACAATGAGTGTGAGTCTGGGAGCATCTAACTTCTTCTGCCATGTCCGACATAACTCACACAACCCTCCTCTTCCTCTTCTACCACCACCATCACCACCACCACTCTCTTCCACACCATACACCTGCTGCTCCACCACACACACAAACTCCTCTGTCTCCATCAAAACCACTGCCTCCTCCGCCTTGCTCTCCTGTTGGTTGGGAAGGTAAATGTCTGTAAACTTAGCAGTAGGTGAGAATCAAATTGTGACATTGATAAGTGTGGCACAAAGACCAACCTGGAAAGTATGAGGAAGATATTATAATAATGATAATATGTAATGATGATTGTAAAGAAATTATGTTAACAACAATATGAAGAGAGAAGAAAACAACAATTCAAGAGTAAAAAGAGGACCCACCTGGAGAGTTAACGGATCCACCCTGAGGAATGTGACTGAGGCGGGTACTGGGGCATCTACAACCCTATACCTTACTCCACCACCGTCCTGCTGACCCAGACAACCCACCACCTGACTCCCGGCAACCGACTCCACCAGTGCACGGTCCACCTCAACCACTATGAACTAGGTGGGTGGAAGGGTGGATGTTGGTGTGATATACTTAGGGGGAGAAACTCTTGATGGATGGTAAATTGGAGGGCTACTGCTGATTCCTCCAAACTTTGCCCCAAAACAAATTCTCTATTAGTAATGTAACTAAATTCGTTGGTTTTCTGACATAGTTTGGAGGAATCAGTAGCTCTATAATTCACCACCAAGAGAATCTCCCCTTAATCCTTTATCTGTGGTATCAGTTTGTTAGTTCTGTAATTATTTACTTTTTATTGTCTCCTTATAAACATAATATTCCTAGACTCATTTTTTTTAGGGAGATGAAGCTGAAATTTTCACTGATGCATTTCAGGTTAGTCTAAAATACTGTAGATGGAAAAAGAAAAAAATACTGCACTTGTTCATATATATTGAGAATACTGTACAGATGAAAATGACAAGTATTCAAAGTAAAGAGAAGTTGGAGCATAGTTTGAAGAAAATAATAAAATAAGAAAATGTGAGTGAGTGCAAAGCAGAAAAAAGAATGACTGTGCTAGGCAATTGAAACCTTGTAATTACAAAGAAGACAGAGAGGGAGAACAAAAGCAAGAGGAAGAAGGAAAGGGAAAAGTTAAAATGGTAATAATGAGGTGGTGGTCATACTGTATTGGGAAAAAGCTCTGACCTTCATACATTCTCCCGGCTTCATGGCACGTTTGCTGGCTCTCTCTGCCTCCCTCCTGGCTTTGGCTTCGGCCTTCTCAGCGGCGAGTCTCTGTCTCTTGGCCTCTCGCTGCCTCCGATTGGCCTCCTTCTCTGCCCTCACCTCATCCTTTCTCAACTTCTTTAGGGGTGGTTGAGTCATGGCTTCTGTCTCTCTCTGATGACACAATATTATTATTGTTATTGTTATTTATAAAAATAATAACAATAATGGAATAACTATAATAATATCAACACTGACACAAATTGATGATCATGGCATAAATCTCATTCCAATTTATATGGTAATATGAATCTAGTTACAGTATGTTAAAAATAATACACAATGAAGAAGGGACGTTTGTTCATTCTTTTTATTTAACCAATTACTACTGATGTTTTGTACAGCTGACAGCACAAGTTAATTATATATGATATATGTTGCAAAATATGAATCAAGTTCCATTAAAATACTGTACATTACTAGCTGACGGAGGGAGACATGCATATACAGTACACCTGCTGAAACAAACACATCCTCTCGTTTCAACCCTTCAATTCTACGACATCATTCCTCACTTATCACAATGTGTAATCATGAAGGAAAATCTTAGTATTGTACTACCCATTGTACCATTCAGATAAAGTGTATGGTAATCAAATAATAATAATAATACAGTAATACAGTAATATGGAAATGCGTACCACTGATGTGAAATCCTATGTACTGTAGTACAGTACATAATTATAGAGCACACTAGTCTTGCTAAATACGTAGCAATATAAACTTGTAAATATATTCGTATCTTACCATATTTGGATCCTCTTCAGTAATGTGACATGAAGGAGCAGGAAAGTCACAGGTACGAGGCAAGTCTTCTGGTAATGTTTCAATATGGAATGATTCTGAAAATGATAAAGTTCCATCAATTTCCAAAAAATGAAATGGGCACTAAAGATTCTAACTGACTATTCATAAGTCTTGATATTCCTCCTTGTATGTACAGTATATATATATTTTGATGTATGAGGGATAAATTAGAGGAACTTTCACTATCAAGAAGTAACGGCTATACACACACACACACACAAAAAAAAAAAGCAAATGGTGAAATGTACCGGTACTGTATCCTACTGAACTGGGACTCAGAAGAGGATGTGAAATTGAATGAGAGAAAAAGAGGAAGAGGAAAAAAATGAGAAATAAAGGAAGAAGAGGATGAGGAGAAGGAAGAATTAGAAGGAAACAAAAAGTAGGATGATGAAAAGAAGGTGAAAACAAGAAAAAGGAAAACAATAACAAGGACAGAAAAAAAGCAAAGAAAGAAGAAAACCAAGAAAGTAAGAGGATGAAGAGAAGAGAGGTAGAGCATATAGCATACTCCTGCAGGTTTACAAGGGAAACAAAATACCTGCACACCTCCTGTATCAAAACTCACAACAACATAATCATTCATACCCCTGTGTTTTTTGGAATAACTCTCCTCCTCGTTGTCGTCGCCATCATCATCATCGCTGCTTAGGGTGAGTGTCTCGGGCTCCTTGGAGGTGACTGAGGATGGCATAAACGTACTATTTTTGAGGGTTGCTGGGTTTTGGGTGACAGTTTCTTGTGGTAATAATGTACTATTTTTGCCGGTCAATGTTACTTTTGTGGCAGTTGTTAGTGGTAATGTATTATTTTTATGGGTAGTTTGTTTTCTGGTGGTATTTGTTTGTAGTAATGTCCTACTTTTGACAGTTGCTGGCTTTTCGGTGATGGGGGCTGCTGCTGGTGGTGGTGGTGGTGGTGGTACCGTCCTATTGTCAACACTATCTGGCCTCTTGGTGAAAAGTAATGCTGGTATTGTACTGCTTCCCCCGGCCAGGTCAGGCAAACTGCAACAAACATACAGTACACCCTCGATATACAATTATTAAATACTGTACTTGCATCCACCACTTCATTTTACACTCAGTCACTCATTGAAGACAAAATAATGTGTTCCCAGGAATCTCTTATTCATTTCCATACAGACTAAGTGATTTACTGGGCTTGTGTTAAGGGGGAAGTACAGCATTGGTGATTCTGGAGCAACTGATTCCTCCAAACTATTCCAAGTTATAGAAAACCATTACATTTGTTCATTTGGTCCTGTTTCCTCGCATACTTTGGAGGAATCAAGGTGCTCCAATGTAACAAAGTGAATTACCCCATTAAAAGGAAAGTATATCAAGAGCCTACATTACCAGTTAAGTACAGTAGATCCTCGATACATAGATTATATATACCGGTACTATTATTATACACTGTTATGCTATTAAACGCTTGTACAGTATCTACCCACCACTTCAATTTACACTCAGTCATTCATTGAAGACAAAATAATGTTCTCCCAGGCTTTTATTATTCTTACCATACTACTAAATGATCTACTGGGCCGGTGTTAAATGACAAATATTAAATATATTACATTTACAACACTTATTAAAGCTTATTTAATCATAGTCAGTACTAGATGTAAATACTGTAGGGGATAATTTAACATAACCATTACTAACCAACCTGTCATTAGAGTTTTCATCATCAGAAGAGGAGAGTGTGTGAACAGTTGGCAGCATTGTACACAGTATCTCCTGAAAATATATTAAGAGGGTAACTAAATGGAAGTGGGAAACTGAAGAAAGCATTAAATGTTAAGAAGGTAAACTGAATTGTAGAGGAAGATATAATAAGCATGCAAAACGTTATTAAGAAGGTAAGTTAAGGGGGTGCGGGAATAGGGGACAGGCTTAGGGGGGGGTTTGGGGGATGTGGGAATAGGGGGACAGGCTTGGGGGGGGGGGGGGTAGAAAGCCTGTCCCCTATTCCCGCACCCCCCTAACCTCCCCCCAAGCCTGTCCCGCACCCCCCAAAATCCCCCGCACCCCCCTAAACCCCCCCTAAGCATGTCCCCCTATTCCTGCACCCCCTTAAACTGAACTGTAGAGGTATACTGAAGACCACATTAATAAGGGGATGGATGGTATACTTTGGATACATTGGAGCACCTTGAGTCCTCCACAGTATGCCAGGAAACAAGACTACGTGAACAAAAATAATGGTATTTTGTTGTTGCTTGGAATAGTTTGGAGGAATCAGTTGCCCTAGATTTACCACCACCAACACTGTACTATACCCTATTGGTAACTGAATTGAAGACGATGAAAAAAAAAAAACAGGCTAAACAAACCATTACCCAATTAATGTAGAAAAAATTTGTATCACAGTAAAAGTGTCAGAAAAACAAAAGATATTAATGGGTGAAGGTTATGTAAAGTGAATATTATGGGTTCTAACATAAATTAAATATTAACCATGCCTTTATTATTAACGTACAACACACCAGAATTATAACTAGTTGGCCAAAAATATAGATACACAAATTACAAAAAATGTCAAAACACTGAAACTAATAATACTGTAATCCAAAAATATAAATCCCCCTTCCCAAAAAGAAAGCATAATGAAATTAGTGCAGTATTTCAACTAGCTAACCCTATAGTAATAATTTATGTCAAAGTTAGGGCCATATTAAAAAGCATTCATGGTGTGGTACCGGTACGACGACTCCATATAAACAAACAACAGAGCCGTCGTACAGTACCACACCATCATATACACCACAGATGTTCTTGAATACGGACCTTAGTGTTGGTGGTAACTTGGGCCATATTCAAGAACATTCATGGTGTATACAATGGTGTGGTACTAGTACGATGGCTCTGTTGTTTGTCTATGGAGCCGTCATACAATACTACCGATTATTATTAGCTTCACAAATCTATTAACTTATAACAACCAATAAGTTAAATGATATATATTAAGATAATTATGAAGTAAATTTAATTACTTATAACAACCAATTAAGTTAAATTATGGCATTTATCTAGACTATTGCTGTTTTGTAGCAGTGTTGCCAGATCCGGCTAAGTCCCAGTATTTTGTCCCGGTCAGGTTCCGGTACTTTACCACGGTTATTTCCCGGTAGTTTGTCCAGGTTAGGTCCCGGTAGTTTGCTGCGGTCTAGGTTAGGTTAGTTTAAGGTCAGGCTAATTTCAAAATGCCCTATTTGAATATGCCCTATCTTGGAAATGGGGCATTGCCGAAGAAAATGCCATAGAAGAAAAGTGTCTTAGAGTGGTATAAATTAGTGGGTAATAGTAGGTAAATACATCGTAACAGAACACGGCAGTAGAATAGATAATTATTTAAATTATATATATCATTATGATATTTATGAGGTCAATTCAATAACTGGTAAATTTACAGAAGAACTGGGTTCACTATATTGTGTATTTTAGTATCATTGCCCACTATTTTGGACCATTCTAAGACACTTTTCATCTATGGTGTTTATCTCGGAGATGCCCCGTTTTCGAGATATGCCCCGTTTTACAAACATAATTTGGAAATTAGTCTGACCTCACCTGACCTGACCTAACCTAACCTAGATCACAGCAGACTACCGGGACCTAACCTGGGCAAACTACCGGGATATAACCGGTGTAAACTATCATAAAGTGACTGGGGCAAATTCCTGGGACCTAGCCGGATTTGGTAACACTGCGCGATCCTAGCCAAAAACCCAGTTATTCTGTAATAATACCCAATAACTTATAACAACCAATTACGTTAAGTTGGTATTTATTGAAAGAATTACCGTTTTGGGTAAATATTGAATGAATTACCGTTATTGGGTACGTTTTTTCTACCTTCATTACCCACTTATTTAGACCATTCTAAGTCTATTTTCTTCTATGGCATTTTCTCCGCAAATGCCCCATTTCCAAGATAGGGCATATTCAAATGGGGCATTTTGAAATTAGCCTGACCTTACCTGACCTGACCTAACCTAACCTAGACCGCATCAGACTACCGGGACCTAACCTGGGCAAACTACCGGGAAATAACCGTGGTAAAGTACAGAAAATGACCGGGGCAAAATACTGGGACCTAGCCGGATCTGGCAACACTGCTACAAAACGGTAATTCTTTCAATAAATACCCCGTTTTGTAGCAGTGTTGCCAGATCCGGCTAGGTCCCAGTACTTTGGCCCAGTCATTTTCTGTACTTTACCGCGGTTATTTCCCGGTAGTTTGCCCAGGTTAGGTCCCGGTAGTCTGCACAGGTTAGGTCCCGGTAGTCTGCACAGGTTAGGTCCCGGTAGTCTGATGCGGTCTAGGTTAGGTTAGGTCAGGTAAGGTCAGGCTAATTTCAAAATGCCCCATTTGAATATGCCCTATCTTTGCGGAGAAAATGCCATAGAAGAAAATAGTCTTAGAATGGTCTAAATAAGTGGGTAATGAAGGTAGAAAAACCGTACCCAATAACGGTAATTCATTCAATATTTACCGTTAAGTTAAATGAAAATTATATATTACGATAATTACCAAGTATTTTAACGAAGAACAAGTAGTAGTGTGTACTGGCTGTGGTTTGGGCTATAAATAAGTAACAGTGCTGCCAACAGTATTATTTAATCGCCAAATGGGCTATGTTTGTCTATTGAAGAAAGTGAAAATATCACAGTAACTTTCCAAATAATTATGACAGTATAATAAAGAAACAATATCTTCTAGACATTGATAAGGGAGAGGTAAAATTGAAAATAATGTATTAGTTCAATGAGATTATTCCTGTTACACATTGGGCGGGTTTTCAAGTTGTGTAGAGCCGCGGGTGTCTTTGAAAAAAAAAATATATACCATTTTATTAAGAAAAGTGTAAATTAACACTGAAAGATTTATTATAACCAACAAACTATATATATATTAAAAAAAAAAACTCGTGAAGATGTTGGCGCCCCTTCGAAAAATAAATGAGCCTTTTCTTCCCTTTAAATCCCTCATATCCTTCTTTTCCCTTCTCGCTTGCTGTCCCTCCTGTCTTTCATCTCCCTTTTTGTGTCCTTTAATTAATTTCCCTTTCATTTATTCAAGATGATAATAATATTGTACCGTTGAAAAAATAAAAACATTCCTATCAAGAATTGGCAACGCTGCAACCAAGACGTCACAAACAAGCATGGCCGAGTTTGGAGTTGCATTTATTTTATTCGAGAAGGAAGAAGTAATTTATCGTTATTATCTCCTTCATCACCATGATTTAAACCGAACCCTCACACCATGAATATCCAGAGACGTGAAGGTAATGAAAGAAAGAGAAGAAAATGGAGATAAGAGATGGTGAGTACATAACAGAAATTGAAGTCAGTTGAGTGGTCGCTTTGCATTTTTTTTTTTTTTTTTTTTTTTCGTGTGTATGGTAATTTCTGTTTACACTATTGATTTGTATTTTAGGTAAAAGTAGAGAATGGTAAAGGTACAGAAGTGGACCTTACTGTATAATAGATATTTTACTGTCATTACCCACTATTTCGGACCATTCTAAGACACTTTTCTTCTATGGTTTTTCGGTATTTATTGAAAGAATTACCGTTTTGCAGCAGTGTTGCCAGATCCGGCTGGGTCCCAGTATTTTGCCCCAGTCATTTATTGTTCTTTATCACGATTATTTTCCGGTAGTTTGCCCAGGTTAGGTTCCGGTAGTTTGCCCAGGTTAGGTCCCGGTAGTCTGATGCGGTGTAGGTTAGGTTAGGTCAGGTCAGGTAAGGTCAGACTAATTTCAAAATGCCCCATTTGCGTATGCCCTATCTTGGAAATGGGGCATTTGCGGAGAAAATGCCATAGAAGAAAATAGTCTTAGAATGGTCTATATAAGTGGGTAATGAAGGTAGAAAAAACGTACGCAATAACGGTAATTCATTCAATATTTACCGGTTTTTCTTCCTCAAATGCCCCGTTTCCAAGATAGGGCATATTCAAATGGGGCATTTTGAAATTAGCCTGACCTTACCTGACCTGACCTAACCTAACCTAACCTAGACCACATCAGACTACCGGGTCCTAACCTGGGCAAACTACCGGGACCTAACCTGGGCAAACTACCGGGAAATAATCGTGATAAAGTACAATAAATGACAGGGGTAAAATACTAGGACCCAGCCGGATCTGGCAACACTGCTGAATTCAGGTCCACTTCTGTACTAATACCGTAGAGAAGTACTGAGTTCACTATATTGTGTATTTTAGTATCATTACTCACTATTTTGGGTAAATATTGAAAGAATTGCCGTTATTGTGTACGGTTTTTCTACCTTCATTACCCACTTATTTAGACAATTCTAAGACTATTTTCGGCTAATATTGCGATTATCTGCGCCGGCGAACTACTGGTTAGGATAGGTAGGGTTCGGTTACCTTTATCAATACTCAATGGAATTATCTTGTGGAAATGTATTCTATGCTAGATATTTCAATTTTAAGATACAACATTTCTGTAGCGAAGGGACGAACTGAGGTCGGCCGGACAGTGTTACCAGATCCCCTTGCCAAAATTACGGAAGGTCCAATAGGCAGTTGTGTACAATACGCCTGACCCACATAATCGGGATACTTTTAGCTCCTATCTACAGGATCTGTTTTATTTTTAAAGGTCCCGAAGGACACTAGGTTAGGTCCCGAAGGACATTAAGTTAAGAAGGTAGCAACAGTCTAGGTTAGGTTAGGTAGGTCAGGTTATTTTGTCTGGTGATCAAAAAATTATTTGTCCCCATTTTAAATGATTGAATTTCCCGCTCGACTGGGCTACTTATTGAACATTCTTCATACAATTTTCCAAGTGTGGACAGAATTTGCCTAAAACATGGAAGTATTCCTGTATCTGGCAACACTGCACACAGTGGCGGGAAGTCGGAAACCTGCTAGGAAAGCCTCACTCCATTTTCAAAGTAAATACATACAAATGTTATTCATGTTTTTACGTAGTTCCACATAATATAACAGTCTCTAACACAAAATGGGAAAAGAAATGGGCGATTTTGGTTGACAGAAAGTGTGAAAATCGAGGACGCAGATAATCGCAATATTTACCCCATTTTCTTCTATGGCATTTCCAACGCAAATGCCCCATTTCCAAGATATTCAAATGGAGCATTATGAAATTAGCCTTACCTAACCTAACCTAGACCACAGCAGACTACTGGGACCTAACCTGAGCAAAGTACAGTAAAAGTCCCTTAATCCGGAAGGCAAGGGGGTTTGAGACTTCCGAATTAGCGAAAATTCCGTGTTATCGAAAAATACCCCCCAAAATACGTATGAAATACTTTTATTACTTTTAAATACAGGTTTCCCTGTCACATGTAATTTATGAGGTAGGGAGGGGGTGGTGGGAGGATCACAGCTGTTGCCAGGTCTGCTTGACGAAATTTCCCTTACTTCACCTTTAAAATTTCCCTTTTTGCTTCAATAATTCCCTGTTTATTCTTGACAAATTACGGTCTTTTTAGTACTTCATCTGATAGAAATTTCCCTGTTTACTCTTGAACAATCTTTATATAATTTCCCTGTGTGAACTTCAAAATTTCTCTGTTTTGGGGAATTTTGTAGTTGACAGGGAAATTTCTACCAGACGAAATACCAAAAAGAAAGACCGTCAATGTTCAAGAGAAGAGTAAACAGGGAATTATTGAGGCAAAAAGGGAAATTCTGTTGTTGAAGTTGGGGAAATTTTGTGCATCAGACCTGGCAACACTGGCAGTCACACGTAATTTATGAGTGTCAGGAGGGGGTGGTGGGAGGAGGATGATCGCAGCTGACACTCATAATTTAATGTCTTATGAGGTCTCAACTTCTTAGTGGGCTTCTTTGGTGGTTTATTAGGAGCCATGATGAATACTGTAGACACCCACAACACTGAATTATATCCCGGGAGATTACTTTTACGGTATTTATTTATTTATTTATTTATTTTATTTTTTTTTTTATTTTTTTTTTTATTTTTTTTTTTTGGGGGGGGGGATACAGTAATTGTGTAAAATTGGTGGGCCCAAAAAGTTCCGGATTAAGGGACTTTTACTGTACCGGGAAATAACCGTGGTAAAGTACAGGAAATGAACGGGGCAAAATACTGGGATCTGGCAACACTGCTACAAAATAGCAATTCTTTCAATAAATACTTGGCTTTGTTGATGTTGTAGTTGCATGTGCTATAATTTCCAGAGATCTGGAGGCATATACTTGTTTGTAAGATATTCTAGGCCTCTCTCAGTATTATTAATCACTATAATCACTTCTAATGCTCAAATCATCCATGTCGTAACACTCAGCGAACATGTGTTTTCTTTTCTTAAAAATGGTGCAATATTCACTACTCCAGACATTTAGTGGCAATTCATTAAAGAGCCTTGGTGCACACTTTTCAAACGCTCTAATACATTGTCAGATTGCTCCTCAGTTCATTTAACCTGTATTGTTCATCACTATGCCAGAGTTCCATAGAGGTATTTACTTGAAAACTTCTTAAATATTCAGGTATTCCGCCAATGTAAGTCAATGACTGCTGGAGTTATCCTCTCACCAGATGGAAGACCTTTAATTAATCTTGCAGCTCTGTTTCTCAAATGGTAATCAGAAACCTTCACCACTTAATTAATTTGAGCTTCGAAAGAAAGATTTTTGTCTCGTAGCACTCCTAAATCTTTCACTTCTTAATCCAGCGTACTACAGTACCATGCACTCGTAAACTTGAGATATCTAATCTTCTAAGATTGGTCTTCTTTCTAATGGTTTATTGTTACACTAAATGTCTATATAGTAAAGAGATTTCTTGATGCTAGACATTCCAACCTGACCAAATCTAATCTAACTTGGACTGTGGTTACCTTTGGCATATATTTTCAGTGTCCTTTGGGACCAATAATACCTTGATGAAATCAGCCATGGGACTGTGACTCTAATGAGACCTTAAAATTTGTGAGTGAAGCTGTTAGGTGTTGGATGCTTCACTTAACAGCATGTCTGTCAAGTTGAAGACTGATTTTGTGTTTTAATTTTCAGGTGTGCTGACACCTGCCCACCTCACCATACTAAAGGGAGGGAAAAAACCTTCCAGCCATGAAGTATCATTTAGGTGATTATTTTGTAATCTTTAATCATAATCAGAAGCTTTTTCATCTCTTGCCTGTAAAGAAGTGGGCAATATTTAACGCGGATAGTACAGGGTTGGTGGTAAATTTGGAGCGACCGATTCCTTCAAACTATTCCAAGCAACAGATCATAATTTTTTGTCAATATTGTCCTGTTTCATAGCATTCTATAGAGGAATCAAAGTGCTTTAATGTACAGAAAGTATTTAACCCCCTTTAGGGTCTTAGAACCCCCTTGGACCCAAGCCTATCCCTTTCCCCTCTTCCACTATCCCTCCTTTTCTTGTCTTCCCTTCATGCTTTCTGTCTCTTCTCTACGACATTCTCTTTTATAGTACAGTATAAGATCTTTCTGGCCTAGCACAGTGTTCTATCTTCTTTTTTCATTCATTTCTTCTCTCTTGGCTAATGGTTGTCTTTGAGGTGGTCCGTGGCCCTCTGTTATGATCAGTCTCAAAAGTCGGTTGTTTAACTTGACACTGAATCTCATGGTTCATAATCTTTGAAGAAAAGTTACATGATTCTTATTTTTGCCATGACTGTACATTGCATATTTTCAAGATAATTTTTTAGCCTTCTTGTAAATTTTTAGGTGACTCATGCCTGTGTACCATTTTATTTTACATATGTACTTGTATTATATATACCGGTAGGGTTCTTTGAAATATACACTTATGGCAGTTTTGCCTTTATTATGTAATATCCTGCTGGCAGTGAATTATAAATTGCTGATGAACATAGTTAAAGGAATCTACTCCAACTCACCACTAGAGGAAGTTATCAAACCTTTACTGAAGACGCTTTAATGTGTATCTAGACTTTTTCAAGTAACTTTACCATATATACATTGATGTAATATTGTATCCACAGCTGGTGAGTGTGGCATTTGTGATACCAAATGTGAAGTGTCCCTCTGATGTAGCTCCTTGTGGGACTACCGGCAATATCAGGATGTTTGAGTTACTGATATCACCAACACTACTAGTGAAGAAGAAGCAGGTGAGTTGCGAGGTTTGTTTAGTCACTATTGATACAAGAGTTTAGTTGTAGTGACCTTGCTTATTTGGATGTGTATAATAAACTTATATGTAAATGTATTAGTAATGAAAGTGATGATTGGTATTTAAATTAGTTGAAGTTGACTTGTAAGTGAATACTAGATGTACTGTATACAGTACTGTATTATGCTAAGATCACAGAATATTTTCATTGCACAGCAGTCACATATTGAAGTCACACCACAATATCAGCAAAAGGAGAGTCCTCTGTGAATGCCATGTGGGTTGTTGAAGTCTGCTGATATATCATGGTATTTCTTCACAGGGCCTGTAACTTTATATCAGGTATATAGGGTTGTATGGTGCTCTTATCCTTGGAGATTATTATTTTTGATAGATTTTAATCAATACTCTCTGGTGCTTTAACCTGTATAATGGTACCTCGGTTCTCGAACTTAATCCGTTCCAGAAGGCTGTTTGAAAACCGAATAAATAATTTCATTATTCCCGCGATTTTTGTGATATTTTTATGCTTCTCGTAAAGTAATTTCCTTTCAATGGCGCTGAAGAGAAAGCTTTCAAGTGATATTAGTAGTGACAAAAAGAAAAGACAGATCATCACAGTACATGAAAAAGTCAATATGTTAAGTGAAAGGAGAAAAGGCGGCAACAATTGGCCATGCTTTAAGGTTGATCCAAACCACTATAGCCACCATAGTTATAGACTATAACTGTCATCATTCGGGTTATTTCAGGGGTTTGTGCCATGACAGCTTGGTCGGGAACAAAATTTATGTTCGACAACTGAGACATTTTTTTCTCAAACAACATGTTTGACAACCGAGGTACCACTGTATTCCATTTTTATATTCACCCAGAACCTATAAAGGATTTATAGTATAGTAGGCTACCAGTAATGTTCACTGCATACAAACACTTGCAATTGTGCAGTTATTTTGTCTTTTAGATACTGAAAAGAAATTATATTGTATGGTGGTATCTTGATTGTTGATATGAGAAATTCACATTCAGTTATCTGTAAGCTGGGAAAGGACACATGTCAAAGTTGATCGTGATCTTTATTATTTATCATTTGTATTATACCAAATCAGGATACCAAACATCTTTGTGGGTTTTAACAGGCATATATTAGCTTGAATGAAGCAGGCTTGAGGTTCTTTACCACAAGACTGAACAGATTTATTGTTTTATGAATATCATGCAACTTCCTCTTTATCTCCTGTCATATATAATAACCACAGGATGAAGGTGAAAGTGTAGGCTTGTTTTGGAGACCTGTACAAATTTAATCACAGGTTGTCCAAATTTCTCCTACTAGTCATTGGCTCTTCAAACAGGAGTTTCATGGGGTTGATGAAATTGGTACACTAAACAAATAACAGTTCACTCTTCTTGCATCTAGTCACTGGAAGGGGACTGTTGTTCTCTTTGGTACCAGTCTCCATAACCCCAGACCCTGTTGGAGTGTTTGTTTAGTCATTGATACAGGGGACTTCTGGTATTACCAGTGAATAAATTTGTACAGGAAATTATTATTTGAACTCGACACACTTAATACTTTCTTCCTGTGGATTAAAGTTGTTAATGAAAGGAGTGAAAGATAATATTTCTCTGCCAATGGGCCTAAAAGTAAACAACTGTTAAATGAGGGTGGATCAAAATTGGAAATAAAATATCCTGATATTTTAACCCTAGAATGCTAACCATGGGTAAATGGGTAAATGTTTTTTCAAACATGCACTCAGTGCGGTACGATAACTGCAGCTAGCTGAGCTTCTCAGTAGCTGCAGTCCACCCCAGCCCCTGAGAAGAGGAGGTATTGTTGTCTTTGTCTCTCGCTTTATGTACTCCCTTTATGATCAAAGTGAATTTTACCCGGGGTTAGCATTTGCGCTAGTATTATATCTGATTTTTTTTACCCGGGGATAGCATTTATGTAATTTTTCTTTATGTAATTGTTGTGTTTTACCCAGGGAAAGTATTTATGTAACATTTATTATTGTAATACCTGGGACTGAATTTATGCATATTTTGTTTATATAATTGTTGTTTTCACCTAGGGAAAACATTTTTCTTACATTTATTATAATATATATATATATATATTTTTTTTTTCAGGCATAACGTGTTCTCAAAGACTCCTAATTGTTCAAAATGGCCAGTAAAAAAATGAGTGACAGAGAAATACAGGAACTGATGAATCAGTCAGGCCTAAGTAACTTTATTGGTGATTACGAAGATGATGATGAGGAGAGACTGGATGATGTGGAATCTGGACTTGAGAGTGATGATAATTTAGAGGCAGAAGTGTTGTATGACAGCGATGATGATGTTGAATATGTGCCAGATCCTGCGGATGAAACTGATGTTGAAGAGGATGAAATAAATATTGGGAAAAAGAGGAAACAAAAGTTTGTTTCTTCAATACCAAAGAAACAGCGTCCAAAGAGTCTGAAATCCTGTGAACCTGGCCCCTCGCAAGCACAACCAGCCCCTCCTGCAAGACCGCAATCATGTGAAGATGAACCCACGCCTGGGCCCTCGCATGCACAGCCAGCCCTTCCTGCAAAACAAAGACAACATGACCCCATTGCAGAATCCTCACCAGTTATTTCTTTCAAGGAAGCCAACATCAAAACCAAAAGTGGATTTACTTGGTACAGTCGACCACAGAAGAACATAGTACAGAATTGCAAACCAGGTCCTGCAGGTGAGGCCAAGTTTGCTGCAACCCCATACGATTGCTTCTCATTATTTGTTACGGAAGATAGTGGTTTGGACCAACAGAAGTATCGAGCTGAGAGCTGCCAAATACAAGGAGAGGAAAAGTACAACTGCACCTGTTGTGCCAGGTGAGCTGAGAGCACTGCTAGGAATACTGATATTCACTGGGTGCCAACAAAACAATCATCTCTCAACACGAGAAATGTGAGACACTATAATAGGGCCACCTCTGTACCGTGCAGGCATGTCACTTCAAAGGTTTGAATTCCTAATAAATTGTCTTCGGTTTGACAACCCTGACACTTGCCGAGAGAGGAAAGAAAGAGACCGCCTGGCACCTATCTGCACAATCTGGGACATATTGATTCAACAATGCCAAGACTTGTATGTGCCATCGGAATACCTGACTGTGGACGAGCAACTGCTGGAATTTAGGTGTAAATGTTCTTTTAGAATGTATATCCCAAACAAACCTGCGAAGTATGGGTTGAAACTAGTCCTCTGTAACGACAACAATAGCAAAAACTTGCTCAATGCCATTCCGTACCTTGGCAAAGGAGACCCTAATAAGAATAAAGAGTTGGGCCTCGCACATTATTACACAAAAGAGCTGACACGGAAATACCGCCACACCAATCGGAACGTTACTACAGACAATTGGTTCACTTCCGTCCCACTGGCACAGGACCTCCTACACAACTGTTGGGACAATTAAGGCCATCAAGAAGGAAATTCCACGCTGCATGACACAGAAAACTGATAGGAAATCCGGGACTTCTGCATTCCTGTACACACGTGACGAAACGCTTCTCTCCTACATGCCAGAGAAGACGACGAAAAAGAAGATTGTCTTGCTACTGTCTACAATGCACAACAAAGGGCACATTGATGAGTCAGGCAAGCCGGAAATTTTGTCATTCTACAACAGTACCAAAGGTGGGGTGGACACCTTCGACCAGATGTGCACCAGGTACTCAACATCCCGCAAAACTAAGAGGTGGCCGCTTTGCCTATTTTATGGCATGCTAAACATTGCAACACTGAACTCTTACATAATCTTCAATGAGAACATGACAATAATGAAGAAAAAGAATATGGTCAGGAGGATTTACATGCAGGAACTAGCTGTGGTGCTGATCAGGCCTTGGACAGTCCAGAGAATGAGAAACCCAGCTTTCCCCCGTAGTCTGAAGGCACTCATCTCATCTGTTTTCAAGCTACCACCTACTGGTGATGGAGGTGGATGCCCAGTGGCTGCAGAGACCACCACAGGGGCAACAAGGTGTGAAATATGCAAAGGACGTGCAGACAGGAAGACACGCTACAGGTGCTACTGTTATCGAAGAGCTGTCTGCCCAAAGCACTACTACCCAATCTGTGGTACCTGTGTAACAGGTAAGAGCAACAAGTAAAAGTATCATGTAATGTAAAATGATCATGTAAAAGGAATTGGTAACAAAAAAAGCTATATAAAAAAAAAGCTAAAACACACACACTTTCTCTCCTCATTTACAGGGGATTGGTTAAAAAAATAAAACTACATAAAATTAACTCCTTTTTCTCGTTGTTCCCATTCAGCTCCGGATGCTGAATAAGGAGAGCCACCCACCCAGCCTGAGGCTCCAGGGAGGGAAGGTGGTGGCAACACACACCAGAAGCAAAGGAAGATTCTTATAATTTTATTTTTGATTTTTGTTTTTTTAGCAATGTAGGTAAAAAAAAAAAGGCTTTATTGAGTAGGCGATCAAAAAATTCATGAAAAATTTATACTTCACATTTAATGATACTTTTACATTTTTCCAATAAGAATAATGTTCATATATGAGTCCATGCTGGTGGAATTTAATAAAATTTGATAAATGGTATTTTTCATGATTTTCCTAAATTTGGGTAAAATATACCCGGGGTTAACAATGGTTTTAAACTTTTGACAGTTAGCATTCTAGGTTAATTAATAAAGGTAATGTTTATTGCAGCAGTTAACTGTTGTTACAATTCTTTCTTTCTTCTCTTCAGTTCTCTTCTTCATGACCTGAAAGAAAAGAGTGATAAGAGTTTTTCAGTGCTTCAGACTGAATACAGTTCAGCAAAGAAAGACCCACATAATGCAATTCAATACAAGGTTGTATATGAAGATTAATAATGTATGTACAGTCAGTAAAAACAAGTATTGAAACCACTTATGGACAATTATAGTTAATTTCAATGTAGGGATGGTTCCAATACTTTTTTTGCTGACTGTACACCCAACTTGGACATTCTTTAGGTCTGTCATACCTGAAGAGGGTCCAAGTCAGGCAGAAACTCTGTAGCTCCTCAACTACAACATTGTTTTGTATTATGCGGGCTTTTCTTTGAAATTCTCTATTTAAAAAAATTATGAATATCACCTAAAGTAAAGTTTCTTCATGCATCAACAGCTCTGTACTTTGATAACTAGAGGGTACAGTATATGTAGACAACAAGAATATCAGTATCTTAAATTTTGTCTGCACTTTAGGTACTTTATGTTGGGTCTACTGAGCCCTCTAAAGTCTGGTATCCAACGCATTATTTTACTTCAAATTTTCTACCACAAAACAATGAAAAGGTATAATTATAACTCCCATTGTTCTGAGGAAGGAAAAATTCAGAAAAGACGGTACATGTGCTAGAAGAGTGTTTATAAGAATAATCAAATTAATGCTTTTTCTGTTGTTGCATGATGAAAATAAATCCAGCTGCACAAAAAAGTTTCATCGTAATCTGTAACCCTTATGCAAAAAGTGTGTTAATCATTATTTGAAGGAACAATACAAAACTTTTATCTGCAACTGTTTCAACTACTAGTATTCTTAACCAAAAGTTGTTACAATCTTATGAACTTATTCCAGTCACAATGTAATTTGAAACTAAAGTACACTGGCCAATGAGGACTATACAGTATCTGGCAACTTTAATACCATATTTCACCATGAACTATACAAAAATGTTTTGTTCTACACTGATAAAGGTGAGGACTAATGGAAAGGAGGCCACTTAAATTCTCATCTGTAGAAACAGAAAGATAGAGGTTCAAAATCATATCCAATAAAATTTGTGTGAACTAGTAGTAAGGGGGAAAGATGCATTACATCCAAGTGTTCAAAAGTTGACAACAGAGTAACGTAACCACTGACCTCGGCATACGAAAATTTTTCCTCAACACATCCACAAGTCACATGATAGCCAATAGCTTCTACCTGGCAGAAACCCAGAGATACTTTACCTCACTCTGGACACAACACACAACCATCTTGCAAAATAAACATGAAGGCCACGAGTAACCACTACAACATAGATTATAAAGGAGAAACCAAGAGTACTGTTAGGCCATCCTCCAAGGAAAAAGAAGGGGAGAGGATGGACAGAAAACATTACTGAGTAGACCTGGGAGAATTTTGCAACATCAAGTCCTTGCCTGTGATCAAGAGGGATGAAGACAGCTGGTACAGTGCTTATTGCAGCGCTCCTATGATCCTGGTGGGTTCTGACATGTAACTATTTTGAGACTAAATTAATTCATTACCCTCAACCAATCCCTTTTGGCTGCTACCATCTAGATTGACAATCATATGTATTCATTTCATACGAAGTTATTTCACCACCTGTGACCATTTCTCAACTGTGCTAATGACAACGTAGCATTTTACCTCCTTCATTCATAGCCTGGATTCAAACCTGTACACCCAATGCACCTCAATTACAACAAATGCACCAGAGTATATACTGTGATGAATTGTCCTTCTCTAAACCCTTCCATACACTACTGAGATGGTGAAATATGGTATACCTGTACATCTTTTGTTAATTACTTTATACATCAACTCTGACTAGCTAAAGATACCATGAGTTCCACTAACCAGTTTCCTGGGTGGGATCTGGAGTGTGCCTCTGAAGACTGAGTTGATAAATGTTGATTATCTTGATCCACAAAGTTACAACACAGCTGAATGAACTCCAAGTCTTCCATAACACACCTGCAGACACATAACATTTTACCGCCTACAATTTCTACATACATTATTGTTACAGCAACCAAAGCAGTGAAGGACATTTCAACGACCTTATGGGCCTAAAATGATGTTACTGTACAGTAAACCCTCGCTAACTCGGATCAATTGGAGGGAGACCCTTCTCGAGTTATCCGAGGGCTTAATTTTGATGTGTACGACTGACAGCATGTACACCCATCCTCAAAACTAAATGTGCTCTGGTTCCCATACACAGCATGCAATATCTTCATAGCTAGTCATTTCAATTTTTGCCAGAACATACCTTATTTGGTCTACTATAAAAGGTAGTTGTTGTTGTTGTTGAAGTTCCTCAAGCTGTCTGGCCGAACAGCCCCGAGCTCCTGAGGAAGGTCATGGTAGTAATGAGAAGTAAATATACAGCTTTCTTCACATAGCACTAAGCCTTAGCATTTCCACGACATGTTTTTTCTAAAACCCGTCAATAAACAATTTTATTGCTGAAACCACTCTTAAGCCCAAGGTAATCAATAACATTGCATGCAGAATGTAGTCCTTACACTAGCAAATAATTTCATATACTTATATTTCTAATTCTACCAATTCTGTTATGAAAACAACATTTTAATCAAAACTTTTAGGTTGCTGGCGCGATTACCTCGCACTTGGCGTGATTTCTCCTGTACAATACTAGATATTAGTGCTCACAGTATATCTATTTCTATTGTCATGACCTGTATATAGTTTCTAACACCAGTTTATCACAATGAGGGTTTACAGTAAATTCTGTGTAGTAATGAAGTCTCATTTGTATATGTGTATAATTAGGGGTAAAAATTCCTTCTTGTCCTTTAACCAATTAATTCAGATAATAAAATACACACATTGAAACTGAATATATAAAACAAAAAACTTCAAAACTTGATGAAAAACAGAGGCCATAATTTGTCACTGTAAGTACAGTAAAGTTTGTAAAATAATTACCTTATTCTTCAGTCTTCATCTGGGCAGAAAAACTTGCAGAGGACAACACCACATTGTGGAGAAGTGGAATGTTAGTGGTGCATCTTCATCACACCTGTAAATGTTAATATAAACTAAGTAATCTGGATATTAATTGTACAGACAAATAAAAAGAATAAATTGGATAAGAAATGTGAGAGGTTAAATACATGTGAGGCAATGCAAGCTGGAGTTGTCTACCCAGGCACTATTAAAGGCAATGTCAAACTCAACATAGTTTACTGAAGGGTATATAATGCACAATGCTTCAAAATACAATAAACAAAATACAAAACACAATCCTGTGTAAGTCAATACAGTATTGTATTACGCTCCAGTCACAATGGCAAGATAAAAAATTCTTATTTTAAAATATTTTTTGAAAAATTTCTCTAACTCCAAATATGTGGAAGTTTTTGCATTCAATAGCATAACATACAGTATAGTACTGATAAATGGGGCAGAATTATGGAGGGTTTACTGTGAGCACTACTGTATTTTATGTTCAGAATGCATGCCTAGAAAGCCTCGATTTCCTCAACTGTACAGTCGTGGTCAATAATAATCATCCATATAAGGGTAACTCACGTAAGAGTTTGACGGCTTCCCTTTTTTTTTTCGCTGATAAACTTTCCAATAACTAGGTTAAGTACCATCTTTTAACTAACTACAAGCAGCTACACACTACTTAATACAATAACATATGTGAACGTGAAAATATTAGACAACAAATTGTTTGAGTTACCCATATGTGGATGATTACTATTGACCACAATTGTACATCACATTTTAAATAATCACATCTTTAATGCTAGTCGAATTGAAAGTGACATCCATACGGTACAGTATATTATATGGTATACATGGCTGGAAGACTTCAACATGGAATACTGATCAATACAGGTAAAATAATCACCTCTTTCTGAATGATTATCACCTTAAATACTGTCCATATGGTTCGTACAACTGGAAGACTTCAGTACAGGTATCTCAGACTGTACTGCACATTTAAAATAATCACCATTTTATGAAAGGTTATCTTCTTGGCCAAGTAACTTCCATAGTCGACGCCTTACTCTGTACGGACCACCTTTATGACCACACCACAGAGAAAACTGAAATAGGAAGCATTATATATCGATACACTATACGTATTTGGCAACAAAAGAAAGGTATTTTGTGTCAACAGATTAACTAGCCTAACCTACAGGGCTGCCAATAACTATACAGTATTATACATTAACTATTATATTATACTGTGGTTACCCCCTTGTCACACGCTCAATGTAATTTTACTTAAATTACTTAGTTACTTGGATATTTGTCTACACTATTGCCATTTTGTAGCAGTGTTGCCAGATCTGGCTAGGTCCCAGTATTTTGCCTCAGTCAGGTCCTGGTACTTTATCATGATTATATCCTGGTAGTTTGCCCAGGTTAGGTCCAGGTATTATTCTGTGGTCTAGGTAAGGTTAACTTAGGTAAGGTCAAGTAAAGTCAGGCTAATTTCAAAATGCCTCATTTGAAATGGGGCATTTGCAAAGTAAATGCCATAGAAGAAAAGCATCTTAGAATGGTATAAATTAGGGTAAATATTGAAATTAGTGCGTACAGCTTTTCTACCTTCAATACCCACTTATTTAGACCATTCTAAGAGTATTTTCTTCTATGACATTTCCTCCACAAGGGCATATTCAAACGAGGCATTTTGAAATTAGCCTGACCTTACCTAACCTAACCTAGACCACAGCAGACTACCGGGACCTAACCTGGGCAAACTACCGGGAAATAACCGTAGTAAAGTATAGGAAATGACCGGGGCAAAATACTGGGACCTAGCCGGATCTGGCAACACTGCTACAAAATGGTAATTCTTTCAATAAATACCCAAAACAGTCATTCTTTCAATAAATACCTAAATGAGTGAGTAAAGCCAGAAATATTGTAATACCATCCGGCAATAGAGTAGATATTTATCATTACTTGTCACTATATAAGGTTTAAATTGGTATTTATTGAAAGAATTACCATTTTGCAGCAGTGTTGCCAGATCCGGCTGAGTCCCAGTATTTTAGGTAATTTATTGAAAGAATTACCGTTTTGTAGCAGTGTTGCCAGATCCGGCTAGGTCCCAGTACTTTGTCCCGGTCATTTTCTGTACTTTACCACGGTTATTTCCTGGTAGTTTGCCCATGTTAGGTCCCGGTAGTTTGCCCAGGTTAGGTCCCGGTAGTCTGATGCGGTCTAGGTTAGGTTAGGTTAGGTCAGGTCAGGTAAGGTCAGGCTAATTTCAAAATGCCGGTAAAGGTACAGAAGTGGACCTTACTGTATAATAGATATTTTACTATCATTACCCACTATTTTGGACCATTCTAAGACACTTTTCTTCTATGGTTATTCTTCCTCAAATGCCCCGTTTCCAAGATAGGGCATATTCAAATGGGGCATTTTGAAATTAGCCTGACCTTACCTGACCTGACCTAACCTAACCTAGACCGCATCAGACTACCGGGACCTAACCTGGGCAAACTACAGGGACCTAACCTGGGCAAACTACCGGGAAATAATCGTGATAAAGTACAATAAATGACAGGGGTAAAATACTAGGACCCAGCCGGATCTGGCAACACTGCTGCAGATTGTAATGAAATGAAATAAATTGGTGAATAATATATAGTATACGACGTAAATTAAGGTAGGAAGTGTATTATAAAGGCAGAACAATAGTAAAATGTGTGTTTCCCCCACCCGTCAACCCCCGATTCCCATCTGGCCCCCCATGTTTCTATGGGTATTGGGAATGGGGCATATCTCGAAAACGGGGCATTTGAGGAAGAAAAACCATAGAAGAAAAGTGTCTTAGAATGGTCCAAAATAGTGGGTAATGACAGTAAAATATCTATTATACAGTAAGGTCCACTTCTGTACTAATACCAAAATGCCCCATTTGAATATGCCCTATCTTGGAAATGGGGCATCTGCGGAGGAAATGCCATAGAAGAAAATAGTCTTAGAATGGTCTATATAAGTGGGTAATGAAGGCAGAAAAACCGTACGCAATAACGGTAATTCTTTCAATATTTACCAAAATGAGTGTGGTTACCTTGTCACACCCTCTCAATGTAATGTTACTTAAATTACTCAGTTGTGTGTTACAATATAAGGTTTAAAATTAATGTGGTTACCTCCTTATCACACTCCCTCAATGTAATGTTACTTAAATTATGTGTCACAATATAACACCAATAACTATTATTATATACCGTGGTTACCTTCTTGTCACACCCCGTCAATGTAATGTTACTTAAATTACTTTTAGTTACGTGTCACTATATAAGTTTAAAAACGAGTGTGGTTACCTCTGCTTGTTATTTCCTTATCTATTTGTCCATTTTTGTTTATCTTATTCAGGGTTGTCATAGTAATTTATAGCGCCAATATAGCCAGATGTGGGTGGCATTTATAGCCATTTTAATTTTCAAGGATGGGCAAGAATGAAAAATTATTAATGTAGTCGAATAATTGCACGTTGATGGTACGGTAATTCACCTTTGTGGCATTCACTGATATCTATTCTCAAGTGTTTAATCAGAGGCACGTGTAAAGCAACAAGGAAATAAGTTGAAGTGATTTTATAAGTCTTAATTAATTAACCAAGGGGTGGAGATAATATACTTCCAGAATATTGATTTAGTCAAATAAATGCCTTTCTTTTTAAGACTAGATAAGTTCCATTTGTGGCTCTCATATGTTTCGAAACTGGTGAAAAGTTTGGCAAGAAGTGGAAGTATGAATTTAGTGGAAATAATAAATTAATGAGTAACACGGCGGTAAATAGCCCAAAATGGCGAGTATACAACGGACATGGGTACACTGTTTATAATGTTATCTACAATTTTCATCTTTAATTGTACAACTACAACTATAATACTATCTACATATTTCATCTTTAATTGTACAACTATAATACTATCTACAATTTTCATCTCTAATTCTATATAACTACAACTATAATTATTTTCTACATATTTATGAATTTTTTTGTTAAATCAATTAACAAGGCTAAGATAATAGTCCATACGGAAAATTATGCAAAGAAATTAAACTTAAACTGGTTTATTAAACAAGACAAATATATATAACTGTAATCTGTCTCCCTCTCCCTCCACTTACCTTACATACATACATACATATTACTCTAGTGTGACATTCATACATACATACATATTACTCTAGTGTGACATTCATACATACATACATATTACTCTAGTGTGACATACATACATATTACTCTAGTGTGACATACATACATACATATTACTCTAGTGTGACATACATACATACACGCATATTAGGCTACTCTAGTATGACATACATACATACACGCATATTACTCTAGTGTGACATAACATACATATTACTCTAGTGTGACATACATACATACATACATATTACTCTAGTGTGACATACATACATATTATTCTAGTGTGACATACATACATACATACTACTCTAGTGCATACATACACACTACTCTAGTGTGACATAGATACATACATACATATTACTCTAGTGTGACATACATACATACATACATATTACTATAGTGTGACATACATATATTATTCTAGTGTGACATACATACATATTATTCTAGTGTGACATACATACATACATACTACTCTAGTGCATACATACACACTACTCTAGTGCATACATACACACTACTCTAGTGTGACATAGATACATACATACATATTACTCTAGTGTGACATACATACATACATACATATTACTATAGTGTGACATACATATATTATTCTAGTGTGACATACATACATATTATTCTAGTGTGACATACATACATACATACTACTCTAGTGTGACATATATACATACATATTATTCTAGTGTGACATACATATATATTACTCTAGTGACATACATACATACACACATATTCTAGTGTGACATGCATATATACACACATATTACTCTAGTGTGACATACATACATTCATACTGAACAATGTGAACATAAAATACTTATCATAATAGAGATTAAGTACGTTGTATATATATATTATAAGAAGGTGACTGTGGATGAGAGCCAACGATAGTTTTGTTTACGTAACCTTTTAACCGAAATGTATTTATATTTAATCAGCCATTCACTGATATATCGGTTAAAGAAATACTTATTCATATATTGTGAGTCACTATAATGTAGTTAATATACCATATCATCAATGAAAGACCGAATAAATGAAATAATATCTTACCCTGGAATTATAACAGGCTGGCGGGTTGAAGGGAAGGGCAACCTATCATGGCCGCCAACCCACTTCCGGTGGCGACACACCAGGGGGGGGGTTGCGCGCTCTATATATAATATGTGTATTAGCTCTGTGCCTGTAGAACAAAAAAAAAAAAAAAAAAAAAAAAACGTACATACTCCGAGTGGACACAATCTCTCATTTATGAAGTTCTTTTTCATTTCTTTTGCTTTTACAGGGTGATTCTCCAGTGTTGGCTTGTCATCCATGCATTCTAATTTACTCATTCTCGGCTTCGTCATTGTTTTTCACAAAACCTCTTTCTCAGCCGTCTGCATATTCTAATTCAGGGTTTATTCTAAGGAAAATTTACAACTGCACAAACTCTGATGCGAGGCCCGAACGACCTAAACCAGTGGTTCCCAAACCGGGGGGCGTGAGATGGATATAGGGGGGGGCGCGAGGCCATCTGCCATATATGGCTATTTTGCAAGAAAACTATATATAATTAATTACACACACATTTAAGAGTGGACTACTGTAACTCTTTGGCATGTCATATATTATGATTGCATTATATGGTAAGGTTAATGAAAATAAAAATATGTTCTGCTGCTGGTCAGCTATCAGTGACTTCTATTGTGGTTCCTTCCTAGTTTATGACACCCTAGCCATGCAAATTCAAACAAAGTACAAATTTACAACTGCACAAATCTTGATTTACAACTGCACATTTTGAATTTACAACTGCACGTTAGAATAAACCCTGTATTCTATTTAACTTCTTGAGCTTCTGTCTAGCATTCTTGATATCTTCATTCCACCATGGTTTGCATTCTGTCTTCTATTTGCTTTCACAAAACCCATCTGGCTGACTGCACCACTCTTCAGTTTTCACACATTTTATACCAGTTTTCCATTCATCCCATGCAAACTTCATTCTTCCAGTTTTGTTCACTTACATCTACCGGGAAATTCTCCCAATTTACATATCTCAACGAGCCTCCATTTTCATTACCTATCTCCCCTGTAACATACATGCAACCGCCAACATATGTATATAGAATAGTACTGTACACTCTCGCCCAAAAGTTTCTTAACACCAATCAGTTCGAACATTTTTATTCAATTGTAGTCTTTTTCTGGTTGGCATTGATTCAATCCTAAACATTTGAAGCAGCCAGGAAAACAATAGCTGGCAGGCGGAGTTAACGAAATTTTAGGCGAGAGTGTACAGTACCATGGATTGTGGAAATTACATACTGTACACTTCCCTATGTTTGTTCATGATCTGCACTTATAATAAACTTACCTGTACACTGATTTGTTCTAAGGCCATTGTCATACAGGAGTAACAGGACTTTGTTACAGCTTGACATGGATCTTTTCTTAAGGGGACACTCTGGTTTCTCTGATTAGGAGACACAATTACCTTCCTGCAATCACTAACTGAATATAGATTGTGAAGTGACCAGTTTTGATCTTATTATATCTTTCTAAATGTCACATAGATAAAAAGGTATTTCAGGTTAACTCCACTGTAAAAAATGTACAGTATTTATTCATTCATCCAGATCCATCCCTTCACATGCAGTAAAACCATACATATCAAGATTGGTAAAGATTTTATTAAGTTTGTTTCATTATTGGTTTTGTACAGTACTGTAAGGTCAAAATAACTTATATCAAATCTATTTTCACTGTACTTGTTTGTATTTCATTAATTCATGCTAGTCTTCCCCAGTGATGAGGATATTTTTCTGCTTCATTTACATAGAAAAGGTCCATCATCCCAGTATTATAAATTTCTGGATATAAATTCCCCCTTTATGGTTTAATATAATATAGCAATGCAAGAAATTTCCCCTATTCCCCTTAATATTTATGTCAGCACAGAGTGCTTGAACTTACACATCAACTCAGATTGCCCAACAGTGACCAGGGACTGGGTTGCATTGTGTTAAAAACCATTAATAAAAGACATGTGCTTCTTTTTCCACATTAGTAGAAGCATTACCTTCATCTGTGGTCATTTTCCTTCCTTCTCAGGCCAGGTATTATTATGCTTCATTTAGATTTGAAGAAGTTCTCTATTCCCTAGAGAACAGGTTGGAGGATGGACGAAGCCTTTGTCAGATGTGAAGACAAGGTAACAGTTGAATATCAGATTAAACTTTGTAACGACCTGCCATCCTTGCGGCCACCTGCAGTCGCCGCTTGCGATCGATTAATGATAATGTTGTCGTTCTACACAACTTGGCTGAGGAAGAAACAGAGTACTATTCAGCCACAGTACAAAATTTTTATATGATACAGATTTTTATAAAATGGAAATAATTACCTTGATCATCAAATGTTTGGTTCAGTTTGCTTAGTTGACAGTATATTTAATGAAAAAAGGGCTGTAGTATTGAGCCACAGTCCTGTTTTCTCACTTCCATTGATGGTTGCCTTTATCAAAACAGACAGATTCTACAGCCATTATGTTAAAAAAAATATATATGTTGCGAGGTGAAGACTGCCGTTCTTCATATGAAATAGAAATTAATACACCCAAAACAGTCTTATACTGTAGCTTATACTCCTCTTCTCCTGGTTTACAGGCCATACAGCAAAGAGGATTCAACTAACCCAAAAAAAAGTTAAGAGAAGATATAGCTCCTATAATGTATAATTTTAATGTGTGTGTGTGTTGTGCAAATGTGATGGCCTGATGCCCCAAATGTAGTTAACAGAAAAAAACATCAACATTCTTGTAAGAAATGAGAAAAAATAAAATATCCAGGAAATTATGACCTATTGACCTTACTCCTTAAACTGCGGTTCACGACCAACAAGTAGTGGTGGCCACGGGTGACGACATATTTTGTCAACGCAATTTTCAAATTTGCGTGACTCCCAACCAGTTTGATATTCTCACAGTAGAGGCAGCCTTGCCTGACCATTAAGCCACCAGTCTCTGCCTTCTCTTGGTTGAACCCCACTCAGTTTAGCAAACACGCTGAGTGTGTGAGGACGGAATCTATTGTCAAAGGAGTGTAAAAGTGTGCTTTGAGTGGTGGTAATTCTGAGCTAACTACCCGTCCTACAGATGTCCATACAGTTTTCACAAGCACATCAAGAGACAGCTAAAGGTTTGTACTTCAATATCATATATTATTTATTAATGTAGGTTTAGTGGTTTAAAGGCCACAGGTATGTTTACGTTTTGTAAAATATTCCTGTGCTGGAGAGCGGACACGCAGGAATATGCCCACACATTAACAATTAATACGTGGATGACCACAACTGTCGACACCACCAACAAGTGTGAGTGACTGTGGGTGCATTTGCAAATATGCGCCCCCTCTGACATACTTGATTAGGCTCACAACCGAAGAGATGTGTTCTTAGGAGCTCCCACAAGCCACACCAGTCTTATCCAGCTAGTGTACCAATATCTCTCAGCGTGTGAGGATGTATTTTCAGCGCTCCGCTATTGCACACATTACCATATATGTACGTAAAAACGATAGTGACATTATATCTCACATTGTTGTGTTTTATGACAAAATCAGAGCATGAAAACATCCTTAGAATGGTAAGGAGAATGTAAAAGTGTGCTTAGAGTTGTGATAATTCTGAGTTGGCTACCCATCCTACAGATGTCCATTTCGTTTTTACAAGTACAGCTCCGGACAGATCAAGGGTCCACACCCCATCCACCAGCGACTTGGTTTGTTCCTCGTCGGATCTGGTAACAGTTGCAGGTGGAGGGAGGGGGGATGTTAGTGGGAGGAGGAGGAGAGAAATGTGGGCGGGGCTATATAGGAGGTAATGTAGAGTAGACGTGTGTCAGGAGGAATGAATGAAGCATACACTGTGAACGGTATCGAATCATCAATAGTATAAAGCAGGGTTCTTCAAACTTTTTCAGTCATGACCCAGTTTTTACTATGACAACATTCTCGCGACCCATACAGAAAGATCTTTTACAAATGACCAGAATTATCAACCTAAGAAAATACAAGGCCAGAAACTGAAACGCAATAATTATGATAAAAAGGCATTCAAACCAGAATTATAAACAGAATTATAAGCACTGCCTCACCTACTCCTCCCCCTCTTTCTCTCTCTCACTCTCTCTCAAGAAGGCTAATATTTGTGCAATTATTTTGTTTTATTGATAATTAAATATATGAATATTCGATTATAAAAATATGTTAGGTGGATTCATATGAGTATGAACTTCATATTTATTTTATGGTCACGAACATTATTATTCTATTTTATTCATGTATTTATTTTTGTGAGCCTGCGCCCCGGTTTGGAGGAATTCGGGACCCGTAATTTGAAGAACCCGGGTTTAAAGAAGTGCATACTGCATTAACGTAGGTGGATATAGGAGAGAAGAAATGTGATGATTTGAGGCGAGGGTGAGGGGGAAGAGGGTAAGAAAATTAAAGGTGATTAGTTGTAAAGTAATAACAAATATAATTAGAATATCTGTTACATTATGTCCTTTAAATAAAGGCACTGTCTTTTGTTCACCTTCGTAGTGGGATAGACTACTGAATATATATTATCCTTTGGATATTAGACAGCTATCCCTGTATTCCTTTTATCCCTCGTACTTACTCCATAGGGGAGTATTGCCTGTAATGATGTGGGCAATACTTTAAGGGTTTTGGCACCCCTTCGGCCCCAGCCACTAGCTTTTAGTTCTTCAACTATCCCTCTTTTCTTTCTATTTCCTTCCTGCTTGCTCTCTCACCTCCCTATCACCGTTTTCTGGCGCTATATGACCTCGCTATCAATAAAACAAAATCATTGCACAAATATTAGCCTTCTTGAGAGAGTGAGAGAGAGAGAGAGGGGGAGGAGTAGGTGAGGCAGTGCTTATAATTCTGGTTTGAATGCCTTTTAATAATAATTATTGAGTTTCAGTTTCTGGTCTTGTATTTTCTTAGGTTGATAATTCTGGTCATTTGTAAAAGATCTTTCTGTTTAGGTCGCGAGAATGATGTCATAGTAAAAACTGGGTCACGACTGAAAAAGTTTGAAGAACCCTGCTTTAAACTGTTGGTGATTCGATACCGTTCACAGTGTATGCTTCATTCATTCCTCCTGACACATGTCTTCTCTACCTGATCATTCGTTACCCTCTTATATAGCTCCGCCCACATTTCTCTCCTCCTCTCCCACTAACATCCCCCCTCCCTCCACCTGCAACTGTTGCCAGATCAGACAAGGCTCAAACCAAGTCGCTGGTGGAAGAAGTGTGGACCCTTGATCTGTCCGGAGCTGTACATCAGGAGACAGCTCAAGGTTTGTACTTCAATATCATGTAGGTTTAGTGATATACATGCTATTAGCAGTCAAATGTTTGTTTACGATTTGCATAAATATGCCTACAGTAGAGGTGGCTGGAGCGAACACACCCGCAGCTGGAGGGTTAAGGGTTAATATAAAATAGCCTGTGCAATATAGGGTGGCATAATATTTAAAGAAAGTAAATATAACAGGAAGAGAGACACAAAATGAAATATACATAACAAAGAGTGACAGAAAATGAGAGATGACTATGGAGAACTACACAGTATTTACTCACCATTAAGTTTTTCAAGACTCCGAAGGTTCTTTTTATGGACAAGGACACCCCAGAAGTGGACCATATTGGAGTCTTTCTTATCTTCGACTATCTCCTTCTTGTTCTTCTTCTTTCCATCTCTCCTTGCCCTTTTCGTCCTGTGTATTAGTACCAACGGTTTGCTCTCTTTAAACAAGTTCTTCTTGTCTTTACCAATATTCCAAAGTTCGTTTGCTGCTAGGTGTGTCTTGGAATGCACTCTTTTCATGATACTATACTCGATATTTGCCATGACCTTTAAGTTTTCCATTCTCGTCTTATGGTACATGAATTTTTTCAAGACCTGTTTCTCCTTATCTGTCAGGCTTGATTCATTTTTGGCCTCGATCCTGCCTACTTTGATTTCCTTGATTTTCTTGTCTTTCAATTTTTTTAACAGGGGAATATCACACCTGTATATCCAAAACTCATTATAATTGGTCATGAATTTATCTTCTTTGCACATACCATCAAATATCTCCTGCACACAACTTTGCACAGCCTTTGTCTGATTGGATGCATTTACCAAATTGCTCTCATTCTCTTGGAGGAAGTTCTCAACTAGACTAGCAGTGTGCTCTATAGCCCTATTTACATTCTTAGGGTTATATTTGCAGGTATAACATTCTGTGGGTGTGCATTCAACTTTTTTTTTGTATGGTATGCTGTCATCTTCATTTTCTTTGGGCTTGCTTTCATTCTTTTCAATGTCATTTAACTGTCTGCGCTCATTTTCCTTCAGCCTATTCTCCAGCATCCCATGAAAGAATTTCTGGATGTTTCTCTTTTGTGCTGGAGTCTGGGGATAAAACAGGTTACTACTGTAGTATTTTATTTATCTATACCTCTATCATACCAAGAACAATCCTTCAACACTCTCTCATAACCACCAAATCCTCATTTAAGTTTTTGTTTGAACTTTAAATAAATAAAATAAATGAAAGTGTAGTAATTTTTTTAAGTCACTATCATATTCAAAAGATATTACCATCCGGTGATTGACATAGATACTGTACTCTGCTAACAAGATTCAGGTGTCAATCACTGTACCTCACTACCACTAAAAGGAGGGAGAGAACATTGCTCTCAAGTGATAAGCACTGGCAACCATGGATTGTCACTGCATAAGATTTTTCCCCTATAACCCTTTATAGACATGCAGGTGGTGGGCGTAACAGAAGACAGAGTAAGGTGGAGACGGGTGATCCACTGTGGCCACCGCTAAAGGCAGCAGCCGAAAAAAGAAAACAAAAGGACCACTTACACTGCATCCAACAATACTGGGGAAAGAATGAACACACTACACTAATCTTTTGTTTTCCATTTGTTATTATGGATGTGCATTGCACTGATTGTAATGAATCTGTGCAGTAAACCCTCTTTGTACATTACACACCCATAAACCTAGTGGATAATGCGGGTTTACTGTACATGGATTTACAGAAAACAACATAATACACACCTATAACAGTGGAAAACTAGGGATTACTGTACCCACTTCTGATCACCAAGGATGTAAGGGGTAAAATTCTGTGTACAAGTTGTCAAAGTCTATGGTGGCCGACGTTTATCACTTGATAGCAATGTTCCCTCCCTCTTTTTTGTGTTGACATGGCACAGTGGTTAACACCTGTGTATCGTTATCATAGTACATTATTCAGGTTTGATCAGCTGGTGAGGTTCTCTTTGTAATTATATTTTACACGTTAATGTGTGTGTTTTTTAAAACTAAGAATTCAAAACCATAGATGTGGCACCTGTGTACTTTTGATTGTATGTTAAAGTGTCAATGCTGAGCTTCATATGTGAGACTAGAATAGAAGCTGTCCTAATTCCTTGAAACTGTTCTATTATCATGTTCATCATGGGTAGTCAGGGAGATCACAGTGAGATCAGTACTGCACAAATGACACATCTATGATTCTGAATTTTCTGCTGAGAAAAAAGGTACAGTATAGTATATCTTTTCCTTTGATCAATAAGGTCATCCATGGATTCATACCAGCAAAGGTTTTATACAATTACCTGACTTTAAGAACAGTTATGACATTATATTGCATCTACATATGCTCTGTGTGTGTGTGATTTTTTATTTTATACAGTGGTCATCAAATGCTGTGTCGGCGTGGCTGAATAGTCATGATGCGCTGGCCGCCATATTATTAAGCCTTTAATTATCTTTCCATGCTTGAGCTCAAGCCAGATATTAAAATTGCCAATATGGTAACAACACCAGGAGCTTCCTCAATGCACACTCATTCCCTAACTGACTGCAGGGGGCTATAAAGAAGAAATGATATGCAAGTATATACAGTATTAGAATACAGAAATACACCGATGTACATCATTAACTGGTTACAAAGGATATGACGTATCTCGGATTTATGAGTAACCTGGATTTCCCCTTAAACGCGGAAAAATCTGCGTTTTCTATTATGAATGATGGTACTGTTGACCTTGTTAACCCAACAAGGAGACATTGCTAACACAAACACAGTAAAGGAACAATCCCATAAATAACAGCAAAGGCCCAGCAAGCACACAATCGCAGACAAAAATGCAAATGGCGTTCGTTGCCTGTGTCTTAAAGTCACAACTGACTCAGGCTGTGTATTTTAAATTGTTTTGAGCTTCTCATACCTTTTATTGTTAAATTTTATATATTCTACTTATTTTAAACAAGTATAAATACACTGAACTAAAATTGTCTCTAGAAAAGTGTCATAAAGTTGGATTTAGCGTGGTCCAAATGCCATATCTATCTATCTATCTATAGCTCCGACGCCTCGTTCCCTCCGGGAACTCCCCTCAAGGGGGTGGCCACGGCAGAAGTGTCTCCAGTTCTCCCTGTTCCAACACTCCCTCCTTACTTGTTCAAGCCCTACTTTGCCCCTCATGTTTCTCTCCTTTACATACTCTTCCACTCTGTTCTGCCATCTAACCGGTGGTCTGCCTCTCACACCAGGTCCTACAACTTCACTTCCATACACCTTCTTTACAAATTCCTCGCCTTGCATTCTCTCCACATGTCCATACCATCTCAATGTATTACGTTTCACTCTCTCAACCACTCCACACTCAATACCAATTGCCTTCTCACTCATACCACATCTCTCATATACACTCTCATTACTTTCTCCATCCCATCTAGTAAGTCCACATGCTCCTCTCAAGTAACTCATTTCCACAGCACCTATTCTAGACTGATGCGCCCTACTCCATGTCCATGTCTCCGACGCATATGTCAGTGTTGGCAGGATTATACTATTTCGTAGTCCCCTTTACACTTCCATACTCACACTTCTACCCTTCATAATCCTCCCCAGTGATCCTATGACCTGTCTACCCTTCACTGCTCTCTCCCTAATTTCTCCTTCCATATTTCCATGTTTACACATAACTGTACCCAGGTACTTAAACTCCTTCACTTCCTCCATCCTCTCGCCCCTCAGAGTTATCTCACACTTCGTCCCAGTTGGTACAGCCACTCTGTAAGGTGTAGCAAAGTCAATCACTTCAGTTTCTGCTCTTTCAAATACCATCACTTTACTTTTACCCACATTCACCTTCAGTTTCCTTCGTTTACACACAGACTGAAATTCGTCCACCACTCTCTGTAAATTCCTTTCATTCTCAGCCATCAGCACAGTGTCATCCGCAAACAAACTTGCCACCAGGGACCAGTTTGCTTCATTCAGCCTCAACTTCACCCCCAGACCGTTCACTTTGGCTTTCACCTCTCTCATACAACCATCCATATATATATTGAACAACCATGGTGACATAACACACCCCTGTCTCAGCCCTACACTAATATTAAAACTCTCACTTAGATCACCCTCTACCCGTACACATGCTTTTGCATCTGCATAAAAAGCCTCAATGCCTTTCAGCAAAGGCCCCCCAACTCCATAAATTCTCAACACCTGTCATAGCTTTCCTATCAACTCTATCGTATGCCTTCTCCAAGTCCATGAAGGCAGCATACAACTTCTTACCCTTCCCAATATACTTCTCCACTATTGATTTTAATGCAAATATTTGGTCCACACATCCTCTACCCTTTCTGAATCCTCCCTGCTTCTCACTAACTTTATTCCCTATTACTTTCATCAGTCTTTCAGTCAGAACCTTCCCGTAAACCTTCCCCGGTACACTAAGAAGGCTTATTCCCCTATAGCTACCACACTCATCCTTACTTCCCTTCCCCTTATACAAAGGTACAATTATGGCTCTCCTCCAATCCTCTGGCACCTCTCCCTGCCTCCAGGCCAGTGTACATATAAGCAACATCCACTCCACCACTACCTCCCCCCCACACTTTAACATTTCAGCAGTTATCCCATCCACCCCTGGTGCCTTTCCCATCTTCAACTTTCCTATTGCTTTCCTAACCTCTTCCCTTCCTAATTCTCCCTGTACATCCTGTCGTCTACCACCTGCCTCCATCCCCATGCATGTCACCACCGCCTCCCCTCCCGTCCCCCCATTCATCAACCGATCAAAATGCCTCTTCCACATTTCTTTCACTTCCTCACTTCTACTCACAGTAACTCCATCCTCTCTCTTCATTCTCACACTACCAGACTTTCCTTCTCCTCTTTCTCTTTTAACCCCCTTCCAGAATAATTTCTTGTTCTCTTTAAACTTTTCACTCAGCTTCATACCAAACTCCTCATCCACTCTCCTTTTACTCTCACTCACCATCATTTTCACTCGTCTCTTACACACATTATATTCTCTTTTCCATCTCTCTCTCACTTCTTCCGGCACATTCCTCTGTAGTGTTCTCCGATATGCCTTCCTCTTATCCTCTACAGCATCTTTCACTTCTTCTGTCCACCAAGCACTCCCTTTCTTGCCCCTCTTCTGTGTTTTATATCCTACTACCTCTGCTGCTGTCCTCAAAACTATCATCTTAAACATTTCATACACCGCATTCACTCCCAAATGCCATAAAACAGGGTATTGCTGTACCGGTAAGTTATACAGTTTCTTGTTACTTAATGCTCTACAAAAATTTTGCTACATTGTCAGTGAATGTGTCATCAACAACAACAGCACTTGGCGGCCACTGTAGACGGTAAAACTATTTTATTCTGATTTTCTGGGGGGAAACTCTGGATTAATTGAATTCTGGAAAATGTGTTGTAAAGTTACTGTTCAACTGGCACCAGTCTGGTTTAACAAGAGTTGATTCCAGATCTCTCCTGTGGTAAGATAAGTTGCCTGGTATTAGTCCAAATACAATAGATAAAGGTGAGTCGCTATATTAAGACTCTTATGCATGTGGGATATCTTGTTTAGTCAGTGTGGGGTCGAGGTGCAGCTCTTTCAATGGAGGTTTCTCACAAAAACATATGACAGGGCACTCCTAACACTAGTTTCAAACAAAATATATGAATCAATGTACGAAAGCAAGCACAAAGGATAAAATGTACAGCTTACCACAGTTTCGTTCATGCGACTCTTGTATCGGTCCAAATTTTTTCTTAGTATCCATACTCCATCCACTTCTGTCATCAGGTCATTCTCCTCAAACGTCAGCTTTGCAGACTCAGCCTCCTCCTTTATTTTCTCTTCAGCGTTCAGCATTACAGCTTCTTTCTCTTTATCATCTTCAGCCAGGATTTTCCTTTGATCCTCTCTCCCATTGGTCCTAGGCTTAGCTGACTCACCATCCTTTTTGCTCTTGAACCTACACTGATCCAAGTCGCCATTCTGTGAAAAAAAAAAAAGGAAATTTTTTTATTGAAGTGATACAACTATGCTTTGCTTACCAGTTCCCCTTCTGACATACCTGTGCAGCTTTGTTAATCCTTCTTTGAATACTTCTGAATATGGCTGGCATTGTTCCATGCATATACAGACAAGCTTGGAAATTCCCAAAGCATGAAGTCATGCTGTGGCAAGTGAAAGTAGTGGGGGATAAAACAATATACTGTAGAGACAATGATTATACAATAGCCATGTAGCTGCCTGGGAAATCCCAAAACCTAACATTCAATGTTTTAGTGTACTTATACTAAGGATACTCTCATAAGCAACAAATAATCCCTAAGAATTATGCTGCTCAACTGTGATACAGCAAAATAAGCATACCTGATGAAACAATACAGGGCTGAATGCCTTTACTAAAGTTCACAAAATATTACCATACAACTACAAACTGTATAACACTTACAGAACATTCTCGAAGAGACGTGTCCATTACAGCTGATGTTGTGTAAGGAGAAGCTGTGGATGCACAAATTGAAGTAATTAGACAGCATAAATTGTAATGACATTTTACTTCAGCATTCATTTTCATCACACTGGCTTCTGAACCAATAAATAGATATACTGAATCATTATCTTAAGATACAACACTAATGCATTATCCTCAGGAAGAAAATACAGCAATAATTGCAGGGATTCAATTTCCATAGTAATTATGACAATGCTAAATAAACAAGATACAGACTAGATGAACAAATTTAATGGTAGCCTGTTGCTTGGAATGATTTGAAGGAATCGGTTGCACCAGATTTACTAATACTGCAGTACCCCCTAAAAGTATGTATTTTTGGGTTATTTACCATAAATACCAGCCGGGTGAGTGAACCTGGTGAGTACAGAAATTCCTTAGGATTCAAACTCGGAACAAAATACAGGACAAGGCTGGAAAAATTAAAATAAAACTACAGTATGAGTGCTTACATGCCTATTTGTGAAGCTAGTCACTGATACAACTTAATTACCTACATTAATCAAAATACAGCATAGTGACATAAGTCAACCAGAATTGGGAAATCCAAGATATTCAAATGGGACATTTTGAAATTAGCCTGACCTTACCTAACCTTACCTAACCTAACCTAGAACACAGCAGACTACCGGGACCTAACCTGGGCAAACTACCGGGAAATAACCGTGATAAAGTACAGGAAATGACCGGGGCAAAATACTGAGACCTAGCCGGATCTGGCAACACTGCTACAAAATGGCAATTTTTTCAATAAATGCCCTAATCTATAACCTTCTAAAACACTTTTCTTTTATGGCATTTTTTTCTGCAATGCCCCATTTCTAAGATATTCAAATGGGGCATTTTGAAAGTAGCCTGACCTTACCTAACCTAACCTAAATGGCAGCAGACTACCTGGACCTAACCTGGGCAAACTACCGGGACTTAACCTAGGCAAATTACTGGGACTTAGCAGTGGTAAAATACCAGGACCTGAACGGGGCAAAATACTGGGACCTAGCCAGGTCTGGCAAAACTGCTACAAAACGGCAATAGTCTAGATAAATACCATGTTACCACCTCCGGCTATATCCCAGTAGTTTACCCCAATCAGATACCGGTACTTTACTATGCTTAGGTCCTGGTAGTTTGGCCGGGATAGGTCCCAGTAGTCTGCTGCAGTTTAGGTTATGTTAGATAAGGTCAGGCAAGGTCAGGCTAATTGAAAGAATTACCGTTTTGTAGCAGTGTTGCCAGATCCGGCTAGGTCCCAGTATTTTGCCCCGGTCATTTCCTGTGCTTTACCACGGTAATTTCCCGGTAGTCTGCCCAGGTTAGGTCCCGGTAGCCTGCTGTGATCTAGGTTAGGTGAGGTAAGGTCAGACTAATTTCAAAATGCCCCATTTGAATATGCCCTATCTTGGAAATGGGGCATTTGTGGAGGAAATGCCATAGAGGAAAAGTGTCTTAGAATGGTCGGCAAATATTGCGATTATCTGCGTCCTCGATTTTCACACTTTCTGGGAATCGAAATCGTCCCGTTTCCTTTCCTTTTTTATTTTGGAGACTGTTTTCTTTTGTGAAAATATGTAAAAAGAATTAATAGTACTGTATTTGTATATAATAATTACTTTGAAATGGGAGCACAGCTTTCCCAGCGGGTTCACAATTTCCCGCCTCTGTGTGCAGTGTTGCCAGATACAGGGATACTTCCAAGTTTTAGGCTAATTTTGTCCACACTTCGGAAATCGTATGAAGAATGTTCAATAAGTAGCCCAGTTGGGTGGGAAATTCAATCATTTTAAATTGGGATAATTAAGTTTTTGATTACCAGACGAAATAACCTGACCTGACCTAACTTAACCTAGACTGTGGCTACCTTCGGGACCTAACCTAATGTCCTTCGAGACCTAACCTAGTGTCTTTTAGGACCTTTAAAAATAAATTAGATCATGTGGATAGTAGCTAAAAGTATCCCAACTGGGTGGGTCAGGTGTAATATACACAACTGCATAGAGGCCCTTTCGTTATTTTGCCAAGGAGATCCCATGGAGGTATTATACCTCCATGGTCCCTCCGTTACAGAAATAATTCGTATCTTAAAATTGAAATATCTAACAAAGAATACATTTCCACAAGATAATTCCACTGAGTATTGATAAAGGTAATCAAACCCTACCTAACCCAACTTAACCTAACCAGTAGCTCGCTGCCACAGATAATTGCAATATTAGCCGAATGGTCTAAATAAGTGGGTAATGAAGGTAGAAAAATCGGTAAAGGTACAGAAGTGGACCTTACTGTATAATAGATATTTTACTGTCATTACCCACTATTTCGGACCATTCTAAGACACTTTTCTTCTGTGGTTTTTCTTCCTCAAATGCCCCGTTTCCAAGATAGGGCATATTCAAATGGGGCATTTTGAAATTAGCCTGACCTTACCTGACCTGACCTAACCTAACCTAGACCGCATCAGACTACCGGGACCTAACCAGGGCAAACTACCGGGACCTAATCTGGGCAAACTACCGGGAAATAATCGTGATAAAGTATAATAAATGACAGGGGTAAAATACTAGGACCCAGCCGGATCTGGCAACACTGCTGAATTAAGGTCCACTTCTGTACTAATACCGAAAAATCGTATGCCATAACGGTAATTCTTTCAATATTTACCCATTTGAATAGGTCCTACCTTAGAAATGGGGCATTTCCGATGAGAATGCCATAGAAGAATTCGAAATGTGTCTTAGAATGGTATTAATTAGTGGGTGAAGAAGGTAGAAACATTGGAATATAAAATGGCAATATATTTGATATTTACCAGTGGTAACCAATGTTAACTTGTACCAGACCATAAAACGCAGACAGTACGGTACCAAGGCGTTACTGAGAAGATAGGCTAATATAAGAAGACAAGGGTATTAGTACAGAAGTGGACCTGAATTCAGCAGTGTTGCCAGATCCGGCTGGGTCCTAGTATTTTACCCCTGTCATTTATTGTACTTTATCACGATTATTTCCCTGTAGTTTGCCCAGGTTAGGTCCCGGTAGTCTGATGAGGTCTAGGTTAGGTTAGGTTAGGTCAGGTCAGGTAAGGTCAGGCTAATTTCAAAATGCCCCATTTGAATATGCCCTATCTTGGAAACGGGGCATTTGAGGAAGAAAAACCATAGAAGAAAAGTGTCTTAGAATGGTCCAAAATAGTGGGTAATGACAGTAAAATATCTATTATACAGTAAGGTCCACTTCTGTACCTTTACCAAGACAAGCATATGGAACTATACAAAAGCATATGAAGGGAGCAAATAAACAAAACACAAAGAGCAAATCAGTAAAATACTTAGGGTGTTACGGCCATACCTCTCCAGACTCCCAACAAACCCCATATTATGATCTCTCAGACTCACTCTCATAATATCATATAATTATCCAATACCAAGTCCACACTCACCTCCAGGCATTTTCCCTTGCACAATACAGCACTAAGAAAGTTTCCAGGCTCAATCAATCTGCAAAAAGCAACAAGTAAATCAGATGGGAAGTAAGTTAGTTCACAGCACCACAACACGTGTTTACAGTTGCCAGTCTGAGAGGTAGTAGTGCATAATAAACTTTTTCAACGGCACTCCTTCTGGCTGTTGTTGCATATGCTATTTAAATACCCTGATTTCCCCCAGCCCAAAAAGTGCATTTATGGGTAAGTTGCAAAATACGTGAAATATTAGATCCAAACTAGCTTTTGGGTTTTTCCATACTGTAGAGTGTATACTGTACTCAAGATATTAAATTGTTTACTTGTTTGCAGGGATTTTCTAGGCCCCGCTCTCTGTGGCCCCGCTCCACCAGGCACCAGCAGATGGTGCTCTGCAGGGCCTCTCTCAATATTATTAATCACTATAATCACTTCTAATGCTCAAATCATCCATGTCGTAACACTCAGCGAACATGTGTTTTCTTTTCTTAAAAATGGTGCAATATTCACTACTCCAGACATTTAGTGGCAATTCATTAAAGAGCCTTGGTGCACACTTTTCAAACGCTCTAATACATTGTCAGATTGCTCCTCAGTTCATTTAACCTGTATTGTTCATAACTATGCCAGAGTTCCATAGAGGTATTTACTTGAAAACCTCTTAAAAAAAATCTTTAGATATTCAGATATTCCACATTTCAAAGCTCGAAATGTTAGAAGAGATATCTTATACAAAATCCTCGCCTCTATTAGTAGCCAATGAGTATTGGAATTTATCCTCTCACCTTTTTTTAATTAATCTTGCAGTTCCGGCTGTTCATCCCGAGCGCCGCTTTCACGAGCGAAAAAAGTCTTCTAAACTTGTAGTGTGCATACACATATTTGTATTAGTAACCCCTCTCAAGGTATACACATATTTGTATTAGTAACCCCTCTCAAGGTATACACATATTTGTATTAGTAACCCCTATCAAGGTATACACATGTTTTAAAATTGTAACCCTTAGAATGTACCAGGTAGAAATCCATTCTCTCTCAGGTACTCGACCTGACCTACCCTTGACCTATCACCTATTTTGCAACTTGCATGCCCGCTCAGCTGCGACTGAGCATGGGAACTCATTATTCATTCTTGCCATCAAATGTAAAATCAAATACTCTTTCTATTGATATGCAACATATATATATATTTATTGTTATATTTAATTGTTACTATATATACTCTGGAAGATGTACTTTTTACGCGCATTGTAAATAAGACTACTCAGTCGCCCAGAACATACAACCGATCAGACCAGACAGCCAGCCAGACAGCCCAAGGAGCTAGCCAGACAGACAGATGGTGGTGGCATAAGCGAGGGAAGAGTGAGGAGTAGGAGGAGCAGCTACTCCACCTAATTGTTATGCCATCCAAGCATGGCAGGGATGGTTCCTCCCCCCAAGTGGCCACCACCCCCAAGAAGGCTGCTCGTGACCTGGATAGCAGCAGTGACGCCTCGCTGGAGCAGGCAGCCCGGCACCTCGAGTGCCTACTCGAGGAGAATGAGGTCGCCCCACTTGGACTGTCCTCCTTGAGTGGCAAGGAGAGGCAGCAGGAGAATGAGGACGACCAGGGAGATCAGGGCTGGATACTCGTTGGAGGGCGCCGTGCCAGCCACCAGCAATCCACGAGGCCCAAGTTCAAGTTGGGCAGCCTTGGGGACCACGGCAGTCCTTACCAGGCCATCACTGCTCTCGAGAGGGAGCATCCGACCCTGAGGATGGAAGTAAGGCCCAATCTCCAGGGTGAGTACGTCCTCACGCCTAAAGATGAGGACTCCACGTCGCTCCTGCGCCGCATTGCGGAGGAAGGGAACAAGGTGCTACTCCTTGACCCCAGTGAAAGGAGGCATAAGGTGGTGCTTGAGCAGTACCCACTAGACCTGCCCCTCAACGCTGTGGAGGCTCACCCTCAGGTAGCCTCCGCCAAGCGCCAACACTCCCCAAGGAATAAGCAGCCCACAAGGCAAGTACTGCTTGTATTTGTTGGGCTGCTGCCCACCAAACTGGACCTTGGCTGTTGGGACAGATACTCTCTGCGGTCATACCAAGGAGAGCCGGTCAGGAGCTACAGGTGCCAGCGCTTCGGCAACCTGCAGGCACGGTGTGAACATGCTGCCAGGTGTGGAGTGTGCAGCCTGTCCCACCCTATGGAGGAGTGCATTGCCCGCCACAGTGCCAACGAGGCCACCACCGCCAGGTGCCCTAACTGTGGGAAAAGCCACCATGCTTGGAACCCCCGGTGCCCAGAGAGGCGCTGCAGACTGCCCCAGCCACCACAGCAGCAACAGCAGCAATACCAGGCTCCACCGAGGCAGAAAAAACGCAGCCGCCCCCAGGCAACTCGTGACCAGCCCCGACAGTATACAACCTCCCAGCAGCAGCAGCAACAGCAGCAGAATGGGACAGGTGCACCACCTGGACACCCCCGGCAACAGGCCCACCAACAACGGCAGCCTCCACATGGCCAGCCTCCACACGGCCGGCCCCAGCAACAGGCCACCCAGCAGCAGCCCAGCAGGAATGCACCTCGTGGCCAGCCTCAGCAGGCCACCCAGCACCCGCATCAGCAGTCTCGCACTAATGCATCACGCAGCCAGCACCAGCAGCAGCGGCCAGGTGGCCAGCCTCGGTCCCGGACCCAGTTACAGCCACAGCAGCAGCGGCGACAGCCAACCGTGGAGACGGAAACGGGTGGCCGCACTCCCTCATACCAGCCCCCCACTCAGAACAGTGAAGCCTGGCCTTGCCTCCCAAGCAGCAGCAACGGCATACAGGGCAGAGCCCCTCACGGTGACACCCCCGCCCCTGTGATGATGGAAAGGAGGAAGTGGAGTGGTATGGCCCCAAGCGAACCTCTCCACGGCGTGGAGGTCCGCCTCAGTGAAGAGACCCGCACAGTGGTCAACTGCATCATGGCGCGGATGATGCAGCTAATAGCAAAATTGATGGCCAGCCCTGATCACGCCAAACAGGAGGATCTGGACGAGCTCCTCCGCCAGGAGACGGTCACGGCCATCTCCGATTGCAGCCTCCTGTCACCACCAACCACCTCGGAGGATACATGCATACGCTCCCCCCTCCAACCAACAGACCACCAACACCATCATGGAGAGGCGATGTACTGAAGATGCCTCCCATGGGGATCAGACAGCAGGACCCCCCAGGCTCAAAGTCCTGCAGTGGAATGTGCAGGGCCTGCGACCCAAGAGGCACCAGGTACTGCAGGCTGTCTTCGAGGAGCACCTCGACATTGTGCTCCTCCAGGAAACATTAACGCCTGCCGACTTTGAATGGAGGGTGGCGGGCTACACACTCCACATGCTCCCTACCTTCTAGGGCAACCGCGGATGTGCAGCACTAGTGAGGAGCACCATCCCCCACTGCAAAGTAGCAGCCCCTGTCCACTGCGGGGACGGGGTGGAGGTGCTGGCGCTAGAGCTGCAGGTGGGAGGCCTCCTGCTCCTGGTGTACAACATATACAGGAGCCAGCGACACCAGCTGGAGGCTGGAGAGCTGCTCAGCCTTGCCTCCCACTCCAGTGTCCTGGTGGCGGGAGACCTCAATGCCCACCACCCCATGCTGCAGTCGCCATCCCCAACCAAAGAGACGGGCCGCCACCTGGCTGTGCTGCTCGAGGATATCCCTCACGTCCGCCTTCTCAACACTGGGGAGGCCACCCACACCCGAGGGGGGAGGCTTGACCTCACCCTGGTGTCTAGTGACTTGGCTGCCGACGCCATCTGGCAGGTGCACCCCACCCTCACCAGCGACCACTTCGCCACCCTCACTTCCCTCCCAGTGGCCCCCCCTGTCCCGCCCCATCCTCCCCCTCGCTGGAACATTAGGAGGGTGGATTGGAGCAGGTTTCAGGCCTCCCTCGACGAGTGGTGGGCCGATTATCAGCCACCGGACAACCTACACCAGCAGGAGAGAGACTTGACGGTGGCCATCCAGACAGCAGCCACCACAGCCATACCCATGTGTGCCCCAAGTCGCCGCCACCGGACAGACTGGTGGTACTATAATAATGAGGTGCGCGAGCACAACCACCGAGTCAACCTGCACCGGAAACTCTACAAGAAACACCCTAATCCCAACAACCGGAGACTCCTGCAGGAAGTAGTGGCCCGTGCACGGCAGGTGTCCCTGAGGGCCAAAGAGGACAAGTGGCTGGAGTGGTGCACCACTTTTAGCCAGCACACGTCCCTAGGTCAGATGTGGAGAAATGTGAGGACGGCCTCTGGCGCTGCCCCACCCCGCCCGGCCGCACACCCGCACCCACAGCAGGAGGCAGAGAGGCTCGCCACTATCTTCACCTCGCGGGGTTCCAGCGACCAGCTTTCTCTCCACACACGATGCACCCAACAGCAGCTCCAGCCACACCGCGACGAAGCTGTCAGGGAGGCGATGGAGGTAGCTGACATGACTGACCGGCCTTTCTCCATTCAAGAGTTGCAACAGGCAAAGAGGCGAGGCCGCGACACAGAAACGGGTGCAGACGGTGTGCCATACTCCATGCTGGCTCGCGCAGGGCCAGCTGGGGACGCCGCGCTGTTAGCCACGCTCAACGCCTCATGGACAGCGGGACTCATATCAACCGCCGCCCCACCGTTGCTGTCTTCATCGACCTGGAGAAGGCATTCGAACTGGCCAGCCCCCACGCCATCCTCGAAGCACTTGTGAAGAAAGGGGTGCGAGGAAGGATGCTGGCGTGGCTACGCGACTTCCTGCAGCCCCGCCGTGCCAGGGTCAGATTCCAGGGTCACAAGTCGAGCTTCCAAGAGATGGAAAATGGGACACCCCAGGGCAGCATCCTCAGCCCCCTACTTTTCAACCTGCTGATGGAGCAACTGGTAGCCCTGCCTTTCCATACCGGCACCGTCTTGCTGAGTTACGCAGACGACCTCGCCCTCATGGTCACCGGAAGGGGCAACAAGCTCAGGAAAACACAGCAAGCGCTTGACCTCATCAGCGAGAAGTGCCAAGACCTGGGGCTCAAGATATCAGCAGAGAAGACCTGGGCCATGATGTTAAAGGTGGCGGACCCAGCATGGCAGCTCCGCGTCCAGGGAATCGATCTGGCCTGGACCAACTCCTATCAGTACCTCGGTGTGTGGGTCGACAAGCGGCTGTCCTTCACAGCCCACGCCGCCTACCTGAGGGAGAGGACGCAGGCCAGGCTGAACGTGATGCGGGCAATGACGCGACCCACTGCGGGCGCCACCTTCTCCGTTTTACGCCTGTACTACGTGCAGGCAGTACGCTCCCTGGTGGACTACAGCGCCCTCGTCCTCCTAGCACTCTCCCCAAACCAGCAGGAGCGGCTCGAGGTAGTGCAGAACACCGCCATGAGGACCATGCTGGGAGCTCCGAGGTGGACCAGTGCATGCGTCATGCAGAGTGAGACCAGCCTGGTACCCCTCACCACCAGGGTACAGCACATCACAGCCTGCCGCATATCAAGGGTGCTGCAGCGCGACGCGGAGGGTGTAACGCAGAGGAGACTGCGGCTGGCGGCCACCCAAGGCGTCGACACTCTACGCCGCAACCCGTGGCTGCTTCAAGCCACCCTGGGCCACACAAAGGACTGGCTGCAGGCGGACCTCCCTGCCCCCACCTATCATGCCCCGCCCCCGTGGGAGCCCCCCGCGGCAGTTTTCTCCGCCACGCAGCTGCCCGCCAGCAAGTCGCAGTGCATCACAGAAGAGATGAAGCAGCATGCCCTCATGGCCATTGCACAAGTCACTGAACCAGACAGTGTGGTGTACTACACCGACGGCTCAGTCGATCCTGACAGCGGGAGAACGGGTGCTGCTGCCATCACCAGAGGGACTGAGTTGTGCGAGAGGACCTCTAATCACTGCTCCACCCTACAGACAGAGCTGGTGGCCATCCAACTGGCTCTGGAGCACGCCCACCACCGACAGGAGCCCACCGTGATGCTGCACACAGACTCCAGAGCGGGGCTACAGGCCCTCCAGCAGCCGCATTCCAAAGACAATGTGGGCCTCATCACCACCATTCTGGGTATCCTCCAGAGCATCGCCGCGCAGAGGCGGCAGGTGAAGCTCAACTGGATCCCTAGCCACGTTGGAGTACGAGGCAATGAATCTGCTGACGCAGCCGCCAAGAGAGCTGCTGGTGGCCCCCAGGTGACCAGGTACGTGTCCCCCAGTCTGCGTCAAGTAAAGGCACGCGCCAAGCGCGCCGCAGCCCAGCACGCCCACCACACACACCGGCAACTGGAAGCGAGGAAGACAGGTGGCTTGGTACGCCGCCGCCACCGACTACCAGCCACTGGATGCCTCCCAGCAACAGCCTAGGGCAGACGGGGTGCTGCGCAGTGCGTAAGGCTGGGCTACTGCACCAGGGAGGAGCTGTACGATGGCTTCCATCCGCTAGTACACTACCTCGTTTCCTGCACGACCACGGCCACCCTCAGATCAGCGCCGTTACCACCAACCGCCGCCCAGCCTGCAGGTTGGGGACTTCTCAGCAGCCGCCAGGCCAGGGCCGCCCTCCTCGTTCGCCACACACCCACTGACCTGATGCTGCAGGTGCTCAGGGCGGCCCCCCCGCCCAGCTGACCACACCACAGCTCACTTTTTAGCCACATGTGAGCACAGCACCTCTCGCCACCACCATGCAACCCAGCACGGGAACACCCAAACTCCAACCGGCAGGCTGATGCCCGCTTTGTGTATTTCAAGTATATTATATGTATAACTCTGTGCTATATGTATAATGTATTGTAATGCACAATAAACCTTAAAAAAAAAAAAAAAAAAAAAAAAAACATACAACCAGGAAATACAGCTGCCGCTGAAAGGAATGTTTTTACTTGTCCTACCATAGCAACTAACAGACTAAATACGGCTACGAGATGCACACAAACTTCTCACAGTTCTTGCACAGGATAAAAAGGAGACAACCTTAGTTGCACTTGCAACATTTGGTGACCCCCGGAGTAATTACATCTCCTGACTATAGTCTTTTTGAAATATACTGAGCGCTGAGGCATTGGCCACTTCCGAGATTTACCTGACTGCTACGTTGCCAGATCTCGTCTGGACAATTATGGGATTAGATCCTCATTAAAAATGACAGCCAGCCCTCACTAACTTACCGCCTGTTCTCTCTCTCTCTCTCTCTCTCTCTCTCTCTCTCTCTCATCTGTTGCCTATATATCGCTTGCCGTTAACTACAAAACATAAAAATAGATCTTTCCTTTTCTGTTGACACATTATGTTGTATTATAAATGCGACACTTTTCTGAGGATATAAAATAATTTTTCGTTTGTTTCGACTTTTAATTCCTCACCACCACTGCTGGTGATGGTGCAATGATAGGTCCTCCATTTGCTTTCTCTTCTAAATAGTACTTATCTACATTATAATAAGTTCTCTCTTTCTCGACTATGTAAAACATGATAGCAAGTAGCAGATGTGTGCTCCATCTTGAGTGGCAGCCAGAGTAAAAGTGACGGTAGTGACCTGAGTTGACAGGTGGAGCTTATACACTTATCTCTGAGTACACTCACCCTAGGTGCACTGGCAATGTCGGAAAATTATTCTGCTCAGTGTTGTGATACATATATATATTATCATTGTTAATATGAGAAGTAAATGATACTTTCATATACCTACATGGCCTTCGTAGTGAAGTAAATGTATACGTATTAATTTTGATTAATTTAGCATCAGTAAATAGCTGATATGAGAGAGTGAGTGAAGTGTATTGGTCTGATTTGGCAGCATTGCGGGAGGGAAAAACCTCCCAACAGCCAACGCCTCAGCGCTCAGTATATTTTGAAAAGACTATAGCAGCCCGCTACCACTGGCTCGCTAGATATATTTATTGACAACACTCTCTACTCAGTTGTCTCCTCTCCTGTGCCACTCTTCACTTCCACTGCATCTCTGCCTGCCGCCGCAACGTTCCTCCTTCTCCTCAGCAACTCTAGCCAGCCGCCTGCCGCCGCCTCCTGCCTACAGTTGCTGCCTGCTGCCTGGAGCCAACCCACGCCGAGGGTCGCCGCCTACCAGCCGCCGACACTACATCATCACTATCTCTCACTGCTAACTTAGCACAATCTCTTCCTCCTCCACCAACCTACCTTATCCACTACCTACTTCTTCCTCCACTACCTACCCTACCCACAGTAACTTCTTCTCCCTACCTTACCCGTCGCTGCCTTTCTTTACCTTCACCATGTCTGAACCTCAAGACATCCCCGACGCTACCCCCACCATCTCTAACTTCCGTGCTCCATCCTTCTCTTCTCGTGACCCTATCTTGTGGTTCACCATTCTTGAAGTTAACTTCAGAGCACATCGTATCACCTCCAGTCTCAAAAAGTTTAGTACCGCCACAGCCCTCCTTCCTCCTGAAGTTCTCTCCCAACTCTCAGATTCTGTCACAGCTGCCTGCACCAGTGACACTCCATACGAAGACCTCAAGACCGCCATCACCACATGTCTTGAAGCTTCTCTCTCTACACGACTCCAGGAACTTCTCTCCAAAGAAGAACTAGGTAATGAAAAACCTACAGACCTACTCAGAAGGATGAAGAAACTCATCGGTACACACCAGCAGTCCTTCGACACCACCATCCTCACCCACCTCTTCTACCAGCGTCTTCCGCAGACCATCCAACGCAACCTCTTCACAATAAAAGGCAAGTTATCCCTGGAAGACCTCGCCCAGCTCGCAGATGAGTTCATGGACACCATCCCGAACGAAACAAACATCTGCAACATCACCTCCTCTAACGAAGTCTCTCAACTCAAAGACCTCATCTCCAGCCTGGCAGTTCAAGTAAGTGAGTTGAAAATACAAGTTAAACAACAGTCTCGTGCCTGCTCTCCATCTCCACGATGCCACAGGTCCCGCAGCAGAGACTCCCGCAACACTTCCACCAACTCCAACTCCAACTCTAACGGTATGTGCTACTATCACCATCGTTTTGGTAAAAATGCACACCGTTGCCAGCAACCATGTTCATTCAATTCGGGAAACGACACCAGCAGTCACCAGTGGTCCATAGTGCCTGCAAACGGAAGTCCACACTCTTCCACATTTGGGATCCACTCAATAATAAATTCTTTTTAGTAGACACAGGCACAGAAATCAGTGTTCTCCCCGCTACAGCCGGCCAAAAGACACTACCTCCAATCACTTCACTATATGCAGCCAATGGTTCCACTATACCAGTCTACACCAAGCTCACCCTCAAGGTTGAACTCCACCTTCGACGAGCGCTTGAGTGGGCATTCTACGTCGCTGACGTCTCCCAACCCATCCTTGGTGCCGACTTCCTCACTCACTACAATCTCTCCATCAGCCTCAAGAACCGCAAGTTGTACGATCCACTCACTGGTCTATCTGCCAACACTTCGATCGTCAAAGTACTATCTCAACTGACAACAGGTATGCATCTTTACTAAAGTCTTACCCCTCTCTCACACAGCCATACTCTGCAGTCACGCCAGCCAAGCATCACGCCCTTCACTACATGGAGACCACTGGAGCCCCAACCTATGCCAAGGCCAGAAGACTCGCTCCTGAACGATACAAACTCGCCAAGGCTGAATTCGAGTCACTCCTCGATCAAGGTATTATCAGACCAAGTTCAAGCAACTGGGCTTCTCCACTCCACATCGTCAACAAGAAGAATGGTGACATCAGACCCTGTGGCGACTACAGAGCACTAAACAGTAAGACAGTTATGGACAGATACCCTATCCTTAACATTCAAGATTTCTCTTCTCAACTTACTGGTACCACTATCTTCTCCAATCTCGACCTAGTCAAGGCCTTTCATCAAATCCCTGTTAACCCTGATGATATTCCAAAACAGCCATCATAACCCCTTTTGGTTTGTTTGAATATGTCAGGATGCCCTTTGGTCTTAAGAATTCTGCACAGACCTTCCAGCGATTCATTGATGAAGTACTACGCGGACTACCCTTCTGCTTCGCCTATGTCGACGACGTCCTCATCGCCAGCCCCGATGAAGAAACCCACCAGCAACATCTTACACAGGTATTTGAGAGATTCCAAACCTACGGCATACAACTTAACGCTGCCAAGTCCTCTTTCGGTGTTAACTCTACCCAATTCCTTGGACACACCGTGTCCTCCTCTGGTATCTCTCCCACACCTAGACAGGAAGCTATCCAGCAGTTCCCAAGACCCACAACTCAACGCGAACTGAAGCGCTTCCTGGGGATGCTAAACTACTACAACAGATTCATCCCACACTGTGCAGCACTCTTTCGCCACTCTACAACATGCTGAAGCCCTGCAAGAGAGGTCAGTCAATCACTCTAGAATGGTCAGACACTGCTGATCAAGCCTACACCAATGCTACCAATGCTATTGGAGAAGCCACCTCCCTCTGCTTCCCTACTCCAGACGCCATCACAGCCATCTGCACCGAAGCATCTGACACAGGTATGGGTGCCGTCCTTCAACAACTCCACGGTGATGACTGGAAGCCACTCGCTTTCTTCTCCAAGAAACTATCTCCAGCGGAATCAAGATACAGCACTTTCGACAGAGAACTTCTCGCCATATACAAAGCCATCAAACACTTCCGTTACTTCCTTGAAGGTAGGCCCTTTCATGTCTTGACTGATCACAAACCTCTCACCACCACATTCAACAATAACAAGAACTCTTACACACCTAGACAAGTTCGTCACACATCATACATTTCACAATTTACCACTGATATTCGCTACATTCAAGGTGAAAATAACGTGCCTGCAGACGCCCTCTCTCGTTCACTCAACTCAGCAACCCTCATCGACTACGCCGCCATCGCCGCCGACCAAACTAATGATCCTGAGTTGACTCAACTTCTATCAAACCCTGCTCTGCAAATGAAAAAGGTTAACTACCCGGCACCAATGTATCCCTCTATGCTGACTCTTCCACAGGTTCAATCCGCCCTTATGTTCCTAATACTCATAGATTCCTCATTTTCTCCCAACTCCACAACCTTTCTCACCCAGGTATACGCGCTTCTCAGCAGCTTCTAACCTCAAGGTTTGTGTGGATAGGAATCAACAAGGACGTAAGACAGTGGACCCGCTCCTGCCAGAACTGCCAAGCCAGCAAGATCAACAGACACACCAAGTCGTCTCCAGCAACCTTCTTACCACCCTCTGCCAGGTTTGACCATGTTCACATCGACCTGGTAGGTCCCCTTCCTCCCTCTGATAATTGCAAATACCTCCTCACCTGTGTTGATCGCTTCACCAGATGGCCAGAAGTATCACCTCTCGCTGACATCAACACCACCACTGTTGCCAAAGCCTTCATCTCCACCGGGATCTCCCGCTATGGCGTCACTCTCACCATCACATCCGACAGGGGCAGCCAGTTCGAGTCCTCCCTCTGGAACAAGCTGATGACCCTCCTTGGAATCAAGAGACTCCGCACCACCAGCTACCATCCACAATCAAATGGTCTGGTAGAGAGATTCCACAGACAACTTAAAAACTCACTAACAACAACAGTACACCACCGCGGTGAGTGGCTCTCTTCTCTCCCTCTTGTCTTACTAGGTATCCGCACTGCCCTGAAGGTCGACCTCAACTGTTCCTCTGCTGAACTACTTTATGGCTCCACCCTACGACTACCTGGTGAACTCCTCACCACTACCACGCTTCGGAACAACACTGACGTCCAGGACTTCGCCGCCACCCTCACCTCCTACATGAGTTCCCTGCAGCCCTCACCACCTCGTCAGCAACCTTCAAAGACCTTCGTCAGCCAGGACCTCCAGACCTGTACCCATGTCTTTGTCAGGGTTGACTCAGTCAAGAAGCCGCTACAACAACCCTACTCTGGTCCCTTCCCTATCATCAGAAGACACAGAAAGACCATCATTATCAACTATCATGGCAAGCCAAACACTGTATCCATCGACAGAGTGAAACCTGCTTACCTCATGTGCCAAGAATCTACCTCGCCACCTTCTATCAACCCATCAACACACACTACCACGGAACAACCTACTGCAACACGCAAGAAATCTATATCGTTCCTCCTTCCTCATCACTAGGGGGGGAGTACTGTAGTGTGCATACACATATTTGTATTAGTAACCCCTCTCAAGGTATACACATATTTGTATTAGTAACCCCTCTCAAGGTATACACATATTTGTATTAGTAACCCCTCTCAAGGTATACACATATTTGTATTAGTAACCCCTCTCAAGGTATACACATATTTGTATTAGTAACCCCTATCAAGGTATACACATGTTTTAAAATTGTAACCCTTAGAATGTACCAGGTAGAAATCCATTCTCTCTCAGGTACTCGACCTGACCTACCCTTGACCTATCACCTATTTTGCAACTTGCATGCCCGCTCAGCTGCGACTGAGCATGGGAACTCATTATTCATTCTTGCCATCAAATGTAAAATCAAATACTCTTTCTATTGATATGCAACATATATATATATTTATTGTTATATTTAATTGTTACTATATATACTCTGGAAGATGTACTTTTTACGCGCATTGTAAATAAGACTACTCAGTCGCCCAGAACATACAACCGATCAGACCAGACAGCCAGCCAGACAGCCCAAGGAGCTAGCCAGACAGACAGATGGTGGTGGCATAAGCGAGGGAAGAGTGAGGAGTAGGAGGAGCAGCTACTCCACCTAATTGTTATGCCATCCAAGCATGGCAGGGATGGTTCCTCCCCCCAAGTGGCCACCACCCCCAAGAAGGCTGCTCGTGACCTGGATAGCAGCAGTGACGCCTCGCTGGAGCAGGCAGCCCGGCACCTCGAGTGCCTACTCGAGGAGAATGAGGTCGCCCCACTTGGACTGTCCTCCTGTCTTCATCGACCTGGAGAAGGCATTCGAACTGGCCAGCCCCCACGCCATCCTCGACGCACTTGTGAAGAAAGGGGTGCGAGGAAGGATGCTGGCGTGGCTTCGCGACTTCCTGCAGCACCGCCGTGCCAGGGTCAGATTCCAGGGCCACAAGTCGAGCTTCCAAGAGATGGAAAATGGGACACCCCAGGGCAGCATCCTCAGCCCCCTACTTTTCAACCTGCTGATGGAGCAACTGGTAGCCCTGCCTTTCCATACCGGCACCGTCTTGCTGAGTTACGCAGACGACCTCGCCCTCATGGTCACCGGAAAGGGCAACAAGCTCAGGAAAACACAGCAAGCGCTTGACCTCATCAGCGAGAAGTGCCAAGACCTGGGGCTCAAGATATCAGCAGAGAAGACCCGGGCCATGATGTTAAAGGCGGCGGACCCAGCATGGCAGCTCCGCGTCCAGGGAATCGATCTGGCCTGGACCAACTCCTATCAGTACCTCGGTGTGTGGGTCGACAAGCGGCTGTCCTTCACAACCCACGCCGCCTACCTGAGGGAGAGGACGCAGGCCAGGCTGAACGTGATGCGGGCCATGACGCGACCCACTGCGGGCGCCACCTTCTCCGTTTTACGCCTGTACTACGTGCAGGCGGTACGCTCCCTGGTGGACTACAGCGCCCTTGTCCTCCTAGCACTCTCCCCAAACCAGCAGGAGCGGCTCGAGGTAGTGCAGAACACCGCCATGAGGACCATGCTGGGAGCTCCGAGGTGGACCAGTGCATGCGTCATGCAGAGTGAGACCAGCCTGGTACCCCTCACCACCAGGGTACAGCACATCACAGCCTGCCGCATATCGAGGGTGCTGCAGCGCGACGCGGAGGGTGTGACACAGAGGAGACTGCGGCTGGCGGCCACCCAGGGCGTCGACACTTTACGCCGCAACCCGTGGCTGCTTCAAGCCACCCTGGCCCACACAAAGGACTGGCTGCAGGCGGACCTCCCTGCCCCCACCTATCATGCCCCGCCCCCATGGGAGCCCCACGCGGCAGTTTTCTCCGCCACGCAGCTGCCCGCCAGCAAGTCGCAGTGCATCACAGAAGAGATGCGGCAGCATGCCCTCATGGCCATTGCACAAGTAACTGAACCAGACAGTGCGGTGTACTACACCGACGGCTCAGTCGATCCTGACAACGGAAGAACGGGTGCTGCTGCCATCACCAGAGGGACTGAGTTGTGCGAGAGGACCTCTAATCACTGCTCCACCCTACAGACAGAGCTGGTGGCCATCCAACTGGCTCTGGAGCACGCCCACCACCGACAGGAGCCCACCGTGATGCTGCACACAGACTCCAGAGCGGGGCTACAGGCCCTCCAGCAGCCGCATCCCAAAGACAATGTGGGCCTCATCACCACCATTCTGGGTATCCTCCAGAGCATCGCCGCGCAGGGGCGGCAGGTGAAGCTCAACTGGATCCCTAGCCACGTTGGAGTACGAGGCAATGAATTTGCTGACGCAGCCGCCAAGAGAGCCGCTGGTGGCCCCCAGGTGACCAGGCATGTGTCCCCCAGTCTGCGTCAAGTAAAGGCACGTGCCAAGCGCGCCGCAGCCCAGCACGCCCACCACACACACCGGCAACTGGAAGCGAGGAAGAGACAGGCGGCTTGGTACGCTGCCGCTACCGACTACCAGCCACTGGATGCCTCCCAGCAACAGCCTAGGTCAGACGGGGTGCTGCTACAGCGCGTAAGGCTGGGCTACTGCACCAGGGAGGAGCTGTACGACGGCTTCCAGGGGCAGGAGTGCGACCACTGCGGGAAGCACTGCCGCCACCCGCTAGTACACTACCTCATTTCCTGCCCGACCACGGCCGCCCTCAGATCAGTGTCGTTACCACCAACCGCCGCCCAGCCTGCGGGTTGGGGACTTCTCAGCAGCCGCCAGGCCAGGGCCGCCCTTCTCGTTCGCCACACACCCACTGACCTGATGCTGCAGGTGCTCAGGGCGGCCCCCCCGCCCCGCTGACCACACCACAGCTCACTTTTTAGGTACCTGTGAGCACAGCACCTCTCGCCACCACCATGCAACCCAGCACGGGAACACCCAAACTCCAACCGGCGGGCTGATGCCCGCTTTGTGTAATTCAAGTATATTATATGTATAACTCTGTGCTATGTTTATGTATAATGTATTGTAATGCACAATAAACCTTAAATAAAAAAAAAAAAAAAAAGAACATACAACACACATGAGATCACAGACGGAGGAGATCACAGACAGATGGACAGACGATCAGAGTGAGTCAGAGATCAGAGTAAACCCCAGAACAGCCAGCCACGGTGAGCCAGCATCAGCCCAAGGAGCTAGCCAGCCAGCCAGACAGACAGCCCAAGGAGCTAGCCAGACAGACAGGATGATGATGGTGGCATAAGTGAGGGAAGAGTGAGGAGTAGGAGGAGCAGCTACTCCACCTAATTGCCATGCCACCCAAGCGTGGCAGGGATGGTTCCTCCCCCCAAGTGGCCTCCACCCCCAAGAAGGCTGCTCGTGACCTGGATAGTAGCAGCGACGCCTCACTGGAGCAGGCAGCCCGGCACCTCGAGCACCTACTCGAGGAGAATGTGGTCGCCCCACTTGGACTGTCATCCTTGAGTGGCAAGGAGGGGCAGCAGGAGAATGAGGTCGCCCCACTTGAACTGTCCTCCTTGAGTGGCAAGGAGGGGCAGCAGGAGAATGAGGGCACCCCACTTGAACTGTCCTCCTTAAGTAGCAAGGAGGGGCAGCAGCAGCCGGAGGACGACCAGGGAGATCAGGGGTGGATACTCGTCGGAGGGCGCCGTGCCAGCCACCAGCAATCCACGAGGCCCAAGTTCAAGTTGGGCAGCCTTGGGGACCATGGCAGTCCTTACCAGGCCATCACTGCTCTCGAGAGGGAGCATCCGACCCTGAGGATGGTAGTAAGGCCCAATCTCCAGGGCGAGTACGTCCTCACGCCTAAAGATGAGGACTCCACATCGCTCCTGCACCGCATTGCGGAGGAAGGGAACAAGGTGCTACTCCTTGACCCCAGTGAAAGGAGGCATAAGGTGGTGCTTGAGCGGTACCCACTAGACCTGCCCCTCGACGCTGTGGAGGCTCACCCTCAGGTGGCCTCCGCCAAGCGCCTACACTCCCCAAGGAATAAGCAGCTCACAAGGCAAGTACTTCTAGTGTTTGTGGGGCTGCTGCCCACCAAACTGGACCTTGGTTGTTGGGGCAGATACTCTCTGCGGTCATACCAAGGAGAGCCGGTCAGGTGCTACAGGTGCCAGCGTTTCGGCCACCTGCAGGCACGGTGTGAACATGCTGCCAGGTGTGGAGTGTGCAGCCTGTCCCACCCTACGGAGGAGTGCATTGCCCGCCACAGTGCCAACGAGGCCACCTCCGCCAGGTGCCCTAACTGTGGGAAAAGCCACCATGCTTGGAACCCCCGGTGCCCAGAGAGGCGCCGCAGACTGCCCCAGCCACCACAGCAGCAACAGCAGCAATACCAGGCTCCACCGAGGCGGAAAAAACGCAGCCGCCCCCAGGCAACTCGTGACCAGCCCCGACAGCATAGGACCTCCCAGCAGCAGAATAGGACAGGTGCACCACCTGGACACACCCAGCAACAGGCCCACCAACAACGGCAGCCTCCACATGGCCAGCCTCCACACGGCCGGCCCCAACAACAGGCCACCCAGCAGCAGCCCAGTAGGAATGCACCACGTGGCCAGCCTCAGCAGGCCACCCAGCACCCGCAGCAGCAGTCTCGCACTAATGCATCACGCAGTCAGCACCAGCAGCAGCGGCCAGGTGGCCAGCCTCGGTCCCGGACCCAGTTACAGCCACAGCAGCAGCGGCGACAGCCAACCGTGGAGACGGAAATGGGTGGCCGCACTCCCTCATACCAGCCCCCCACTCAGAACAGTGAAGCCTGGCCTTGCCTCCCAAGCAGCAGCAACGGCATACAGGGCAGAGCCCCTCACAGTGACACCCCCGCCCCTGTGATGATGGAGAGGAGGAAGTGGAGTGGTATGGCCCCAAGCGAACCTCTCCACGGCGTGGAGGCCCGCCTCAGTGAAGAGACCCGCACAGTGGTCAACTGCATCATGGCGCGGATGATGCAGCTAATAGCAAAATTGATGGCCAGCCCTGATCACGCCAAACAGGAGGATCTGGACGAGCTCCTCCGCCAGGAGACGGTCACGGCCATCTCCAATTGCAGCCTCCTGTCACCACCAACCACCTCGGAGGATACATGCATACGCTCCCCCCTCCAACCAACAGACCACCAACACCATCATGGAGAGGCGATGTACTGAAGATGCCTCCCATGGGGATCAGACTGCAGGACCCCCCAGGCTCAAAGTCCTGCAGTGGAATGTGCAGGGCCTGCGACCCAAGAGGCACCAGGTACTGCAGGCTGTCTTCGAGGAGCACTTTGACATTGTGCTCCTCCAGGAAACACTAACGCCCGCTGACTTTGAATGGAGGGTGGCGGGCTACACACTCCACATGCTCCCTGCCTTGGAGGGCACTCGCGGATGTGCAGCACTAGTGAGGAGCACCATCCCCCACTGCAGAGTAGCAGCCCCAGTCCACTGCGGGGATGGGGTGGAGGTGCTGGCGCTAGAGCTGCAGGTTGGAGGCCTCCTGCTCCTGGTGTACAACATATACAGGAGCCAGCGACACCAGCTGGAGGCTGGGGAACTGCTCAGCCTTGCCTCCCACTCCAGTGTCCTGGTGGCGGGAGACCTCAATGCCCACCACCCCATGCTGCAGTCGCCATCCCCAACCAATGAGACGGGCCGCCACCTGGCTGTGCTGCTCGAGGATATCCCTCACGTCCGCCTTCTCAACACTGGGGAGGCCACCCACACCCGAGGGGGGAGGCTTGACCTCACCCTGGTGTCTAGTGACCTGGCTGCCGACGCCATCTGGGAAGTGCACCCCACCCTCACCAGCGACCACTTCGCCACCCTCACTTCCCTCCCAGTGGCCCCCCCTGTCCCGCCCCATCCTCCCCCTCGATGGAACATAAGGAGGGCGGATTGGAGCAGGTTTCAGGCCTCCCTCGACGAGTGGTGGGCCGATTATCAGCCACCGGACGACCTACACCAGCAGGAGAGAGACCTGACAGCGGCCATCCAGACAGCAGCCACCACAGCCATACCCATGTGTGCCCCAAGTCGCCGCCACCGAACAGACTGGTGGTACTATAATGATGAGGTGCGCGAGCACAACCACCGAGTCAACCTGCACCGGAAACTCTACAAGAAACGCCCCAATCCCAACAACCTGAGACTCCTGCAGGAAGTAGTGGCCCGTGCACGGCAGGTGTCCCTGAGGGCCAAAGAAGACAAGTGGCTGGAGTGGTGCGCCACTTTTAGCCAGCACACGTCCCTAGGTCAGATGTGGAGAAGTGTGAGGACAGCCTCTGGCGCTACCCCACCCCGCCCGGCAGCACACCCGCACCCACAGCAGGAGGCAGAGAGGCTCGCCACTATCTTCACCTCGCGGGGCTCCAGAAACCAGCTTCCTCTCCACACACGACGCACCCAACAGCAGCTCCAGCCACACCGCGACGAGGCTGTCAGGGAGGCGATGGAGGTAGCTGACATGACTGACCGGCCTTTCTCCCTTCAAGAGTTGCAACAGGCAAAGAGGCGAGGCCGCGACACAGCAACGGGTGCAGATGGTGTACCATACTCCATGCTGGCTCACGCAGGGCCGGCTGGGGACGCCGCGCTGTTAGCCACGCTCAATGCCTCATGGACAGCGGGACGCCTGCCGCCCGCTTGGAAGGAAGCCGACATCCAACCGATCCCCAAACCGAGAGAGCCCTCCAAGCTTAGGCCCATCTCTCTCCTCAGCTGCTTAGCCAAAACAGCCGAGAAAATGGTGCTAGCTCGGCTACAGTGGCACATAGGGCCCTCTCACCCACACATATTTGGCTACACCCGCGGAGTGAGCACAGCAGACAGTATCCTCGCCCTGATGACTCATATCAACCACCGCCCCACCGTTGCTGTCTTCATCGACCTGGAGAAGGCTTTCGAACTGGCCAGCCCCCACGCCATCCTCGACGCACTTGTGAAGAAAGGGGTGCGAGGAAGGATGCTGGCGTGGCTTCGCGACTTCCTGCAGCACCGCCGTGCCAGGGTCAGATTCCAGGGCCACAAGTCGAGCTTCCAAGAGATGGAAAATGGGACACCCCAGGGCAGCATCCTCAGCCCCCTACTTTTCAACCTGCTGATGGAGCAACTGGTAGCCCTGCCTTTCCATACCGGCACCGTCTTGCTGAGTTACGCAGACGACCTCGCCCTCATGGTCACCGGAAAGGGCAACAAGCTCAGGAAAACACAGCAAGCGCTTGACCTCATCAGCGAGAAGTGCCAAGACCTGGGGCTCAAGATATCAGCAGAGAAGACCCGGGCCATGATGTTAAAGGCGGCGGACCCAGCATGGCAGCTCCGCGTCCAGGGAATCGATCTGGCCTGGACCAACTCCTATCAGTACCTCGGTGTGTGGGTCGACAAGCGGCTGTCCTTCACAACCCACGCCGCCTACCTGAGGGAGAGGACGCAGGCCAGGCTGAACGTGATGCGGGCCATGACGCGACCCACTGCGGGCGCCACCTTCTCCGTTTTACGCCTGTACTACGTGCAGGCGGTACGCTCCCTGGTGGACTACAGCGCCCTTGTCCTCCTAGCACTCTCCCCAAACCAGCAGGAGCGGCTCGAGGTAGTGCAGAACACCGCCATGAGGACCATGCTGGGAGCTCCGAGGTGGACCAGTGCATGCGTCATGCAGAGTGAGACCAGCCTGGTACCCCTCACCACCAGGGTACAGCACATCACAGCCTGCCGCATATCGAGGGTGCTGCAGCGCGACGCGGAGGGTGTGACACAGAGGAGACTGCGGCTGGCGGCCACCCAGGGCGTCGACACTTTACGCCGCAACCCGTGGCTGCTTCAAGCCACCCTGGCCCACACAAAGGACTGGCTGCAGGCGGACCTCCCTGCCCCCACCTATCATGCCCCGCCCCCATGGGAGCCCCACGCGGCAGTTTTCTCCGCCACGCAGCTGCCCGCCAGCAAGTCGCAGTGCATCACAGAAGAGATGCGGCAGCATGCCCTCATGGCCATTGCACAAGTAACTGAACCAGACAGTGCGGTGTACTACACCGACGGCTCAGTCGATCCTGACAACGGAAGAACGGGTGCTGCTGCCATCACCAGAGGGACTGAGTTGTGCGAGAGGACCTCTAATCACTGCTCCACCCTACAGACAGAGCTGGTGGCCATCCAACTGGCTCTGGAGCACGCCCACCACCGACAGGAGCCCACCGTGATGCTGCACACAGACTCCAGAGCGGGGCTACAGGTCCTCCAGCAGCCGCATCCCAAAGACAATGTGGGCCTCATCACCACCATTCTGGGTATCCTCCAGAGCATCGCCGCGCAGGGGCGGCAGGTGAAGCTCAACTGGATCCCTAGCCACGTTGGAGTACGAGGCAATGAATTCGCTGACGCAGCCGCCAAGAGAGCCGCTGGTGGCCCCCAGGTGACCAGGCATGTGTCCCCCAGTCTGCGTCAAGTAAAGGCACGTGCCAAGCGCGCCGCAGCCCAGCACGCCCACCACACACACCGGCAACTGGAAGCGAGGAAGAGACAGGCGGCTTGATACGCTGCCGCCACCGACTACCAGCCACTGGATGCCTCCCAGCAACAGCCTAGGTCAGACGGGGTGCTGCTACAGCGCGTAAGGCTGGGCTACTGCACCAGGGAGGAGCTGTACGACGGCTTCCAGGGGCAGGAGTGCGACCACTGCGGGAAGCACTGCCGCCACCCGCTAGTACACTACCTCATTTCCTGCCCGACCACGGCCGCCCTCAGATCAGCGCCGTTACCACCAACCGCCGCCCAGCCTGCGGGTTGGGGACTTCTCAGCAGCCGCCAGGCCAGGGCCGCCCTCCTCGTTCGCCACACACCCACTGACCTGATGCTGCAGGTGCTCAGGGCAGCCCCCCCGCCCTGCTGACCACACCACAGCTCACTTTTTAGGTACCTGTGAGCACAGCACCTCTCGCCACCACCATGCAACCCAGCACGGGAACACCCAAACTCCAACCGGCGGGCTGATGCCCGCTTTGTGTAATTCAAGTATATTATATGTATAACTCTGTGCTATGTTTATGTATAATGTATTGTAATGCACAATAAACCTTAAATAAAAAAAAAATATAACATACAACAAGAGGACTTTTGAGACTGGGTCGTGGAGAGAGTAGACGTATGATTTGTGCTCTCTCCTCTAGCTGCCAGGGCCTGCAGCACCGGCAGTAGTTTCTTTTTTTTTCGCCCTTCTGGTGACCACTAGGCTTAGCTAGTATTCATTCCCTCCATAGCTGGTAGACGATATAGTAGGTGTCTATATCTTTATATTGAGATCAACTTTGCCTCCTGCCTATGGTGGACTCCCCCACTGATAGCTCTGGGTGTGGTTGAACACAGACGGACCACCTTAGTGTGGGTTGAGAGGTTGATCTCAAACATTAGTTAATTAGGGCTGGTATTATCCTTATCTGGTGTTTTCTTTTCCTCTTCCCACTTCCCCCCATCTTGGGGGAAGTGGTTACTATGTTGCCTTCCCTCCCAACCCCTCCTCCGTATAGCGGAGGAGGCGGCCATGACCGACCACCACCACGAACCGACGGACGAACCGAGACTCGAACATCCCTCGACATAGACGTGAAAAATGCCTCATTTGTTATGTTACATGCCACTGGTTCGGCCCCACTAGCCGGCCTCAATCCTTTCATAGTTCAAAAGGTAATTGATGGCTGGGCTGGTGTGGTTGAATCTGTTAAAAAACTTGCCTCTGGAGATCTCTTAGTCAAAACATTTAATTCTAAACAAGTAGCCACTTTGCTAAAATTACGTCAGATCCACAATTATGAAGTAGAAGCCAAGATTCCTCAAGCCATGAATTCCTGCAGGGGAGTAATCACCTGTAGGGATTTAATGATGATGGAAGAAACCGAAATAATTGAGGAAATGAGGAATCAAGATATTATTGATGCTAGATTTATTACACGATTAGAGGATGGTATAAGGAAGAAGACTGCAACCCTAATTTTGACTTTTGGCAAAGTTTCACTTCCTGAAACTGTCAAAATTGGATATGAAATCGTTAAAGTAAGACCCTTTATCCCCAACCCTCTTAGATGCTTGAACTGTCAGATTTATGGACACGGAAATCGAACTTGTAAGGCTTCTTCTCCAATGTGTGGCAGGTGCGCGACGCCTGGCCATGCTGAGGAAAAGTGCACATCAGTGGAGCTCTCCTGCTTTCATTGTAAGGGTACTCACTCCACTTCCTCGAGGGATTGTCCCAAGTGGAAGCTGGAGAAGGAGGTCTGCTCGGTGAAGGCAGTGCGAGGTATCTCTTATCATGATGCGAGGAAGGCGGTGATGGGATCGCAAGCGACCCCATCACCCAATGTCTCGTATGCATCGGCGGTGATATCTCGACCCGTGATGTGTACTATCAGTACTCAGACTGAGTCAGAGCCGAGCGAACAGGCTGATCACTCTACTACTACACCTACTATTATTACCCCCTCTAAGACTATTACCAAATCTACTAACTCCTATTCTCAGGCTGCAGCTGCTTTGCAGTCAGAGAAACAAAAGAAGAAGTCAGACAAGAAAGATAAAGTAAACTACACCACCCTAAAACCAAAGTCACTTCCTTGCACACACCCTACTCCCACTTCATCGGGGGAGAGAAGGGATAGCTCTTCCTCGGTGGAGTCTGGGAGACTCACCATTGATGAGGAAGCAATGGATGTCTCCGGACGCAAGAACCGGGAAAGGTCCCCCGGTAGCTACTCGCCACGCGGCGGGCGGCACAAGAAGACTAAGCACGCAGGCCGACCCCGTAACTCTTAAATCGCCATGTTCACTGTACTACAGTGGAATTGTAGAAGTCTTGGGAATAAATTGAACAACATATCAATATTATTACACACACACAGGCCAGACGTCATCTGTTTACAGGAGACAGGGTTGGAGAATCACTCTGACCCAACACAATTTAAACACTACAACGCATACAGGAGAAACGATGGACACGGAGTAGCAATATACACACACAAATCACATCCACAGACACAAATAACATTAAACACTACTCTGGAAGCCGTTGCTTGCAGAGTAAAATTACACAACACCTACATATCCATCTGCTCTCTTTACTGTCCGCCACGCGGCCCCATTGACAGTGATTCATTTCATAATCTATTTAGACAACTGCATGGTAAAAAATTGGTACTGGGCGATTTTAATGCCCATCACTGTCAGTGGGGAAGCTTAAGAACTGATGCTCGCGGAGGGCAGATGGCAGACATTATACAACAATCCAACCTCTGCCTCCTGAACGATGGTCAAGCCACCAGGGTTGACGATCGTTCTGGCAACTTTTCGGCCATCGATTTGTCTCTGGCCTCCCCGGATATACACCAGGATTTTTCTTGGCATCCTGAGTCCGACTCCCTTGGTAGTGACCACTTTCCCATCTGTCTCTCTTATTCAAGTCATACAGTTTCGGCCCCTTTGGTGCCAAAGTTTAATTTTAAGAGAGCAGATTGGGGGTCTTTCGGGAGGATCGTCGACCTAGACATATCTGGGGAGACCATAGATGAAAAGATGCGAAATTTAACACAAAACATTTTACACGCAGCCGAGGTTGCTATTCCCAAAACCTCTATAATTCGAAATAAGCGTGAAGCACATTGGTGGTCAACGGATTGCCGAGAGGCATTAAGGAAACGTAATAGGAGATACAGGATTTTTGACAAACAGCCCACTCAAAACAACTTTATAGCTTACAAACGGGCGAGGGCTGAGGCAAGGAGAGTAATTAATAGAGCTAAAAGGGACTCTTGGCGGTTGTTTGTGTCCACGGTGAATCGTTTTACACCACTTACAAAAGTCTGGTCCACTATAAAGATATTAAATAACAAACGCCCGTATACTCCCATCACCACTCTTCAAGTGGATAATAACATCTACGACGATCCCGTGGACGTAGCAAACGTACTTGCTAGGAGTTTCTCAAAAGTAAGTAGTTCAGCCAATTACGACCAACGTTTTCTCCATCACAAACGTATGGCTGAACTACAAGAGATAGACTTTGCCACAGAAGACGTAGACTACCCATACAACCGGGAGTTTACGATAGACGAACTTCTCCTTGCCCTAAGATCCTGTAAAGACACCAGTCCTGGACCTGACACCATCACGTACGGTATGATCCGGCATCTTGGCCAGGATAACCTGGTCAAGTTGCTAGCAGTGTTCAAAGAGATTTGGGTGTCTAACATCTTCCCAAACTCATGGCACTTTGCGTGGGTCATACCGATACCTAAACAGTCTGGTCGTCTTGTGAATCCCAGTTCATTTCGACCTATTGCGTTGACTTCTTGCCTCTGTAAAGTCATGGAGAGAATGATAAATAATAAGCTACTTTTTGTTTTAGAAGCGAAGGGTTTATTGAGTGATCGACAATGTGGCTTCCGGAAACACCGGAGCACAGTTGATCACTTGATGAACCTGGAACATTGCATTTCAAAGGCATTTGCCAATAAAGAATTCATGGTAGGGGTGTTCTTGGACATCCATAAAGCCTATGACATGACATGGCGACACGGTATTCTGATGAAGCTTCACGGTTATGGTTTAAGAGGTAATTTGCCCATTTTCATTAACAACTTTTTGCGTGACAGAACCTTTTCTGTCACCCTTCCCTGTAATGTAACATCGGACATTTTTGTCCAAGAGAACGGGGTGCCACAGGGAAGCGTGCTTAGTCCAACACTTTTTAACATCATGATCAATGATATTCTGTCATCAGCTCTAGTTCCCAGGAATCTTAAATACTCGTTGTATGCTGATGATTGTGCAATGTGGCACTCGTCACGTAATGCACAGTTTTCAGTAGGACGGATTCAAGCAGCGCTTGATTCTGTCCACCAATGGGCCTTACAGTGGGGCTTTAAGTTTTCCGTTCCTAAGTGTACCGGAGTAATTTTCAGTAAACGTAGAGTACCTCAAATTAACGTAACGTTAGATGGCCAACCGGTACCATTTCATAATTCTGTTAAATTTTTAGGAATTCATTTTGACCAAAGATTAAATTTTACACATCATGTTAATAATTTGCTTGTCTGTTGTGAAAAACCTTTAAATGTCCTTAAGTACCTATCAGGTACCACATGGGGAGCCGACAGGAAATCTTTATTAATGGTGTATAAGACCCTTATTCGTACAAAGCTAGACTATAGCTCACAGGTGTATGGATCGGCATCAGATACAACACTAGGAAGATTGGATGTATTTCAGAATAAATGTTTACGTGTGTGTTTGGGAGCTCTGAAGTGTACACGTGTAGCTAGGATGGAGGTGGAGGCGAACATACCTCCTCTCCGACTTCGACGGGATCAACTCGCCATCAACACCGCCATGTCCACCATCCGGAAGTCGGAGATCGGTAACGTAGCCAGTGCCTCCCTTCAACAACATCACTACCTTCACCACGGAAGACGGAGGCCACTGGCTGTACGCCTCCACCAGCTAGAACAACAACTTCAAATAGACCTCGGGGACTGCGACAAATTTACCATCAGCAAGATACCACCGTGGGAGACACCCAACTTCGGCGTCAACACATCGTGGTTACCATCATCGAAAGAAAAGGCGCCGGAGTTGGAGATACACCACCTGTTTGGTGGTATCATCCGCAGTCACCTGGGGTCTCATCACGTGTACACTGACGGCTCCAAGTCAGATGAAAGTGTGGGTGCGAGTGTATGGTCGAGTGAATGTGAAATTAGGTACAGATTGCCGATACATACATCTGTGTTTACAGCTGAACTTTTTGCTATAGACAAAGCCATAGACTATGCACTAAATTCTCGTTATAATTCAATAGTCATTTTCTCAGACTCCAAGTCAGCCCTTCAGGCAATTAACTCATGTCAAACTATTTCTAATGAAATCCAGGGTCGCATCATTAATAAGTTGCACTTATGCAACAAGTCCTTCACTCTGATCTGGGTGCCCGGGCATTGTCGTATTTATGGCAATGAACGGGCAGACTTACTTGCGAAATCGGCTGTAGAGCTCGAGGTTACTTGGGACGTCCCTCGTGATCTACAGTCGTGTCTATCCCTCGGAAAGAAATCAATTAATCTTCTGTGGCAAGGTCAGTGGACCAGACTTAACATCAACACCATCAAGCCTCAACTGGGTAATTGGGCCACTGCCAACCGGCCCAACCGTTTGGAAGAACGAATCCTGGCAAGATTGCGAACCAACAGCACCAGAATAACTCATCTAGAACCATATATAGATAAACGTTTTCCACCGCACTGTAACACCTGCAATGCGGTGTTATCTATCAGTCATATCATCCTGCATTGTCGGCGATTTGTGGGGGAACGTGCTTCCCTCATAAGTTACTGCGATGCAGTAAAAGTCCCCTTCACACTCTCAGCTCTCTTAGGTGATGGGGATGGTGGTGTGACTGATAAATTGATGACTTTCTTGAGGGAGACCGAACTGATCAGAGTGATGTGACTTTTTATTACTATTGTTGTTACCATTTTGTATGTATTTTTGTTAATTATGAATGTTATAAATTATGTTTTGTATATATTGTATATTATGATGTATTAGCTAGGTTTAGCGATTGTCTAATATAGGTTTAGCGATTTGTCTGTCTAGGTTTAGCGATTGGCTGGAATAGGTATTAGTCTAGTTAGCTATTGGTTGAGTAGGTACATAGATTAGTTTATTAGCTAGGAGGTAAGATTAAGAAATTTTATTTGTATGAATGTACAAAACAAAAATTTGTATATGGTTTAGTTAAAATGTAATAATAATAATAGTAATAATGATAATAACAATAATAATAATAATAATAATAATAATAATAATAATAATAATAATAATAATAATATTATGCATAAAAATAATATGCAAAAATTTAAAAATAAAATATTAATAAATAAATAAAATAAAAAATAAATAAAAATAAAATAAAAGGCCTTAATGACCAACACTATGGTCGATAGGCCAGGGAAAAAAAAAAAAAAAAAAAAAAAAAAAAAAAAAAACATACAACAAGGAAATACAGCTGCCGCTGAAAGGAATTATTTTACTCATCCTACCATAGCAACTAACAGACTAAATATGGCTACGAGATGCACACAAACTTCTCACAGTTCTTGAACAGGATAAAAAGGAGACAACCTTAGTTGCACTCGCAACAAACTCCTACGAGGGGATAGACCATACTAGAGATATCATCACCAAACTTTCATGGAAGTTTCGTACAGTATTGGGGTTGGTTTTAAACCTATTTAGAACTAACCTGGTGGTTAGAAGGAAAATATTCCCGTAGTGACTTTAATCATCAGCGACTACTTTCAACTCCGCTAGGCCTTCCAAAGTCTGCAGCATTGGACACCTAATTTTTATATTTTGCAATTTACTTAACCGATAGTCTGCCAAACCATAATAGAGCCAATGCATTAATTAATTCATATGCAAATTGTGTGAAATACACTCAACATTTAACACGTATATGATAAGTCTATTTCCAGAGGTGATACTATGTTACTATTAAATTTTTGAGCTACTGTTTCCTCAAATGGCGAACAATATTGAAGCATGCAAGTACAGTATATACATGGCCAGGGGATAATAACGCTAACCACAGCACCAAACTGCTATCACACTCTAGAATCCTAGATAGTCTTGTATGAATACAATATTAGCTGGGAATTAAATCGTATGGCCTAACAAATCTCTGGCTTCCATTCCATATCTGCCTTTGTTTCAGTTTATATAATATCAAACACATATTATAATGATGAAAATCCGTAGATTCCCCTCTATTCAGTAATTTGACCTTACATTAACATACGTTTTGAGTACATTTTTTTTTTCCGGTATTTGTTCTGGTGTTTATAAGCTGCAGACAAGTTCATAGTTCCGTACATTTTGGGTGTTATTTGTTTTGTATTGCATTGCGTTTACCGAAAATGTATATGTGTGTGTGTCCCTCTTTATTTCGTGCATGCATTGTGTTCGTAGTGCATTATAAAGCACAGTTTGCCTTCCCATTGTTCCTAGGTCAACTACCCCCACGTGTATCTGTTTTATATATATACATATATGAGATCACATAACAAACTTGTCTGCAACTTTTAAACACCTGCTGAATATAAAGTTAGCAAAACATGTCTGGTGGGAACAGGGCTACTAATTCCTTCGGGTTGCAACTCTTGCGAGCTCCCGAGGTTATTAAAAGCAGGGTTGATTAAATGAGTGAAGTTTTGAGGTGTTGGGTGTATGCTTCTTTTCTGTACACAATAACAAGATGCAAATATAACACTGCACTCTAAAATAAGAAGCAGAAATAACATTGTATTCAAACAATCAAAAGAAGCCAAAATAACATCGCACTGAATAAAAATGCACTCTAAAACAAGAAGCCAAAACAATATTGCACCCTATAAATCTGCACAAGTATAAGGGGTGACGTGGCGACATGAATATGACTTATGTACGTACACTATCATACACAGGTGTTGTGGTGGGCTATTGAAAAAGAACAATTGGATATGTTGAAGTGACGTGTGCCAACGAACAGAGTCACAGTGCTCGGGAAGAAGACCAGGGAATTCATTGTGGAGTCATCAGTCGTACTAGTAACAGGGACAAACCTAGCTTGTCTCCATTGGGTGTTCTATGTACAAGACTGACGTAAGGTTTTCCAGTCCACCACCATCTTCTCTCCCAGCACTCTTAGCCTTAACAGAGGGGGTTTTCTGAGTGCCAGACGTAGAGGCATGTAATTTGGCCAACCCACCCCTACCAAGGTGTCCGTCTTTATGTCTGCAATCAGTACTGGACATTACTGAATATGGTGAGTACTTTCCACCAGATTTGTTGGCTTAACATTACTGTTGGACCATACACAACCCAAATTATTTTGAGTCAAACTTACCAATATATATATATATATATATATATATATATATATATATATATATATATATATATATATATATATATATATATATATATATATATACAGGAAACCAACCAATGTTTTGTCATATATTCATTTTTACTCTGCACACCACGATAAAGTCAAACTGTCTGTTTTCTCTTCCATGTACTTACGTGCTCTACGTGTATGTAGTCCTGAATTCATGGTTGAGGAATTTGGATTTATCTCTGACATTGGAACAAAATTAAAATACCCCAAACCATTTTTGGATAAAGCCTTAAAATTGGCAAGAACATCATTTTATAGGGTTGAACCTCCCCTACCCCGTGACAATAAAAACTTACTGATATTACCCTACAGTGATAAATTTGCCCAAATCCCTCATCTTCTAAAAACATGGAATGTTAATGTTGCCTTCTGCAATGATAGCACAGTCAAGAAAATGTTGATCAAAAATTCACCCAAATCCTCATGTGGGTGTATCTACAAAGTACCTTGTAAAGAATGCAATATGTTCTATATAGGACAAACTGGAAAAGACCTTTCAACCAGGGTCAAACAGCATAAATATAGTGTTAGGACCGGACAAGAATCTAATGCTTTATTTATTCATATGAGAGACAATAATCATTGTATTGACTGGGATAATGCCTCATCAATCATGTCTTGTAACTCATCCGTAAATAGAAACATCATAGAGTCAAGTTTGATTAAACACACAGAAAATATTAATATGAACTTAAACAATGGTATGTACAAGTTGGATAGTTTCATCATAGACAAGATTGTTAATAAGATAATTCCAACTGCTATTCTTTAATGATAATCTCAGGTTTAGAGGTCATGTCAGGTTTGATGACAGTTGGGTCAGGTAGTTAATCCTTGTATGCACCATATGGGTGTGTATTGCTTTGAACTCGTAGTGGCAACACCTTCAGGTTGCCAGTTAGTTATTAATTGTATCGGTATATAAGGTGCCTCTCAGCAACCATTCTTCTACACTCTGTATTTCCCCTGAAGATGTGAATACACGAAAGCGCTTGGGACTCCGTGTTTATTTTTCCTTCCTTGTGGATTTACGCATATATATATATATATATATATATATATATATATATATATATATATTCTAAACACTCCTTGAGGCCCCTTTTTTTTTACTGAGAAATGTTTCATAAACCTGCATCCAGAATAGTTAGTAGGTATATTGAAAATAAGATACCACGTTGGGTAATCATAGGGGAAGCAAAAACATTCCTATATATTATACTAACCATTATACACAGGATTAAGTTTGCTTTGCATCTCGAATGTAATGAAACTATGTTGTATAATAATACAGACCCTACTACATTCAACCTTCTCTTCTCACATTCTCCCATATTCCATGTTTCCGCTCCATACAGTGCAGTAGGCACTGCTATTCCTTCGTACATACATCCATACTAAATTACTTACAGCCAAACATCTTATTCATTCCTCCTAACACCTTTCCTACCTCATTTACTCTAGATTTTACCTCTGTCTCTATTTTGCTATGCACCGTCACCTTTGACCCCAAATATTTAAAGCACTCCACCTCCTCCAATATTTCACCATCTAGCATTATATTCATCCTTCTACCCTCTGCTCCCCTCCTATGTCTCATTACTTTGCTCTTTGCCACGTTCACTCTCAGTTTCCTCCTCCTGCACACCCGTCCAAACTCCTGTACTAACATACTCAGTTTCTTTTCTGACTCTGCCACTAACACCGTATCATCAGCAAACAGTAATTGGTTTAGGCCCAACTCTCTACCTCCACTGTCCACCAAACTCAGTCCTCTCTCCATCACCCTAGCATTTACCTCTCTTACCACACCATCCATATAAATTTTAAACAACCATGGTGACATCACACAGCCTTGACAGAGTCCCACCTTTACTGGGAACCATTCACTTCCCATTCTAACACACGCTTTTCTGTTCATGTAGAAACTTTTCACCTCTCTCAATAATTTATCTGTCTTACCCACGTATATTTATATATTTCCTTTTTCTTATAAAATGATTTCCACCAACTAGCTCTCTCTCTACACATAACCCAATCATTCTCTCACCACTCTCATTTATTCCCGGCACCCCATACCTACTCACAACCCCATCTACTGCCTCATCCCCCACTCTTGCATTCAAATCTCACATTCTGCCCAAAACTCAGTATACACTCCTTAAATTCTTTCCAAATCTGTCCTCTCTCCACCTCATCCCTCTCACTTCCCGGCCCATACACACTCACAAACACCCATGTCTCCTGACCAAATTTTACTCTTACCCACATCAACCTTGCCGACAACTCCCTCCACTCCACCACATTCCGATTCACTTCTGCACTCAGAATCAAAGCCACTCCTTCCCTAGCTCTTCCCCTCTCCACCCCTGACACTCTACCACTCACACAACCAAACTCACATTCACCCTTCCCATTCAACTTTGTCTCACTCAATGCTAACACATCCAACTTCCTTTGAACAAACACTCCCAATCTCCCCCCTTTTACCTACAACCGTACTACATCCACGCACATTCATTGTCCCAATTTTTATATTCTTGGGGTTTCGGGAAGTACAGCCACAATCAAATAACCACCGACATTTTCCTTTCATTGTGCAAATAAATCTGTATCATAGCTAATTATTATCATACAACACCTTATGTCAATTCAACCCCTTCAATTATTATTATTAAGAGATGCTGCAAAATCATGTATGTGTTGTTTTTTATTACCAAGATATTTACTACGAAGGGAAAAAAGTGTCGGTGGATATTTGATTGTGGCTGTACCTTCACTTCCCTCCCCCTTTTTCCTTTGTATGTTCTCCATGACGAAATTTGCTAGGGAGATCTTACAGAGGAGGGGTTCTCCTTGTCCCTCGTTCCGAGGCCGTAAACAGTGGGCGATGGGGTGGCCACAACCTTATATCTATAACAGAGGACGGGGTTACCCAGACCCTCTCCTCTGAGGCTGACTGCACCGCCACCGATGGGAGACAAAATCCCCCCTCGCTGACGGTGGGCTCTGGGGTCGCCACATCCCCACGCCTCATTAGTAGTAAAAAAGAACAATAAGTAGAATAGAAAGAAAGAGCGAGCTAATGGAGGCAAAGGACGCTCAAATCCTCACTTAGATAGACCCACCCATCACCCATAAAACCCTTGGAATAATGTCAACCCCTATAACCACTTCTAGCCAAGCGCTCTCACTAGGAATATACTGTATATATGTATGTGTGTGTGTGCGTGTGTGTGTGTGTGTGTGTAAACAAGCAAACACGTGGAGGTAGTTGATCTAGGAACAATGGGAGATCATATTGTATATATATAAGAGAGAGCATACACATGGAGGTAGTTGATCTAGGAACAATGGGAGATCATATTGTATATATAAGAGAGAGCATATACGTGGAGGTGGTTGACCTAGGAACAATGGGAGATCATATTGTATATATAAGAGAGAACATACACATGGAGGTAGTTGACCTAGGAACAATGGGAGATCATATTGTATATATAAGAGAGAGCATATACGTGGAGGTGGTTGACCTAGGAACAATGGGAGATCATATTGTATATATAAGAGAGAACATACACGTGAAAGTGGTTGACCTAGGAACAATGGGAAAGCAAACTGTGACTAAAATTACACTACGAGCACGGTTGTGCACGATGCATATGTCCTGTACCTCACACACACACACACACACACACGCACACCTGGCAGGCAACTTAAATCATACACAATCATCTCGTCCACTTGTTACAACAACACAACAATATCCAAACAGTCAGTATTCTTTAAGGGATTGTGATTCTTATCAGTTATATAATAGCTATATATATTTCATACTACATGCAGACAGTCGATATAACATGATTATATAATATACATGTATGTATCCACCACATCATTTTGTAATTAGGAAGAACATTATATACCTCACTGATCACCGCCAAGTTTAATGGTTTTTTTTTCGGAATTTACACACACACACACACACACAATACAAAATCACCTATTTGTTACATGACTTGGCTTGCAGGTGTGGAGGATAAGATGGAACAAAATGGTGAAGGTGTATTTGATGATGATGATGATGATGATGATGATGATGGTGGTGGTGGAGGGAGGAAGAGGAGACCAGCAGCATTCTACCTCTAAGGACCAGCAGCCTCATCCTCTGCCACAGAAAGGGAGAAACGAGTGGGACTTTATAGAGACCTCTCACTTCACTAATCCCAATATGACCTTTGGTAACGTGACGAGGGCCAGGAGTCGTGCTGCCAGAAATGTAAGACTCACAAACCCATCAAAGTGGAACTATCCCATGTTACTGCTTGTTTGTTTCATTTTTCTCAGCTGAGGTTTATAAGTCCGAGATTTATCTGCATGGTAGGATCAATAAGACAGATGTCGTATTGATCCTGGTGTTCGGTACCTGTGATGTACTATTTCTTCGAATGGTAGTTTTATTGCTTAGTTGTATTTGTGGGAGTTAGAATAAAAGCTGTAATTTTGTCTTTGGTCAGTCATATATGATGCTAAGGCCATTCTTTATTTCTGTGTTTATCGTGGATGGCCAACGACATCAGTGCTGCTCAAGTGTCACATCTATAACTTACAAATATCACTTTAGAACAAGACAAATATAAATATATTTTCCTATGCAGTTTGATGCCACTTCCAATCAAGAAAGTATTAATGTATAAAGGTTTTGTGCGGTAGAGTATCAGTATCTTAATAGATTAAAAAAAGTACATTATGTATCCTGTGCATACAGTAAATACTAATACAAACATTATATTTATATAAACTGTAGTATATATGAGAACATTATTCGAGTTCATGTCATTTCATTCCACCATCATCAGCATTTCAAATCGAGGTGAGTGTGTCTATAGAGGCGACTGGTAATGGATTGACAGAAGGATAAATTTAAAGTACCGCCTCACCTATAATACACTGGAAGACCCTGGAACACTTGGGAGAAGGAAACAGAATTGAAAGGGAGTGGGATATGATGAAAGAGGCGCCAGTTTGAGGCACTAACTATAAAGCCACCGAACGTCGTAAAACACCCTCGCTGGTACCATAACAGCTGCAGTATTTGGGAATAACCCTCTGTGGCTGGGTACCAGTTCGGAAGTCGTGACGTGTGTGTGTGAGCAGCAGTTGACCTGGGCCACGGTAACGGGCTTGATTAAGCCTATGTCCAGTGTCGGAACATAAAAAATAAAAAAAAATAAAAAAAAAAAGTACCGCCCGCCACTATACAGTTTCCTTTTCTCACAGATGGAAGATCCTGTAAGCCGAAACGCATTCCTGGAGCTTGTTGGAGTGGAAGCATCTGCAATCGAAATGATAGAGGCCTTGACGTTGGAGGAAGTGGATGAAATGAATTTGATAGATGACCTGGATATTTTACTGATAAGTTCCCTCGTTGATAAGGCTTTCGACGCACACGCGATTGTGAATGTAAGTACAGCCACAATCAAATATCCACTGACACTTTCCTTCCATGGTAGTAAATATCTTGGTAATAAAGAACAACACGTGTATGATTTTGCACCACCTCATAATAATAATTGAGGGGGTTGAGTTGACGTAAGGTGTTGTTGTATGATTATATATTGGTATGGTACTGATTTATTTGCTCGATGTAATGAAAGTGTCGGTGGATATTTGATTGTGGCTGTACATAAGTATGATACCCCAGGCTATGTATGTACAGGAAGGACGTGGGAATAATAATAATAATAATAATAATAATAATAACAAATGCATACTGCTCTCTTCTTACATAAAAAAATATAAACTTGTATTTTCGACCTTTCTGCACTTAAAATGGCCTTACCCTTTGACCTGAAGGACAGTATTAGGGTAAACATAACGAAGTGGTCAAGCTGTGGTGCATTTTTAACAAAAAGAATATAAAAATGGCAATTTGGAGTTATTTATATCATTATTATTTTTACCCATAAAGTGACCTTGACCCTTGACCTTAGGACCAGAATTGGAATAAAAAGTAGGACTGATATACTGCATCACATTCTAATCAAAATCCATCTCTAAAGGTGACTCCAATTTCTGTATAATTTTGATATATTTTGGTGCCATTTTAGGTCAAAGGGTAGGTCCAATTTTGCCGGTGTTCGAACCTGGCAAAGATAAACCTCTTACCCATCCCACACCATTAATTGTGTAGGTCCAAATAAAGTCAAGTATTCATTAGTCCTTAACAGAAAAACAGACACACGTACAGACAGCTGTAACCGAATCTATTACCTTACCCGCTAACTCGAGTGTTAATAATAATAATAATAATAATAATAATGATAATAATAATAATAATAATAATAATAATAATAATAATAATGGTAATAATAATAATAATAATAATAATAATAATAATAATAATAATGATAATGGTAATAATAATAATAATGGTAATAATAATAATAATAATAATAATAATAATAATAATAATAATAATAATAATAATAATAATAACAACTTTTTCCCATAGTACAAGCTCAGGTCGATTGCTGCAGCGAACTCGATACCATTTTCCGAGGATTGGATCTTTTACCTGGACGACAAGGGTAGACTCGTCCATCGGGAGATAGAAGCTCATCCATTTGGTAAGTGATGTTTGTGATGGGTACACACACATTTGCAGTTCCAACAGTTGTTTACATCGTCACTAACCACAAAAGAGACGGTACACACACACACACACACACAAATAACACACACCCACACAAATAACAGACACACACACACACACACACACACACAAATAACACACACCCACACAAATAACAGACACACACACACACACACACAAAGTTCCACCAGTTGTTCACATAGCATTCACTATCATCATAATTTCGAGTACATTGCTAAACATCTATGCCTCTTGACACCTTGTTCATGAATGCCTAGACATATACCTGTAAGCTATGATTATACTGTATAAAGCAGTACACATTATAGTCTGGCTGATATAGTACACTCGCAATCCAAAATTTGTATCCAGGCTTGCTTCGAATAGCCTGATCGAGTATTAAGCGAGCTCAAGCAAATATGAAACAGGATAAGCAATGTCAAATTATTCGAAACCTCAACAAGACCTGGATACGAATTTTGGATTGCGAGTGTACAGCCATGGCTGATAGTGCTGGACCAGGGTCCAAGGAGTGTTAAACAGCAGCTGAACAGAGTTCGAAAATGTGATTCTTCTAAACCTCTCTCAACGTTGAGAATGGTTTGGATAATTCACTTGTTCGAACTCTGTTCAGTTGCTCTCCAACACTCCTTGGACCCTGGTCCACCACTATCAACCATGGCTGTACAGTCGCCAGCACTGCTGCGTGGTACAGGGGCTCACATGTTTAAGAGATTTAAATGATTCAGTTCCTTAAGCAATAAAGTTCACTTCATGTGCTAGTGTATTGAAGATACTCCATCTCACACACGTGGATTTTTTCGAGCTAAATAATTACAGTGGCGCTACATCCCTGAATATGTGTGAGCCCCTGTCCACGCGACAATGCTGGCGAGTGTACATCTTTTGTTCAGTCACGAGTAATAATATGTATCCAGGCTTGCTTCGAATAGGCTGATGGAGTTTTAAATGAGCTCCAGGTAATTATGAGACAGGATAAGCGTTGTAATTGGTTCATTGGTATCTAAAGGAATCTAATCGTCCTGAGTGCGGGATTTGTCTACTTTGAGATCCCATTTATCCTGTCAACCACTAACGTTAATAATTGTATCCGTGTTGAATAGGCTTCCACAAATATATTGCACCTGTGAATAGTTTGCCTGTCTCTCAAATATGGGTAAATATTTGTGGCCGATTGCTGCCACTCAGGGGCTACTGTATTGATGGAGGAAAAACTTCAAGGATTAGTTTAAAAATCTGTTGCTGTATTTGGACAAGGCTGTACTTAGATATGAGAGTAGGGATTACAAATAATCATTGAGTTATCTGCCAAGATAACTCACAGGTAAAACTCAGTGGTGTAGTGGTCTCAGAGGGGCTCGGGTTATAATACACATCTGGTTCTGTATGGCTACATCTTCCCCTCATTTCCAACCCTGATTAACATGTCGCTAGACTGCACTGTAGACAATTTGGGTTATATTAACAGACTTCTGTAGTAATTTGTCCAAGTATAAGTAACATTATATATCTTGTCATGTTTCTTTCCCTTTATACAGAGCCTACCTATCATATTTTCTATACCTGCAGTAGCCTATGTTCATTCGTGTTTCAAGGTCTTGCAATCATAGCTTGCATCTGATGGAAAATTCCCTCATATACTGTCATTTTAGCACTTTCTAAGAACGTTGTCTACAGGTTAGGCGTCAACCTATAAGGTGGTACGATATCTCCTCACTATCGTATTGGGAACTTATAGTATAGACATGACTATAATTATGAAATACTATTTACTACAACATTGGTATCGCGGATACAACCTACCTCTCCTGTCTTCCCTCCTTCAGATGGTGAACTACAGAACGCCTTGGTGGTGATAGGAAATCCGTGTTTGATAGGGACGGAAGACGGTCATATTCCCATCTTCCTCATAACCATTCCAAGTTACATAGTGCCTTCTGTAATCATTACACAAGAGGTAAGAGGAGTATGGTCTAGGACTCTAGATAATGAGGGAAAGAGGTTAAGATCAGATAACAACGAGGTATAGGTAAAGGGGTTAAGGTCAGATAACAACAGGTTGGAACCCCATGATAAATCGATCTTCATAAGCAATTTTCTGAGGTACTAACTGGGCGCCCCTTAAGACCCTACATGGGATCAATTACCTCTCCTCTCTTTCACTTTCACTCTTTACCTTTCTTTTCCTTAGTTTGTGCTTGCTGTCCCTCCTCTCTTTGTAGTATAAAGCAAGGCCAAGGTATAAAGTCGAATATTCTGGTCAAGCAGTCTTCTTCCTTCTCATTTTCATTCATTCAGAACATTATAAGAATGCAAAATGGACTGCAATTTTGATAAGAAAGGAAACACCTCAGACATTTTGCCCCTTCTTCACTACCCATTACTCGTACACATCACCTCTATTATTGTCTCTATACCCACATCTACACTATAAGTATTAACCACACTCCACTTCACTTATATACTACCACGCCAAGTCAATCACAAAAACGATAAAACTGAAAATTGTCTATACGACATTTTAAGATGATGATGATGAAGATGTAGAAATAACTAACAATGTTAGAAGAGAAATACTTTGTATAACCACAAAAAACAAAGACAGAGAGGAGGGAGACCAAGTGGGAAAAGTTGACAGGCAAATAGAGGAAAAGGATTGGTTCGACTACCAAATGGTATGTACCAGACACCATTAAATTTACGAAATGTGTAAAAAGATGATTAAATACTTGCAAGTTGGTATTTAAACTTTATAGGATAAAACATATAACTTTATAGATTCTACCTTCAGAAGATAGATCCTAACTTTGTAAGATAAAATATAACTTCATGGGATTGAATCAAATTATACAGTATATAGGATATAAATATAATTTTATAAATATAAATATATATATATATATATATACAGGGTGTCCGGAATTTTTTGCCCGAAAATTTGGCAAATGCATCCTTTATTAATTCTGAAAAGAAAATACTCTATTGATGTTGTCTTTTTTTTCTCTGGTTTAGCGGTAATTGAGACATTTAAATGTGTGACAGAACGTTAGGTAATGTACACAGAGGCAGCCCCGCGCCGCGCCCCACAGCCCGTTGAATTGCCAAGTCGGAATAAACGTACATTTTATTTCAAATTTTACACGTTATTCTCAAAACTGTGTTATACTTATCAATCAATAATCATTAGACAGGACATTTTTATACAAGAGTATGTCACTTGAAAACAGGGTAGGCTTCATAAAGTTCAAGAAATTCGAATAAAATAAGTAGGTTATACGGCAGATGGCACCCGAGGGGTGGAGAGATTTCCCACCTCACCGCCTGCCACAGTCACTGCCACACCTGACACCCAGCAGCATTCTCCTGTCACGAGGGTGAAAGGAAGAAGTATTCTACGGCGTTCTCTCACTCATTTCACTACAATGCCATTCACCTTCACCAACGCTGAGTACACAGATATGGTGCTCATCTACGGCTTCTGTGGATGGAGTGCTGAAGCATCAGTGAGGGAATACCGACGGAAATTTCCAAACAGAAGAATCCCAGATCAGATCCCAGAAAAGAAGTCATCATAATCATAACAAATACCTTTGCTCTAATAGTTAAGAGTATAAAAATGTCCTGTCTAATGATTATTGATTGATAAGTATAACACAGTTTTGAGAATAACGTGTAAAATTTGAAATAAAATGTACGTTTATTCCGACTTGGCAACTCAACGGGCTGTGGGGCGCGGCGCGGGGCTGCCTCTGTGTACATTACCTAACGTTCTGTCACACATTTAAATGTCTCAATTACCGCTAAACTAGAGAAAAAAAAGACAACATCAATAGAGTATTTTCTTTTCAGAATTAATAAAGGATGCATTTGCCAAATTTTCGGGCAAAAAATTCCGGACACCCTGTATATACAGGGTGATTCAAAACTACATTTACAAAATGACAGGGTAAAGTCCTGACATGATGTTAAACATGTTTCCATATGTAATTTTCAAAAATTTAAAAAGTTAATTACACACATGAAAGCCAAATCCATTGCTGTGGGCGAACGATCGAACGCTTTAAAATAACACCTACCCCCACCTCATCCCCTGCTCTCTCTTAAGTGGATGAGGCAAGTTTTAAAACGTATGAAGCAATGAAACCCTTATCGATCATGGGATTCAAACAGATTCGTTGGCTTTTAATCGATCCCAAGGCTTCGTGTTTCTTGTAATATCAGATAAGTTAGTAGTACCGCCCTGGCATCTACACGTATCACTCGGTAAGTGTAACTCGACCACAAAACAATACCCGTGATCGATAAGGGTTTATTGCTTCATACGTTGTATTAAAGTTCCCTCGTCTACCCGAGAGAGAACACGGGGTGCTGTGGGGGGGAGGAGTTAATTTTAGAAGTGTTCGATCATTCACCCACGGTAATGGATTTGGCTTTCATGTCTGTCATTAACTTTTTAAATTTTTGAAAATTACATATGGAAATATGTTTAACATCATGTCAGGACTTTACCCTGTCATTTTGTAAATGTAGTTTTGAATCACCCCGTATATATTCAAACTTTATGGATGGTAACATGAGTTTGTTGACAGATATTTGCTTATCCACCTGAGTGTGAGTGTACTGGTGATTCCTGCCCCTGTATATATCCAAGCATTAAACCTCAAACAATGGTAAGTTCATTTTTCCATTAGAAAATCTTATTGCTACAAATATTGAGTTGAACTTTATTTGTCCATGTTGATTATATTTTATGCATATATATATAAAAGCTACATTATGATTTTAATTTTAATAAAAGCCGATAAACATAGAGGATTGGGGACTGAATAAAGTATAGAGTAGATCAAGTTTATTCTATGCAAGATTGTTAGAAAATGTTTTGTTTAACAGATGGAGACACAATAATATTAAGGTGGTAATTCACTTTTTTGTTACATTAGAGTGCCATGATTCCTCCAAAGTATGCCAGGAAACAGGACCAGATGACCAAAAATAATGTTGTTCTGTTGCTTGGAATAGTTTTGAGGAATCAATTGCTCCAGATTTGCCAACACTGTACAGTACTTCCCTCTTAATTAAGGTAGGGACTACAGGCGAGGTAAACTCAATTGATATCCTTACTTGTGAAATCCAAAATCATCTCCATTTTCGCTTGTAGGAACTCTACTGAAGACGCGAAGTGTCCGAAATTAAGTGTTAAAAATGACACAAGTTTCTTTTAAATGCATAAAATCTTAAATAATTAATAACCACAATATAAACCTAAACTTATACACAATAGGGTTAAGGGGATTGTAGACTAAACTTCTGGTACATTTAGAACGCCTTGATTCCTCCAAAGTGTATAAAAAAAAAAAAAAAAAATGTCCAGATAAACAAATCTAATGATGCCCTGTTGCTTGGAATAGTTTGTTGGAATCATTCGTTCCAGATGTACCAATATTGCAATACAGTACTCCCTTAATTAATTACCATTATGGCAATGAGTGAGGTCAGTGTAGGAGTATAATGAAGGTTAATAATTATCCCCATTTGTATCTTTACCTTTTGTTGTTTACAGGATACTGTGTTTACTCCGAGTGGTACAGAGACTAACTTCGAAAGAAGTAACCCAAATGATGTGGAAAATTATGCCTTCCAGCTTACATACAAGACAAAGCTTATCAGTGAAACTTATGATTTGGAGGTTCATCAAACTCAAGTTCTCACAGATGTAAGTACTGTATCCCTATTAGTGAGAGTTTAAGGGAAGATTATTTTGTTGTTGTTGTTGTTGTTGTTGGTGGTGGTGATTTGGAAGTCTCTGATACCTCCAAACAATGCTATGAAACAGACCCCCTATTACTATCATTGAGGGCATCTGTTTCCTGGCACAGTTTGGAGGAATCAGAGACCTTTAAATTCACCAATAAGAGAATCTATCCTTAAAGGGAATGAATGATCATATCCGAGGGCTACCGATTCCTCCAAACTATACAACAACAACAACAACAACAACAGCAACAAAAATGTTCTTGGTTGTTATTATTATTATTATTGGTTGTGTTTTGTGGCATAAATTGGAGAAAACAGTAAGTAGCCCTCGTGATTGCCTCAAAGATCATTGTAATATTACTAGTCATTTATGCAAGACTTTTATTAAATCGCTATATCATTATTGCACTGTATTTATTCCCATCGTTAACGAGATAAAGGCATATTTAACAACTATATAATTATACATTTTAAAGAGAGGACCTCTTTTTTGGTAAATTGAAGTGCTACTGATTCCTCCAAAGTATGCCATGCAGGAAACAAATCACTTCAATGTTAAGAATAGGGGATCTGTATCGTGATATATTTATATAATTTGAAGGAATTAGTTGCCTTCCAAATTACCATCATGAGTTCCTATGCTAATTATCCTATATATGGCGACTACAATAATAATAATAATAATAATAATAATAATAATAATAATAATGATAATAATAATAATAATAATAATAATAATAATGATAATAATAATAATAATAATGATAATAATAATAATAATAATAATAATAATAATAATAATGATAATAATAATAATAATAATGATAATAATAATAATAATAATGATAATAATAATAATGATAATAATAATAATAATAATAGACTTTTTATCCCATATATATATAGCGATCACGCCTCTTACTCATAGCCTATTATAACTACTACTCATTTTACCCCATTTTATAGCATTTCTTTTCTTTAATTAATGGGATAATTTGTTTTGGATATATATATATATATATGAAGGTTCATGATTCCTGCAAAATAGGTCACGAAATAGATCCTCTCTTATAGTAACATAAATTCATTCTCTTCATTATGCTCTCTTTTTAAGTTAAGGTCCCTGTGATCGTGTATGAGACTTAAGGGGGTAGTACAGTGTTGGTAAATCTGGAGTAACTGATTCATCCAAACTATTCTAAGCAACAGGACACCATTCTTTCTCTTAATCTGGTCCTGTTTCCTGACATAATTTGGAGGAATCAAGACGCTCCAATATACCGAAATTATACTCTCCCCTTAAGGTCCCTGTGATCGTGTATGAGACTTAATTGGTGATTCTGATTCCTCCTGACAATGCCATGAAACTAGCTAATTCAGTATAGAGGGTGTTTCGTGGCAATGTTTGAAGGACTCTCTAACTTCCAATTTTCTATCTACAGCACCAGCAAGAGTAAAGGCATAATTACCCACTTGTGACTCACTGTGCCTGTATAAATGAATGATGAACAAAACACTAGTCAATATTCAATTCATACTGATAAAGCATTTATCCGTAATATTATAACTGTTGAAATATAGAATGAATTTTAATTAGTCTGGGTTTGGTTAGGGTGATTATGGGAGGACACTGCTCATTTGATATTACAAGAATATATATTTGTGGACAGTGAATATGTGAACTATCAGCCCTTAAATAAAATAAAACAGCAGACTTTGACAATAGTAATAATTCTTGTGACTGTCAGGTTCAAAGAAAAATATAAAAAAAAATATACTGACTCCTTTTTGTGTGTGTGGCTTTCAGAAATCTTGTAGAATCCCAGGTAAGTAACCACTAAGCATATATGACATACACACACATACACACACGAACAGGAAGTGGGATGCTTGTAAATAAATGTTTTATCACCTCACTATAACGACACAAACCTTATAGTCTTGATCATATTTGCCGGTACAGTCGTGGAAAATAAGGGCTATTATTCAAGAACATCTGTGGTGTATACGATGGTGTGGTAACAGGTACGATGACTCCGTTGTTTGTCTATGGAGCCATCTTACCTGTACCACATCATCGTATTGACCGCGAATGTTCTTGAATACGGCCCTAACTTTCATTTTAGACGAGGAGGTTGAAAAGTGAAAACACCAGTCTAAACAGGGCAGTATTCCTATAGGGTGGACGTTTAGACTGATAATTGGGAAGGTTGGTAATCATGTTTCACCTTTCTGTCCACCTTTGCTGTTCTTCTTCATCGTGTCTCACCTAGGACGAGAGTATAATTATAATAGTCCAACATTCTCTCAATGATAACACTCCCTCTGTCTACATAATAAAAGCAAGCACCCTACACACCTAATTCAGAATTTAACCTAATTAATATGGCAAAATTCCTCGTGCACTTAAAACGGTAAATAAATGTGCACATAAATTATTAAAACACCTATAAATGTACATATTTTGTTGGATAAAGTTATAGTGTTGTTTGTCTTAGATTACATTATATATATTACCTAAAAAGCCAAGGACGTAAATGAGGAAGACGATATATTTTCTCCACTTAAAAAGAATAGGATAATAGACCTATTTAAGTATTACAAGAGTTAGTCAGGCTGGATAAAATGTTTCGAGTCAAGGTAGAACAGTTTACCCTGGCCGCTATCAACACTCTCTATTGTACTGTACTTTAAATTACCTCTGCTGTTGTTCCTGTTTCTCCATCTCTTCACGTTTCTAATGACTGTCTCTACCTGGGCCCTGTGATATTCGATCCTTTCCTGTACTGTACAGCCACAATCAAATATCCACCGACACTTTCCTTCCATCGTAGTAAATATCTTGTTAATAAAGAACAACACGTGTATGATTTTGCAGCACCTCATAATAATAATTGAGGGGGTTGAGTTGACGTAAGGTATTGTATGATTATATTTTGATATGATACTGATATATTTGCACGATGGAAGGAAAGTGTCGGTGGATATTTGATTGTGGCTGTACATACATACCTCGCCGTTATTAGTTTCAGGACATACCCCAAACCTTGGCTACTAAGTTATGGAATAAAGGTGGGAACCAAACTTCTTCACCATTAGTACAGTAATTACAAAAAGTTCTGCCGCCCCTCACAGGAAGATGATGCTAATAATTATGAATGTGCTAAAATTCCATCTGGAGTGTACGAATCTTAATTAAGATGTATACATCATGTCAGGTAGACAGTGCTTTTGGTGAAGAGTGGATAAACTTTTTTATAATTATTAACATTTCAGCTTACTACATTGAACTGATAAGCTGGCATGTGTACAGCCACGCCCAATAATCCTGCAACACTTTCGAATGAAACAGCCTTAAGGCCGCTTTTACACGAGCGTTTTCTGCCTGGACGGCTTTAAACACGCAATTTAAAAATTCATTGTGTCCTTTGGTTGAACCGTTCAAACGAGATGGGATTGGAAAAACAGCTGCACTGGCAGCCTTCACAAGTTGCCTGGATCGCTATAGACCACGACGGTAATAAAACCACCGGGAGGGCTGGGAGACCATGTACTGCTATGGCTGCTGTTTCATGAGTGTTTTCTGCCGTGGCTATTTAAACCTTGGTACTGTATCCTCGTGATACATAATTTCTGACTAAAGTGTGAGGAACAGAAAGCTTCGAATCGCCTGGTATTGCTCATTTCTCCACCCAGTACACCTATAGAGGCTGAGTTCGAATGCAGGGTATGTGTGGTGCCTGCCGTTCGTCTCTGGTCAGGGATTACGTATCACGAGTGTACATACATTGTCATGCAGCCGCCACGCATCGAGCCGCCTGCCACAGCGGCTAAACCAGCCCGTGTGAGCCTTGTGTAGGGCTGACCGACCGTGTGAAAGCGGCCTTAATCACTCAATTGGCTAATTTTTTTTCACCAGATGAGGGAGTTTTAATCGTGAGTGTACATGGGTTGGTGAGTAGTGGGTACTGACTCGAGACGCAGGGACTCCAGGGAGTACAGTAAGCAAGACAGGGGGGACAGTAGAGGGAAGTCCCTGTGTGTGTGTGTAAATGTGCATAATGAATGTGAAAGACAGAAAGAAATACCTTGAAAGTCCTTAAGAGAGAGAGAGAGAGAGAGAGAGAGAGAGAGAGAGCAGAAATTAATACGACCTTGAAATCAGCTGTGCCCTCACCACCAACCAGCCCAGCCCAGCCCAGCCCACTATACCCAAGTTACTAACCCGACTCATCCGTGACAGTCTCACACACACCACACAGACAGCACGGAGAGAGTCTAGAGAGTGAGTAGACTTGGCACGTACACAAAGACACACACACACACACACACACACACAGGAAGGTGGGACGAATACATATTAACTAGCCCGTGAAGTGAGTGGAAGCAGACAGACAAGAAGAAAATGGGTGGATTGGGTGCACTAATAATTCAGCTTCTACCCTAAGTTACATTATAAGTAAACAAACTGAAAAATGGTAGTTCTGTTGCTGTCAGTGGTGTAGGAAATAATCAACAGGTATAACAAGAAAACAGTAGAGCTCAAGGGTGGAGCTCCAATGTAGACAAGTGATATTTACCAAGCAGAGAAAGATGATGACGATCGAAGCAAGACATTGAAAAGCAGCAGACAACTGAACAAACAAAGAAATGTGAATGGAATGGGAGGCGTGGCAGCAGGTGAATGGAGATCTTACATACAGTAGTTCAGTTCTGCCTTTAGGACATCTTCACCATCCTCCTACTTTAATAATTTGATTTTTAATTTGAAATAACCCACCAATTAAGGTAAGTACGCTAATTGTTCCTAATATACATCACTACTGCTTATTACTCTTTTCATCACTGACATACAGCCTTATTCATAGTTCTTCGTATTTATAGCTAGTGGGGAATGTAACTTTACACTCATACACAACTTATTATCTGGTTCGGTGCCTGAGGTCAGTAACTTAGTGATATTAGTCCCTTGACATTCCCACCAGATCCTTCCATTGCTCGTTACGGTTACTTATGGGATTTGTCACTCACCTAGCGGCTAAGTATGTATATCAAATATATAAATTATAATGTTTCATTGATATAAGGGTTTGCACAGAATGAGTTACAACGATTTTTTATATATAAGTATATAGCAACTATATATATAAGCTATAATGTTGCTCAGATAAGGTGTTCCACAGAATGAGGGTTACGATTCTTTATATGCAAATAATTAACAACTATAGGTTATAATGTTGTATAGATGGGGGCTACATAGAATGAGGGTTGCGACGATTCTATATTATTTTCATACCATTCTCACGTTTTTCGCTCTCACCATAATACTAGCTATCAAGATCTTGCTAGCTATAGGCTGCCATAATTATTTCAATCCCCATGTTCTTTCATCCTGTCCTTAATTTTTCCTATCGTTTCCTTGTTTTATTACATTCCGTCGCTGGTTTAAATAGACTTGGTATTGTACTGATCGACTGTGTGAAAGATATGTTGGCAGGCATTCTCAAAGGACTAAGGGGTTTAAGATACTAAATCGTTTTCGTTTATATATATATATGGAAACTATCAAAGATGTCGATTCTAAAGGTAACAATTTAAATCTGTCTATTGAACATAAAATAATATAAATTGATCATCGTATGATGCTAATTTCTGAAAACCCCCGATCCCAGTCTTCTTTTTACTTGAGGATTAATTTAACAAAAATATGTTTCCAAATCAAATTCCAACAGCCATAAGAATAAAAGAGACGAGCGAAAGAATCACCTTCAACTCTCACGCACCTCTCTGCCATCCCTGTTACTCACCCCCTTTCTTTTAACTTCAACGAAGTCATAAATAAGGAAATGAAACTGCAGAAAAAAAAGGCTGAACAAAAAATATACTCGTCATGCGTCTGGCATTCAGGTGTTGGGTAGATGCCAACTATTGGTGTATTCATAAGATGACACCTGTTGAATTTGTCCTCTTCTCATACGTTCTTATGATAATTATGACCTCGACACTTCATAATGACTTTCATAACACGTTTCATCTTCCTGATTAAATATTGTTTTTATCAACCATGTAAGAGAAAATGAGAATTACATTTATGTTTAGGTATGGTATCGTTGCAAGAGGCAACCATGGAGAAAGATGCAGGCGACCACATACAATATCAGTAACCAACCCTAAACTAACCACCCGTATTCTTTCTCCATCTCCCTTGTTCCTGCATGTAAGCTGTATGTATATATATGTAATGCCTACTATTTATATATTTAATTCCAACTACCTTAAAACGCCCCTGCTTCTCGACACTGCTCTTCACTTCCCTCCCACCAATTATTCTATTACGTGACTAGTATCCCTTTCTTCCCCGTTCTCCCATCCTCTATTACCCCCTCATCTCCTTCCCACGATGATTCACCACTCCCTCCTTTACCTCCCTCACAAAGGACGTTAAATGACCTCCTTGCTCTCATCATCCCTCTCTCTCTCCACGTCCATAACCTATCCCTCTCTATATAATTTATAAACCATTTGATCATCCTTCTACAACACCCCACCAACCTCATCTCCATCCATCTGCTCCCTCTACAACCTCGTTGCCTCTATACCCCTCCCTCCACTTACATCCTCCCTTTGAACCCTTTTCTCCCCCAGCAGTGAGTAGGAGAGTGACTGAGTGAGTGATGGAGGAGAGTGATGCTGGGTGCAGCGTGTGTCAAGAGCAGTATGAGGAGGGTCGACGTCCCCCGAGAAACTTGGGGTGCGGTCACTCTGTGTGCACCTCGTGTGTGGAACAGATCATCATACGTGGGGGTCGCAAGTGTCCGGAGTGCCGCTGTCACATCCGCGCTACCACGGCCACGGCACTACCCATCAACTACCCTCTACTGCGACTGGCACGGGCCCTGGCCACCCGTGGGGAGGTGACGCCTACACACACACCCACACCCACTGAGAACTATAACGACGCGGGGGAATGCGCGGCACACCTGTCCCGCCTCACCCAGCGGTGTATGACGTGCCGGGTGTGGGTGTGTGGGGAGTGTGTACAGGTGGACCACAATGTCCTGCCCCGAGGTGAGTGTCGGGTGGTGGCATTACGCCAGGCACTCACCCTCATGAAGCATACAGATGTCGAGCCGGTGATAACCATGTGTCGGGATTTACAACAGCTGAAGCAAGTGTTGGCGGGGCAAGCTGGGCAGCTGGAAACCAACAAGAAGACCCATGAGGCTGTACTGACCAACTTGAGAGCGGTAATTACGGCTGAGCAGGACATTATCAGGGATCTGGAAGGTCGCAAGAAGGGTATCATGGACCGTGTAGGTGAGGTTGAGGGGTGGGTTGCGGCACTGCGGCAGGCTGAGAGGGACATCTCTGCTGCGGCCACTGTACGCCAACTCGCCACCGCAAAGTTGGCCGCTAAGGAGTGTCTCACCACCACTGAGGCCAGGGCCAAGAGGGAGAAACAACGTACTCAGGCTGTACATATACCACAGTCTCTGGCAACCCCGCAGGTCAGTTACACACACACCTAACTTGATAATTATTTCATTCAGTACTTGAAAGGATTCCTCCATAAATTTGTTACTGACTGAGAGAAAGAATCTTTTACTCATTTCCCCAACAGGAGATACGTGGACTGGTGCGTCTATCGTCCAACATGATGGTGGTGCAGGAGGGAGAAGGTGAGAGGGGGCGGAGGTGGGGGCGCCTTTCCCTTCAGGACTCCCATCTTCACCTGTACGCCCTCCGTCACGACACTCCACCACCCCCTGCCTCCACACCTGTCTTCTCAGTGAGTCACAACACCCCTTAGGAGGGTATTGCATACGGTAATGTACGAGTACGTAGATATGGTAGTACTTTAAAGGTTTGAGAACACCTTCGGATCTGGGCCATTCTTCAGCTGTCCCTCCATACCTTCTGTTCCCTTCGTTCTTACTGCCCTTGCTTTCTATTTCCTTTTCCCTCGTGCCGCAGCTCTTCCCAACCCATAATGTTTTCCAAAATACCAGGTGAAAAAACAACTTGTGTAATGTGTTGATTTTTACAGTTTTCAGGTGTGCGAGGATTGGTACCACGTAATAGTGCCTCAGCCTTCCTGGAGGTGAGGTGGGACGGACATCAGCAGGGCAAAGTCACTATCAAGACCCAAGGAAGGACGGCCAGGGCACGCCAGTTCCTGCAGCTGTGCTCGGGAGAGGCGGGGGCCTCCTACCTTAACACCAGCTTCTTCGAGGCCGATAGAGTGGGTGGCGAGGGAGCCATCATCCGCGGCGGTGACTATGAAAACAATGATGGCACGGGGGGCGCTGCCTTACTGGAGGGCATTACTGACGCAGGGGACTACCTGAAGGAGGCAGCGCCGGGGCTGGTAGTTGGAGCAAAGAGTACTCAACGGCACCGACTGGCTGTGTTCGGGGTGATCCTATCGTCATGGTCTGGGCACAGGACAGACACCGCGTTTGGTGAGGTGAGCAGCGGTCTGGCCATCCTTACAGCCGCAGCCCACCACAGCCCTGTAACAGACGTGGTGGTGGAAGACTGTGGTCTGATTATTCCACTCTGAGACTGTTACCACACTACACTACACTACACTCTCCCTGGCTTTCATCACTCACCACACAACATTACATCACACCCTCGGGCTCTGTCCTCCCTCACTACACCACACTATGCTCTTGCAAGCTCCCTTACCTCATCACACCACACCACAAGACACCAGCGGAAAACTAAACAAATAGCCTACTGTAAGCTACGAACAATACCAGTGAGGCGGAAAACCAAACAAGTTGCCTACTGTACGTTCCACAAGAAAGTACTGTTAAAAAAACTCTACAGAAATTACAACATGGAAATATTGTGATACTAAGTTAAGTCATTCACTATACAGATTTCATCTTATCATTGAGAGAGAGAATTGGGTTGGCGTGAACAAAGAACATACAGTATTAAGACAGAATAGAAGATGAAGTTAACTAAGAAGGGAAGTAGGCTGATCCTTCAATAATCACCATTTTGATGATGATGCCTTACGAATATTCTCAAGAATGCTCAAACGTTATTATACCGTATTGTTAGCATAGCACTATGTTTGTCTGCATTTACAACAGTAGGCTATAATGTATGTACGTTTTTATGGTAGCCAATAAATATGTATGAACAATTTGCAACATTTTTCATTTTTATTCCAACCTTTTATGTACGATTACACGTATGTATGGGGTTCACGGTAGGGTATACCAGCAGGGGTAGGCTATACACTAAACAGTCGTGGTTTAAGCACCAGGTTTGCATAAAACTCTGCTCAATACTCGTATATTGTATAATCTGGGCCAAGGCAAACTACCGGGACCTAACCTGGGCAAGCATAATTTATAAGCACACAAGGGGAAAAACAAACCTGGTCATAATGCACAGTCACACTGGTAAATTATTTCACATAGCAAAAACAACCACCAATGAAAATATGAAGGGAATTGGCAACTAACTTCCTTTTCTTTGCCTCTTCCCACGGTCGACCGTGCCTCTTCCTAACTTTTACCGGAAAATGCCTTAAGTTAGCTTACTTACCTGGGGGCTCTGAGATGCTGCTTTGTTTTACCTCTGCTGGATGAATATCATGGCAGAGATTTGGGTTAATGGCAATCTGAGAGCATTTACTAGGCACTGCAGGTTTCAATGAACACACACCAAAATGCTTTAGGGTTAATATTAAGGGTGACATTATTAAGGTACTTCTTCAAGGAAATGTTCTCTTCGTCACTCAGTTCCTTTTAAATTTGCAATGCGAATCTATATAGCAACGAAACGCCCTAGTCTATAATAATTATACTGTACTATGTAGGCTACTGTTCAACAATAAAACATCAAAAATCAAAATCCCAAAGGGGAGGATGTGATAGCCGCCATTGAGTTTCCTGCTGGGTTGGCCTTCGTATCAGCACTCAAAAGTATCGACGAATCGATATTTAGTTTTATTTATATATTTTTCAACAGCGCACTATTCCGTAGTGATTCATTTTGTCCGTCTTGGTTCCCCCTTATGCCAGAGCTTACATATACCTGTACTGATAATGATGGACAAAATAACCACTGACTAGATAATACATTAGGTTGTTATTTAACAATTTAATTTGTGGTAATTATATTAAGCAGTAGTAGTTCAGAGACATTGGGCCAATGCAAGAACATCTGTGGTACTGGTACGAAGGCTGTTGTTTGTCTATTGTCATCTCACTGGTAACACACCATCAACGTTCTTGCATACCGCCAATTAAACAGTGAAAGATGCAGCTTATTTCTTTTAAAGTAGCCTCCTGCCTCTCACAAACTCGAGCCAGATGTTATTGTAAGGTTTGTTTTCTCATGTATAAAAGATTCATGGTCTCAATATTTTTAATCACCTACACAGCAACCCTCAAACACCTTGAATAAAATGGGGGAAAAAATAAAAAAGGGGAATTGATAATTCCGTATGTCAAACAGCTCACTTCAATATTACTCAGAGTCAATGTAAGCTCCAATTATGTGTCAAAGAAACACCCATATTGAACAAGATAATACATACAAGAAAAAACTCCTTACTCTCCCATGCTGTACCTCTAGCAATATTCATTCTTCACTTCCAGGTCGTAAATTATATAAAGTTGCCATTCTCTGCGAATAATGACCTACAGCTGGGTACTCTAGCCAAAAATATAAAGGTTAAATAAATATATCCACAACATAAACATATGTATTTATTACAGCCACCACACTACAGACGTCTGCCACGACGACCGCCCTTCCTACGAGTACTGTCGGAAGGTACTGGAGTCACATCCTGGAAGGAAAATTCAAAAATATCAACAATTTGGATACCATGTACACTCTCCCAAAAAAAGTCTCGGCATTGCTGGCTAGATCCTGCCGAGAAAATATTGAAGCTACATGTATGACTGTACCGTGGGGTTGGTATTCCTGCTGGCAATGAGTTGACTCTCATTTCTGTACTAACGTGAAATCCTCTAGCATACATAATTCATGCATTAGGCAAGTCGTGGAGCAAGAATTGTGACTTTATTTTTACAGATATACGTTATGTGATTTTAATGATTGATGGTTTTGGGGGAGGGGGAATTTACTGAATTATTGAATATAATGAGAATGATAACCCAGAGAATAAAGTTACCAAATCGGATTTTAACCAAAAAGGAATCTTTGAGTAGATTCGCTGTAACTGAAGTATTTTGTCTTAAATATAATGCAGTTATAGCATAGGGTAGGATTAAGTAGGCTTATGCTTTTTCTTCTCATACTTCTAAATAAGGTTTTGTAAAGTAACACAAACAGACATTACCCTCTCCAGAAAGTGACGTGTATAAACAAACATGTGAACCAACCAACACCTCAAAGCTTCACTCAATAATCTCGGGGCCTCAGTCTCAGGCCACGACTGACGGCCTCCTGTCCCGAGGTAGAGGAATATAAGAAAAAGTAAAAATAAAATTAAATAGATAAAAAGAAAGATAACTTTATATACCATTCGGCAACTGCGGTGTGAATTAGCTGAGTTTTCAGCATTAGAAAGGGGCAAATCTTACGATAATATTTGAAATTTATCTAATAGGTAAAGAAATGCGAATATGTTTCAATTTACATCCACTATAGTTTCTCTGACTCATGAAGCAATACGAATATGCATAATTGGCAACTGATAGGCAGGAATACCATCTATAAGGTTTCAAAGCAATGTACCATAATGCTACGTTTATTGTCGTATTCGTTCATTCGTTTTAATGCCGATATTTTTTTGGGAGAGTGTACTTACAATTTATTAATTCTCTAAGCAAACAAAAACACAAATTCCATAGATCTACTGTAGCTACATGTATACATCTGTATAAATTAAGAGAATTTAAAGATTCTTTAAGCTTTTTGACTTACACAATACTATATACATACTAAAACTTTTCATAAAGGACAGCAATTGTTTATAAATAAATTAACATCTATGTTAATGGTGCTCTTTGGGTTAAGGGGGCAATTCTATTTTGTTACATTGGAGTGCTTTGATTCCTCCAAAGTGTGCCAGGAAACAGGACCAGATGAACAAATATAATGGTGTTCTGTTGCTTGGAAGAGTTTGGAGGATTCAGTTGCTCCAGAATTACCAACACAAAATTTTCCCCTTAAAACTAGTTTTCCATCAATGGCTTGATCCTATAACGAGCCAATATTTCGTCAATTATTCACCTGCAATTTTATTATTCATCTGCAATTTTAACTGTGTCTGGTCACACGAGCTAATCGAGATTTGAGCATATTTCGGCAATTCGGTGGTGAGCATCGGAGGGAGTGGTAGCCTAACATGTTTTCGAACCAAAGAGGCCTTATTTATTTCATCTTAATAAGTTTTATTATGATTGCAATATTTATGTGATGTTCTATAACATACATTGAATCTTATTTTCTATGCAGAGGGATAATACCAGGCCCCTATAAATAATATTCGACGAAATATGATTAATATCTTTTGGAGGTTAGGTAAATTGCAAGTCTTAGCATTTCCCTACATTTCACGGATTTTCTTATTATACAGGCCTGGTATTATCCCTCTGCATTGAAAATATGATTTAATGTACGTTATAGAACATCACATAAATATTGCAATAGTGATAAAACTTATTAAGATGAAATAAATAAGGCCTCTTTGGTCCGAAAACATATTAGGCTACCACTCCCTCCGATGCTCACCGCCATTTGACAACACAAGTTAAAATAGTTTTTATCAGTATTCATTGTACTTTACTGAGATCACACACAGCATACTTTATACAACAAAATATAAGCAAAATTATATTTTATATCTCTGGTGTAAGTTAATACTATACGTCGCGATACACCCTGTAATACTGGCTCCTAAAGCGACGTGTCCAAACTTCTTATATCTCAGATGTTTTGATCTATTATGCCTTATATAAAGTATCTGACACGTTATTATGTTTTTAATATAACAAATATTATTATATAATTGCCAAATGACAAGCGAAAACTGAGTATAGTTGGGAAAATACGGCTGGTTGTTCATTAGGCTACGGAGGTGCTGTATTGTTCGAATCCATTCATTTTAGGTCAAGATACACCGTAAATATAAATTAAGCAAAGTTAAAGCATGTTATTTTTTTGTAATTTTGATTATTTTTTAACAAGATTCAATACAATTTGCAAATCTAAAGCCTGCAATAGCCTCAAGAAGTAACTAAAGAAGTTAAGAATAACGACCAAGTCAGAGCTACGACGGAAGAACGAACACAAGTGTTGGCGGGAAGACCAGCACCACCTCTCTCTCCCGTCGGCTAGCCTAGTAGCTTCTAACTTTTTACTCTATTTAGGTTAGTTTCTTTATTTGTAGGCTTTTCACCGTGTTGGAACAAAGAGGTATCAGAGGTCTGGGTTCACAGTACTTTGTTGTTATTTGTCATAACAGTAACGACGAGAACAATACAGCAGTAGGATCTGAGGGGGTAAATATATCGTCGTTGTTGATGAACTTTATTTGTTTTCCCGTCAAGTGGGACTTCCACAGCCACTTTCTGCTGCATCATTTTGGTCCATTTTTGTCATTTCAACAGCACACATGTATTTTAATATAATTTTCTAGGCTTAATAACATTACAGATGGATCATCAGCGGCCATATTTGTTCTCGATATCGTCAACACTTGACGAGCAGGATCGTGTTGTGAAAATTGCCGAAATCTCGTCAATTTCAGCCAAAATTTAACAGAGTTGATATTGCAGGTAAAAAATTGACCAAAAAATGACTCGTGTGACCGCGCCTTAACTGTGCCCCCAAAGTATCTTAAGAACCCTGTGATCGTGTATGAGAATTGAAGGCTTCAGATTCCTCCTGACTATGCCACAAAACACACTCCTTCCATATAGGTGGTGTTTCGTGGCAATATTTGAAGGACTCGCGCATCTCCAATTTTCTGACAACATCACAGGGTTCCCTGAGGGTTACTACCTCTTATTATTTCCACACAGTAGTACTGCTAGATACTGTTTTTTTCTGGCACAGGAGATTATTTCCAAGAGTGTATATCCCAAACACTGGAGACAAGGAATCCTGAGACACATGGCAGAGGTACCCTCAAGGGCAGAAATCAAACCCTATCGAAAAATAAACTTTCTTGGTGACCTAACAGAGGAAGAGGAATAAAAAAGGACAGAAAACCCACCTCAATACGCCCGATCTTCATGCCAGCACGGGCAAGGGCACGCAGGGCAGACTGTCCACCGGGTCCTGGGGTCTTTGTCTTGTTACCTCCTGTGGCACGGATCTTGATATGCAAGCAGTTGATGCCCAGTACCTTGCACTTCTCAGCAACATCCTGCCATTGACATTCATATATATGAAAATGGTGTAAAGTGATTTAACACACAGGATATACATATAAAATTGATATAAAGCCAAGGCACTAGTAACAATGATCTGAAACAAGGATCATATTATAAATTTAATATTAATCAATTTGACTTGCATGACAATTGCCAGCTTTAAATTACATATAACCTGAATAATCATCAATAACCTCAAGTTATCATCAACAAAGAATAAACATGTCATACTGTACAAATGTTAATTTAACAGATCACTAAATGTCTCTATCACCAAGGGCAATTGGATGCAACTTTACTGTTCATACAAAATTGTGAGGGGAGCTGAGAATTATTTGGGTTTAAAAGGGGAAGTGTTCTGTTTAAGAGGCCCAGTTTACTGGACATCCTGTCCCTTAATCTATCTCTTTGCTTTGTATGTCCCTTTTCCTGGGTTATCTATTGGAAAGTGAGAAAAGGGGTTTGATTTTCCATGAAATGTCATGTCAGACAAAAATATTAAACAAACCCTCAATAATTATCTTTACCGACACAACTAGAACCATATGATTCACTTGACTGAGATGCATCAGATCCCTTCAAGCAGATAAAATTTTGATCAGGTGTATCGACAACAGTCAGCAATAAATAAAGAAGATTATCAATAGCTGAAACTACACTGTAAGCAAATTATTGTATTAGCATACATGATAACATGACAACCAAACAGCAGTTAGTATACTGTATTGAAGAAAAATATCCAGTATTAGATATAAGCTAAAAAATTTAGGGACAGGATGAAATTACTATTGCTTGTAATATGACAAGATGGAATAAAACAAAGGGAATAATGTAGTGAGAGTGAATCAGAAGAACAGAAATGCCAATAATAATAATGAATAATATATGAAGTATCAACATACCTGGGCAGCCAACATAGCAGCATAGGGGGAGGATTCATCACGATCAGCCTTCACCTTCTGACCTCCGGTGATTCGGACAATGGTTTCACGGCCAGACAAGTCAGTCACGTGGACAAATGTGTCATTGTAGCTGGCATAAATGTGGCAAACTGCATAAACTTTTTCTCCATCCAGCACCTGTGGGCCGAGCTGGACCTGCACCTCCTCTTTCTGTCCCTTTCCTTTACGTGGAGCCATGGTTTATCTGTTGAAATACAATCTGTTAATACTGTACTGAGCATAATAAACACCATGGACAAACAAACTGATAACTATTAAATCAATTATTATTTTTAAAAATCTCTCCTCCACAGATGGGTCCGTCACTTGACGGAGTTGCAGTATTAAAAAGAAAATCTATCTATCTATCTATCTATAGCTCCGATGCCTCGTTCCCTCCGGGAACTCCCCCCAAAGGGGTGGCCACGGCAGAAGTGTCTCCAGTTCTCCCTGTTCCAACACTCCCTCCTTACTTGTTCAAGCCCTACTCTGCCCCTCATGTTTCTCTTCTTTACATACTCTTCCACTCTGTTCTGCCATCTAACCGGTGGTCTGCCTCTCACACCAGGTCCTACAACTTCACTTCCATACACCTTCTTTACAAATTCCTCGCCTTGCATTCTCTCCACATGTCCATACCATCTCAATGTATTACGTTTCACACTCTCAACCACTCCACACTCAATACCAATTGCCTTCTCACTCATACCACATCTCTCATATACACTCTCATTACTTTCTCCATCCCATCTAGTAAGTCCACATGCTCCTCTCAAGTAACTCATTTCCACAGCACCTATTCTAGACTGATGCGCCCTACTCCATATCCATGTCTCTGACGCATATGTCAGTGTTGGCAGGATTATACTATTTCGTAGTCCCCTTTTCACTTCCATACTCACACTTCTACCCTTCATAATCCTCCCCAGTGATCCTATGACCTGTCTACCCTTCACCGCTTTCTCCCTAATTTCTCCTTCCATACTTCCATGTTTACACATAGAAGAAAATAAACTACATTATTTGTACTTTCATTCCTTATACAGTATTGCTAATTCATTCATGGTAATTATTTTCGAGAGCTCCGTTTGCTACTGTGTTTATTTTCCCCCCTAGTTTCTAGAGGAACATATACAGGGTGATTCAGCTTCCATGCATGAAATTGAATGATGAACCATTTGGATACTTTCAAGCAATAATGTAGAGCTGTGCATAGTTTACCTATTACAATACATTTATGACACTGTACTAATGAGGGTGAGAAGTGAAGGGACACCCACATAGATATTTTATTTCTTTATTCATTTATCATGACACTGTACATACTGTACTTTTACTACAATCGAAAGAAAATGTTTTAAGAGCAGTTTGTTCATCTGCTACAACTGAAACATATCTTCAGATATTTAGGTAGGTTTCCCTTTACCTATCGCCCTCATTATACAGTATCATAAATGTATAGTAACAGCTAAACCATGAGACATTTCACCAAAGACATTTTTATTTAAAATCATCCAAGCATGTCATCATTGAATTTAATCCATGGAATGCTGTATCACCCTGTATATCAACATTTAGTAATAAGGGAGGGGGGAACCAACTTTTTGTCGTCATGCCATGTGAACCAACCTGACCTAAGGTTAACTGTTCCTCAGCTACCTTAGAGACAGACCTTTTACTTAGCTATTTATGATGCATAAAAAATGGGGAACACAAAGGTTAAGCCTCAGAGCAGTCCATCGTAATTTCAGTATGCATAACAAAGCCAACGATTAAGATACAGCTTAACGTTCAATGTTACTTCAATGAAAATGTAACTAAATGGACATTATCTTGTGTTAAAATTATTTCTTTAATTCGAATGAAGCTCTTGTGAAGAATGACCACATCACTTCTAAGTTAGCATTACCACTGTCTAATTATCTAATAGGTGCCTATTTTTGACCCCACGCTCCCGTCCTGCGACGTGATTTCATTGAACGGCCGTACGCCCATCAAAAACTCCAGTCATTATTTTATCACGCCCGTATATTTCGTACGGGAGCAAGCACGGGGACATTCAGACGTCCTTCTTTAGGGCTGTTTGGATGTGCGTAAGTATGCTTCCGTTGTTCCTCCGTGGCGGGCCGTTCTGCTTCCGCACACGCCCGATCATCGGCGGCACATGCCCGTTCTGCATTCGCAGCGGCCGCAAACAAGTGTGCACATGCTTTGCGCTTGCCACGCCCCCAAAAGATCAACGGGAGCAATGGAAATACGTCGGGAGACCATGTAAGGTACATCTTTATGGCTCCAGTTCGACGTAAACATGCTAAAGATGTACTTTCGGCACATATGTTCGTTGGCCATGCAAATTGGGCTTACAAAAGGCCTGGAGTCCCCCAAAACATTGCCATTCCCACCCCAGCAATGGCACAATGGACAGGATTTATCAGTACATCATTAATGAACTAAAGTTCATTAACAACACATTCCTCCATGCTCATGTGTTGTTTGCACACCCGCAACTCAAGATATGGATCGCTCAATACATCCAAGCATTGATGCAGTTTGCTATAGCACACACCCGTGACCAACAGCAGCAAAAGAGGAAAAAGCTGAAGGCCAAGAGGTTTGGGTGTGGCCATATCTCCAACGAAGGATGGAACATGGCCATTATGAGAACCTCGTGCAAAAGTTGGCCAGGGAATGCCCACAACTGTAGCGCAACTTCACCCAGATGGACAAGAGCCTCTTCAAAGAGATTGTCAAACATGTCACCCACATCATCCTGAGGAAACCCATCTTCTGGAGGCAACCAAGTCCACCTAGTGTGAGGGTTGCAATTACCCTACGTTTTCTGGCTACAGGCAACTCCTACAAGAGCCTGCAGTATGCTTTTTGGGTCGCCCACAACACCATTAGCCACATTGTGCCAGACAATTGCCAGGCAATCATTGATGTGTATCCTGGGTGTCTGGAGTGTCTATGTCTTCTACTACATCCAGGACCTCTGGCTCTTCAGTTAGGTATATGACAGGCCCCGTCGTGGGCCCACCGGTTGATATAGAGGGCTCAGTAGATGGCAGGGTAGAAGGGGGTGACGTGGGTGTTGGCGACGGCCCTGCAGGGGGCATTTACGGTAAATATTGAAAGAATTAGTTATTTTGTATGGTTTTTCTACCTTATTACCCACTTAATTAGACAATTCTAAGACTCTTTTCTTCTATGGCATTTCCTCTGCAAATGCCCCACTTCCAAGATATTCAAATGAGGCTTTTGAAATTAGCCTGACCTTATCTAACCTAGACCTACAAAACGGTAATTCTTTCAATAAATACCGTATTTTCTTGGGCATGGTTGAACAGTAGATCGTTGAAGTTCAGAGAAGCAGCGTGGACACAGGAACAGTGTGTAGTAGGGTTGGACAATTGCGGGTGTGGGAAATATATACCTCCGCGTTGATTTGCAGCGAAATTCTACGCCCGTACAAGCTCCCGTATATTTCTTTGGCCGATTTACGGGCACTATGGAAGTAGTGCTTCTCGACACTCCCGATTATGCAAAAGACCTACTTTAACTTTGCTAAGGTAAGGGATTTTCGGTTGCCAGTTACCAATATAGTGGCATATTCACGCGTACGGGAGCAATATACCAGAATGTGTGACCCCGGCATAAGTTTGTAGCTATACCAGTAGTAGACTAGGTAGGTCAGACCTACTGATAAGGGCAGACCATGTCATACCCTCTCTCTTGCATAGAATTAAAAAAAAAATAATGAGAATGGTATACAAGAACTACAAACACAGAAAACAAAGTATGTATGTCAATATTGTAATTACCACCATACACAGCTACTGCAACATTAAGAGCAGTATTGGTGCCTTTCAACATACAGCAAGGAAATCAAAACACATGATATTAAGTAGTTTTTCACGTGTAATATTTTAATTCCTCCTTCGCCAGACTTCTTTCCACAAACAATATATATCAAATAAGTCCATAAAGCATACAAACAAATTATTCCTTCCAACGAAATATGCCTCAGATGTATCAATTGTGATGGCATGAGTACCTTAAAAAACCCTCAAGATTTAAAGTCATTTATTTAATTATATATTCCTCCCAGAGCATTTTCGATGATAATATTGTAATAAACGATGACATATAAATCTAATTATACACCTCCAACCAAACACCAACACCCGATGATAAAGATAAATGATGATAAATGGACATGATACTTACAGCGTATAACACGGCCTCTCACACAACACCAGAAGGAATGCTGGAACTGTTTGGATTGACTACAACTCCATCAGGGGCTCTGGGAAGTGTTTTAAAAATCATCACGGGAGTTATTACTGGCTTATTTTTTAGTTCCACGAGAGATTATTATAATATGCGTAAATTATATGTTATATTTGCCATTTTAAACATTTCCAATTCTTCATTTATTATTGATAAGAACTGCGTTACCTTACGACTTTTCTGTAATCACACCTGCTAGCTTCATAAATTTTAGGCCAAGTTGCCATTTTATTATACACCGGCATTATCACCTTTATCGATTATTATGCTGACTGAAACCACTATTATTTATCGACAAAATTTTACCCTTTGACAAAATGAACTCGGTAGTACGAATGAAGTAGCAATAATATACCTGTTAAATAAAATAGTACTGGAACCCAGAGATTTGTTTGTTATCGAGAGAAGAAAGGGACAAAACAACAATCGGTCATTTCTCGCTGTTTGTCTATGTAATAACTGGTGTGTGAGGTGTGGCATAGGGGCAAGGGTACCACGCCCACGGTACTGGTGACGGCAGGGCGTGGGTGAAGGCGTGTGAGGAGTTTGTGGATCAATTGGTGAACCCAGAGAGCGGATCTTTTGTCTTGGGGGATCAGCTGTGTGTGTGTGTGTATGTGTGTGTAATAGTTAGTGACCCTTCAGCCCTGGCACATTCCCCTCTCCTCTCACCCTCTGTTGACCCCTAATTTATTCCCCAGGGGCCCAGGTGAGTATTCCTATAGTCAACCCTGAGACGTACTGCAATCGGGTTTGTAATTTTACGAGTCTTATTTCCATGGCCTTGTATCGGATTCCCTGATTAGATAAAAGTACCCTAACTACACCATGCAGACCCTACGTGATGATTTCCCCTACCACGAGTAATCTTATGCTTTGTCCAACCCTCCCCCCCCCACCCCCTTTCCTTCCCCAAAGATGTGCTGGCATCGGGTTTGTGGTATTACGAATCAGTTTCCTAAGCCTTATATCTGATTCCCAACTAGTTAGTACACACAAGACTCGAGGTGATGTCAATTTTTTTTTCATTCGTATGTGTAAATTAGACCTGTTTTTTGTTCCTTGGTTGGTGTTTGGATAGCATAGGGACCCCCAGGCCTCTAGGTATCTTTAAGGGGCCCCAGAGTGAGTAAGGGGGTGTACCATGGGTAAAGGAGGCAGTGGGTGACCTCACAAACTTGACCTGTGCTGGCTGGCTGACTGGTGGCAAGAAAGAAAAGAGTTCAAGGTGACAGTGAGAGTGTTGTCTTCACTTTTACAAGGACTCCAGACATACCCTGTACAAGTGGTCTCCCCTGAATCCCTTATAGTGAATTGGGTAAGGTGATTCAATGGTATTGTCCTTCTAACACTGTGGAATGGATATTATGAGTCAACATAACCAAAATTAGTAAACCAGAGTGAAGTTTGTGTGTAAATGCCACCAGCCAGGCCACAGTAATAATGTATGACCTTCCAAGGACTGGGTTAGGAAGTTACCCGATTTTATCCCTGTAAGGCATAGTTTATATTAATGAAACTGAATTATATGAATGGTGAATGGAACAGTACTGTGGAATAATAGGCTTTAATAGGATTGGTCAGGAATTGCTAATGTTGCTGATAAAAGTAGTACAGTATATATATTTAATTATATATATAGTATTCGGCTTCCCTTTCTCAAATTCCCAGTTATATTATTAGTTTCTGTGAAAATTTATTAGTATATAATTATTTCTGCAGAAGATAAGGAAATTATTAAACTTGGGAATGAAGGAAATTTAGATGATTTTGAAAATTTTTCTTTGTTTGCATTATTGCTTCTGAAGAGTTATTTAGGTTAGATCCAGGAAGGCTATGCGTGTACAGCTTAGGGTGGGGTAATTAGAAATTTAGGGTTGTGTGATTTTTGTGAGTTGTATGACTATTATCTGCAAGCCATGTAAAGAGAAATCTCATCAGTTTCTGTATGTGTGTACTGTATATGGGAATCTGTCACATAAATCAAGAAGTCTACCAAAAATCTGCTGTCTCACGTAGGGTTAGTAGCCAGAAGAACCAAAGGATAGAAGCTGCTACAGCAGTTCCTTTTGTCCACCAACTTGGTGCAAATTCCCTTAAATCCACAGTTCCTCGTCTCGACTGCCTGCTTAGAGTTTGAAACATCAGCAACTGGCATATTTACTTTCATGCTGTATCACAAATGTAGAGATTTGTGTGGTATGGCTATGATGTGCATGAATATAACAATATTACTGTATTAACACTAACCAATTTCTTAACTTTTCCAACAGGGATGCTCGTAGCAGAATTGTTGCTTGAAGTCTGTTGCATGAATGTTGCATTTAAAACAAGTTATAGTATCCAAGGATGAACACTGTTGGAAGTAAATTGTAAAATAAAATTGTACACCTCTGTATAATGGCAAGAGTGGAAATTTGCTTCTGCTAGATAACAAAAAAATTAAGGGTACTGCTGAGTTCCTGAAATATGGCCACAAGTAACACATGATACAGCCAGTGATAGTGAAGCGTGTAATTGCAATGATTGAATGCAAAGTGAAATAAGTGCTTCAGAAACCCTCCGTAAATCTGGAAAATATGACTAGCTTGTGGAACAGTTGCCTTAGCCATCTGCAGAACAAACGATCTGTGTGGCAACGAGTGTTTGGAGGAATTTGGCAAAGTCACTGCAGCATTACATCCATACCTCTTGCTTGAGGTGTTGAGTGCATTGTGGCCACCAACCCCGACTGCCCGCTCTCCCACTCCTCCTCCTCCTCTTCTTATTCTTCCTCTTCTTTACCTTTCTCGTACACCTCATCGTACTCCTCTTCCTCCTCCTCTCAACTCATCTCCTGCACCTCTTCCTCTTCTTCCTCATACTCTGTCCTTCCCCCCGCCATCATTTCCTCATCTTCATCACCACCACCACCTCAGCAGCGGTCGGCCTCCCCCACCTACTGGCGACCACCTCACTGCTCAATCACACACCAACAAATGTTTGATTGGGAAGAAGGGGATCGCTTTTCTTTCGAGGACTCTGAGCGATTTGAAGAAGATTCACTATGTAGTTGGATCAGCGAGCCTGAGTCCCTCTGCAACAACTGGAGGGGGTGGAAACGCTCGGAGAAAACCGCTTCCATTCTCTATGGACGTGCCAGAGATCAAGGTGAGCCATTTCAATTTGTCAGTTATGTTTCCTTATACAGTAGGCCCTCGATATATGATGGGTGAATTTGGCACTACCGGTATCCTTTTAACACAAGCTCAATGAATAACAGAAGCCCAGGAAAACATTTGATTGTCTTCAATGAGGGACTGCATGTAAATTGAAGTAGTGGATACAAGTATTTATTCATTGTGTATTGAGGGTCTATTGTACTGTAGTACCATATAGTACAGTACATTATTATTGCCAGGTTTATGCTGTAAGATGATTGGTTTCAGCTACTTGTATAGCCAATTGTTTGGTTGATGCACTACCAGTAAGGTACCTCAGCATCCTGCAAATGACCCTCTCAAATATAAGTCTTATCTGTGGTGTGAATCATGTCATAGAATAGAAAAAGATAGGATCAAAGGCAGTAGAAATGTGTTACCGAATGTTTATGAGCTGTACAAGTGTAGTGACATGGAATGAAATATGGACAAATGAGAATATGTTAGAGCAGTGTGTAGTGTTTGTGGTAAGGAATAGTAGGTGAAATACATATTGGCGGAGTAGCCTGATGATTAGAGAAAAGAGCCCTAGGAAAGATTTTGACAAAGAGATCATATGAGAGAAAGATAGAGGGAATGAAGGGAAGCCAATTGAAGGTGGCCATAAGTATAAATGAGGTAGCTACTGATAGCTACTAAATACTGTATAATGTTTCAGTTCAGCCAGGCCTAGTGTAGTTGGTAAAAAGGTGGGCTGTTTACTTATACAGTGCTTTTGTGATAGGATGCTGTTACATTAGAATATTTTTGGAATCTCATTAATTTTACAATTTTTAAAGTGGGGCATTCTTGGGCAGATGGGGGTGTCCACTCGCTCACCGAGATGTGTGCCCGGACGGTGGCGGCACACATCCCATTCGAGGTGGTGGAGCAGATGATGCCGCCTGTGCCAGAGCAGCTGCAACTTCTCATAGCCTTCTGGAGCTTCCCTGAAAATGAAGAAGACATCCGCCTCTACAGCTGCCTGGCCAATGGCAATGCTGATGAGTTCCTCCGTGGAGAGAACCACTACAAGCACAAGAGTGTCCATGACCCACTTCAGATTGGTATGTTACTGCTGTTAATTTTGTCATGTGTGTATAGGTGTTTACATGTGGCTTAAGACAGTGTTTTCTGACTTATCAACTTATATGCAAATCCAACATTATTGCTGACCTTAACTATTTTAATTGAATATGTCTATCATTATCCAGTACAGTGTTTAACACTATCATATTGCTGCTATGCAAATTACTACTAAGAACATAGACATGTAAATAAGTGTATGTTTACAGGTTTCCACTTGAGTGCAACGGTGGTGGTATCATCATCTGGCACCAAGGGCCAGTTTAACGTGGCGGTGACCTTCGACCGTGGCCGCATCACCACCTGCAACTGCACCTGTTCTGCCAATGCATCATGGTGTTCCCACGTGGTTGCTGTGTGTCTCCACCGCATACACCAGGTAGGCCTACACCTACACTTGGTCTTACGGTCATCTCAAATAATTAAACAAGTGCTTCCTTGCATTCCCTTATTGAATCCTGTGTTGTGTATGAGGTCATTTTTGTAGTGCATATCTCAGCTGTAAATGCCTGTCTTGAAAAATTTATATGTTGATATAGAGGAGGGTAAGAAAGCAATTTGCAGTTTTTAATTTGGCACAGATTTATTACATCATTAAATCCCATGATAGTGGATCACAAAATCTTGGGAAAACATGATGGAATGAGTGTAAAATGAAGCAGTGGATGGAAGTGTTGAAGGTTTATTTGATTTGTTTACTGTAGACCTCCTTTGTCCTGCAGCCAGGCCAGGTGAAGCTGCGTGCCCCTGTCAGCGAGTCTCTCTCCCGGCTGCAGAGGGATCAGCTGCAGAAGTTTGCTCAGTACCTCATCAGTGAACTCCCACAGCAGATCCTTCCAACGGCACAAAGGCTCATCGATGAAATTCTCTCTAGTCAGATGTCCGATATCAATACGGTAAATTGACTGAACTGCTGTTTCCATTCCTGACACATGCTATTTTTATTGAACAGTAACTGACAGGAACTCTACCTCTCATGGGATTTTTAATTAGATGAAGAACTGAAGCACTTGAACTGTGATGTTTACTATTCTTGGTCCCAATTGGCTCTTGGTACAGTTTCAAAAATTTGGAAGAGAACTGGTGTCTGCTTGTGTATCTATGTTGAGATAATTTTTCAGGCTATGGAGTGCTGATGTCATGTGAAGTTGCCTAGAGATGGTGTCATGTTAGATTGAGAAGTGGTGGCGGTGGTGGTGTTGTCTTGTGATGTTTATGAGTGAGGCTGTGTTGTGTAATCAAGGTTGAGTGAAGAATGTATATCTTCCATTGTGATTAAGGTGTCCGGCGCACCAGACCCAACAGCTGGGGGTTCAGCCAATGAGCAGATGGCGTGGTGGCTGGATGAGAGCAACCTGCATGAGAACATACACAAGATCCTCGTCAAGTTCTGCGTCCCATCACCTATTGTCTTCAGGTATGGTTCCCAGCGGCTGCATATCATACAGTAGTTTGACTTTGTGTTTTAACCTGGTAAAAATGCACCAATTGCTCTCCAGTTCATATCAGTAATCAGACAAATATTTCTGTAACTGTTATATTAACCATGGATTTCATGTCGTCACTTGGGAATAGAAAGAGCTCCAAGTATGATCATACATTTGCATTTTCATGCCATTCCATAAGTATGAATATGCAATACTTTAATGGTATAGAAAAGTGTACCTATATGCTTTGTAACTTTGCCCCTGGATTTATGTGTAACTCCTTTCTTATAGTGATGTGAATTACCTGAGCTCTACGGCACCCCCGGTGGCTGCTGAATGGTCCTCCCTGCTGCGGCCACTGAGAGGGCGGGAACCAGAGGGAATGTGGAACCTGCTCTCTATTGTACGGGAGATGTTTAAAAGAAATGACCGCAACTCCATCCCACTCCTCGAGATTATCACTCAGGAGTGTCTGGCCACAGAGAAGGTACAGTATTTACTTTTCCCCCAGTCCCCCAGCCATAGTCTTGTTATATAAACTACCTTATTGTTTTTCTGCGTATGAAGATTTGCCATCATCTAGTTGCACATTCTAGCTTAGAAATTACCCTCAGCCTCACCCCATTCTCTGACTGGGATTTTTTTTTTTTTTTTTACTTGATTACTAAGAAATTTATGAAAATGCTGTGTCAAGAGTCTGCTTCATAGATATAAATGTATTTATGCAAATTACATAAAATTACATGTACTGTACAGTTGTGGACATATGAAACTGACACACCTGAAATGGGGGGGCCCTTCACTGAGCATAAGGTAGGATGAGACGTTGGTAGAGGTGCATCCAATTCTATTCTTGACAAGGGACCTGTTTGGTGTGTGTCTGTTTCATGTGTTTGCAACTGTACATACTGTATATTGATACATGAATGTGTCAATACATACTTTTGCATTCCTGGGTACTTGATAATACATAGTGTGTGGTCGGTTGAGCAGGTCTTACGTAGTATAATTTGTGTGTCACAGATCCTGGTGTGGTGGGTGAACACAAAGGTTGCCCTACACATGGGTAGCTCTGGACATGGTGGCAAGAATAACATGAACTCCAACAGCCATGGGAGTCAATATGCCTGCTCCTCCCTCTGCGATGAGATTGTGGTGCTGTGGCGCCTGGCTGCCCTCAACCCTGCTCTCTCACCTCAGGAGCGGGAACAGCTTGTTGTACAGTTCAAAGGATGGCACCTCAAGGTTCTTGAAAAGGTTGCCAAGAGTAAGGGTAAGTTAATTTGATCCAGTATCTAGTGTAAACTGTTGCTAGAAATCACTATTCAATAGAGGCAAAATTATAATATATTATCCAAAGCATGATATTCTACAAATTTTTATATTAATTATAGTAACATTTTGTGCAAATGCTTTCTATATTCAATAAATATATGTGGTAACTGGAATAAGTTTCTCTAACCTAATTACATGAATGTCCAATTTCAGAGGCTGGCAGCAGCAGTGGGAGTGGCAGCAACAAGAGAGTAACTGATGGTGATGTGTTCCCAGGCTTCAAACCATCAATAGAAGCATGTCAACTGGACTGGAGTGACTACCCACTGCCTGGGGTGACTTACTCCCACACTGCCTCTCGCTACTACTGCCCCGTCATGTGCTTTAGACATGACTCCCGCCATGAATCCCAGACAGCCCCCATCTCCGCCCCTCACCCCAGAAATCCCACGTCACATGCTGGACCTAAGCGTCCCTCAGAGCGACGTGTGCCCATCAGTCCTGGCAACCCTGGTGATGTTGACAACCAGGCTGGTGGGGTGGCACTGGTGGGTGCCCGACACAGTGGTCAACGCAGCAGCAGTGTCAGCAGTGAGGGCTTCTGTGACAATGATATGGGACGTGATAGTGATTCTCCACCTGACCACAGATCCCCCGAGCAGGTTGACTCGGGCCAGGTGTCTCGCCAGAGCTCCAGGGAAGAACGGGCTGTGCCTGTCCTGGGCATAGTTTCGGCATTTGGCCGGTCCAGGGAGGAACGAGATAAGTCCTCCCCCGATGATGGAGGAGTCGAGTCTGATTGGTCTGGTGTGGCAGAGCCTGCCAGACCCCAGAGGAATCGTGGTGGTAACAGAGGTCAGCGAGCAAGGGAGGGACATGGGACTGATGAGTATGACGTGTACTTGTACAACTCCAACATGGTTGGTGATGGCAGCAGTGGTGGTGGTGGTGGTGGTGAGGGTGTCACAGGCAGGGGCCTCGATATTTTTAATAACCTTAAGAAGTTAGAAGACCCATTGGAGATCCTCTTTGCTCGTGCCGAGGGCCTCCATGCCCACGGGCACCTCCAGGAAGCTTCAGGCTTGGCAGTGCAGTTGTCTCATGAACTGTTGGCTAACCCACCAAACCTGATGGTGGATCTTCCTCCCCCACCTCCCAAGGGCAAACGTAAGAAAGTGAACCCAGCCTCACACCACCTGACCTGCCTAGCCTCAGCCACGCTAGGAAAATGTGCCTTCCTCTGTACTGTGCTGGCAGAGAACCCTGATCACACTCACCTCGCCTTTCAAGTGGCAATGTTTGGTCTTGAACTGGCTCGGCCTCCTGCATCAACCAAGGTCAGAAACTTTAATCTCATTGAGTTATAAATCATTATTTCAGTAAGGTCATATATATTCATAAAACTTTCACTTATGTTCTCTATTATAAAGAGCTGTATTATTGTGATTTGTTGTATGTACCACAGAAATAAATGGAAATACAGTACATTATAATTCCCGTACGTAATTAAGGAATAGACATTTCCTGTACATGTACAATAGAATGTGTAGCTGTTATGTAAGGTAGTGTGTGGTATGAGCATTGTGCCACCCTTGACCCAAGATGCATATATTTTGCCTTTGGGAGGTAGACAGAAGTTCTTATTATCAATGACCTCTGAAAATTCTTATCTCACTCGACGTTATAATATGGCGTTGACACAGACAAAACAGATGCCCTAAAAGAGTCTAAAGCATCTTAAAATGGCATTAACAGTTTATGGAATAATGGATCTTTCTGTTGCCAGCCACTGGAGGTGAAGCTGGCCAACCAGGAGAGTGACCTGGTCTCACTACTGAAGCGGCTACCCCTGGGCCCCTTGGAGCTGGGTGTCATCCGGGACAAGGCTGAGAGAATGCGCACTGGGACACTCAAGAGCCGTGGCGAGGCCCTTCTTCCACTCATGCTGGCTTCATTCCTCTTTGATGCTCTTGTCATTGCCGGTAAGTAATGTCTACTCACTTTGTGTCTGGTGTATCTTACTAGCTGAATATGATTATGTAACCTTGAATCAAGTGTTTTATGCCAGAAGATGTTTTAATTTACAGGTTTCTTATTAAGAGTACCTGTGATTTGTACTTGGGTGAATTCAGTCATTTGACGTCAATTAGTGGAAATATGATCACAAGAAATGCCACTAATGGAATGAGAGTGTAGATTATTGATTTAAGGATTCTGCATGCTTTTCTTTTTGGAGGGAAGCAGTCTTGATGCTTAGAAATTTAGAACAGTTTCAATAATTAAAACAGCAAGGTATGTCCCTTCAATAATTTGCTACTTTTATATAACATCTTTAATTATCATGGTTTTGTTGTGCAGGGTCTGCCAAGAGCTCTGTTGGTGGGTCAAGCTACCGGCAGCCACAAGATGAGGCGCTGGGTTTTGATGCTGCTGTGGCTGCCATTGGAATGAAAGCCAATGTCTGTGAGGCTGACCACCCACTACTGTGTGAAGCTACCCGTAGACAGGTTAGTTCACTTGCAGGGAAGCTATAGCAGGTACCCATGATAGAAGTTTCTTTAGTTGAATTAGTTGTATTATACTAGTCCATGAGACTTTCATAATAAGATTTAGTGTATTAGTTTGTTATCATGGTTTATTCTACTGCCATGTACTGTGCTCTGATAGGTATCATATTTGGTGATGTATGAATTTGTCATAATGATTTATTCCAGGATGTGTATGGAAGATTTGTATAGTATAGCAATATAGCATAGTGAATTGATAGTTTTCATTAGGTATATATTGATATTGTATCTGTGACTTTGAGTTTGAACATACTTGTCATTCTTTATTGTAAGTTTGTGTGTATATATGGTATTCTTACTTTTGTAGAGAGGAGAGCTGGCCCTGACTCTGCTGACTCACTATAAGGATGACCAAGACCGGTTGGCTCGCATCATGGACAAACTGCTGGACAAAGAGGTGCACCAGATGTACAAGGCTCCCTCACTACCCACATACTATGTCAATAATGCACCCTCTCAGGTAAGCCAGAGTATAATATGAGAAAGATCCTTTATTGACTATGTTTAGTTTCTGCTTCTTCATTTCAAATGGTTTTCATTTGAAGTTTTAAAGTCAATCTTTATGTAATATGGAGTCTGGCTACCGGTATGCAATCTGCTTTACTTATAGGCAAGTATACTTGTCGTTGTATAATGTTATTGGGAGTGAATTGTAGAATGCAGATTTTCCTCACAAACATGTAGCCAAACCATTTCCTCTATTGTGTTGATGCTGTGGTTCTTCCTGAGAGTATCCCATAATGGAATAAGACCACACCATTGTTTAAAGTGATGTCAGTGATGAAATGTTATGATAATGAATCACTCCTTCCTACAGACTAACAGCAGTTCCGTGGAGGGTGATGTAGGCAGTGGAGGAGGTCTGAGGGTGGTGGACTCACCTGGAGGCAGTGGTGGTGGTGGTGGAGCAGTGGTGTCCCTCACTCCCATGCAGAGTGTCCACATGGCTCCTCCTCCTACTGGACCACACCCCAATCACACACACACCCAGCCACACACCTCAGCCTCCTCACAGCACTCAGCATCACAGAGGCAACTTGCACAAGGTTTGTCCTTATACATCAATTAACTGCTAGTTCACATGCAAAGTGAGATCACCATTGACTGAATTTACATTCTTCTGAGGTATTACCAACAGGTATATTTTTTCATTAATCATCATGTGAGTAGAGGTAATTGGTGACCATTTACAGGCCTGACTGGTGATGTTGATGCAGGTGTGGCACGGCTGAGCCTTTCCCCATCCCAGGTGGTGGGGGGAGCGAGGGCTAAGGATGCTACCCCTACGAACAACCCCCCAAACCGTTTCCTGGATGAGGGTGAGGAAGGAGATGGGGCCAGCTGGGAGGATGACTACAAGGCCTGGGAGGAAAAATGTGTAGCCAGTAAAGTGCGGAAGAAGCGAAATGCCCCTGCCTGTGCCCTCGACAACACTGCAGCTGGTGTTGAAGGTGATGGATTTACCCTCTCTGTTAGAATAAAGCCAGTCATTGGGTGTTATTGATTGACATTGCAAAGGATTATTATTGATAAATCCTAATATCATTTATCCCTTTTGAGTAAAATTACCATACACTGATTGGCCATACTCATTGTTCACAAAATTTGTAATGAGTTTTGCATTTTTTCAATTCATTTCACAATGTGGCGTGCGTCCAGTGTACTGTAAGCATCACAGTACAGTATGTGATGTACAGTGGTTTCATAAGAAATTTTCCAAAGATACTCATTTGCTGCAGACTATAGAAAAGTGGATAGTAGTTGCAAAGATACATTTATTATATTAATAGTACTATTTATCCTTTCTCTCAAAGAAATGTAGTCTATATTATATATATGTGCATTTGTATTTACAGTTGCCTAAAGGTCCTTCTTTACCTCCTGTTTTGTGTCTGGCGTAGATGTGGCAATCTAACAATATTAGAATCACACTTATGAATGAGACCAATCTTCCTGCTGAATCATCCTGTACTGTATCAGATGTGATCCGATATTGTCCAGCGTTGCTACATGTACCCCACAGCCACTGCAGGGGGTAAAGAAGGACCTTTAGGCAACTGTATCACTACCTGCTTTTTTCATCAAGACCATTGTGGACCATTTTCTTTTTCTTGTCCAATGTTCCCTTTCTCCTTTGTTTCATTTTCAAAGGCACTGAACATGCAAGCATGTGTTAGATTTCTTCTTGTTGCTAATGTGTTACTTGCAACAGTTACCAAGACTGAATATTTTATACTATTTGAAACTTGTTCCCATTACTATTTTGTTGGGAAAATGAAGTGCAGTCTGATTTAGTGAGGCCACCTACATATGCCAATCCAAGACCTTAGTGCCACCAACCCACAGATTCCCGGACCTCAGCTTGGATCAAGTCAACAGGACCTGGCTCGGACTCCGGATCCTCAGGGAACTCTTCGGACAGTATTGGATCCTTTTCCTCTGGTGACAAGATCACTGGCCTGGAGGTAAGTGTAGATCAGGAAAGCAACAGTCTCTAGAGATAAAGTAACTGATATGACAGACAATCTAATGTAAAAGAGAAGTTAAGTTAGTACAGTATATTAAAAATTGCATGTGTGTTAATTCATGGAATTTGGATCATAATGGAACCTTGACTTTTGTTGTGAAATATATCTGCTGCTTACATGTAGATCTGTATAGAGTAATACAGATTATATTTACAAGTTTTCTCTTTTCTATCAGGCTAACAAACCAGTAGAGTCCCCACCACTGGGCTTCCCAGTGGTGAGACCAGTGCCCCAGCCCACCCCGGAGAGCACCACCACTCATCCTCGTCCACAGCCTGCCTATGGGAAAGGTGTGAGGTTTAAGGGGAAGCGAGCATATCCCACTGTACCCAACCAACCCTCTGAGGCCAGTGCTTACTTCATGTTTGAGTTGGCCAAAACTGTACTGAACAGGGCTGGAGGCAACAGCAGCACTTCATTGTTCACACAGGTGAGTTGAGGTGCAAGTGGATGATTGAGAAGATTTTTATATGACAATGGGCACGATTAGATTACATCGCTTTAGATTAGACAGTCTTAATTTTATTTACGAGTGTTCCTTATATATTTTCTGGGAAGTAAATAGTGTTGGTAATATGACCAGTGATGTGAGGTGTTAAAGCTAACTCTACATTGTTCCTCTCATCCTCAGGCCAGCAGTTCCCAGAACCACCGAGGGCCACACCGACCGCTACACATGTGTGCATTCCAGATTGGCCTGTACGCTTTGGGCCTCCACAACTGTGTCAGCCCCAACTGGCTCTCCAGAACATACTCCTCACATGTGTCTTGGATCACAAGTACGGCAATACACTCTTTAGGGACACACCCTGTATTATGTATATTTGCTCACAGTTTTTCAAACTGTGTAGCCCAGACCTTGGAAATCAACACTGATTCCTAGTTCCATACCTTTAGCTGAGAGTGTTTAACATGAAAATACTGTACTTTGAACCTGAGTTACTAGTTTGCTTTGCCTTGTGGACCAGTTAAGAGTACTGGATTTTTCCTTGCTTAATTTCTATGAAAAAGGCTATACAGAATTTCAAGAGTCTTGGTATTGCTTTGGGTATCTGGAACAATACTTTAGTTCAACAGAATAACATTGTTTAGCATAAGTAGAGCAAAAAAGCGGTACTGTTAGCAGTGGGTTAGGAAAGGTAGTTCAATACTTTGAGTGCTTATTGATTTCTTTAGCTGAGTTCATTTATTTTTCAGGGTTGTAAAGGATACCTTGTCACTTTGAATATAGAGTAGGCAACACATTTTTCATATACAGTAGGTACGCCTATTGAGCGTGTTCTCAAATGAACAATTCACTTATGCGCGACGAACCCCAATTCAGCACCTTTTATTATTTTATGCGCGATAATTTCCACAGAAGGCGTTTTTGTGGCCAAGAGTGGCCCAAATCTGCAGCCATTCCCAGAAGAGCTTCTAAATCCGATTACCACGTGACATTAGCCACTCCCTGTGTCCCCCAAACCCATGCTACAAGCCTAAAACCAGCCGCTCCCCTATGACACTCTCACAGATACCACACAATACACACGTACACTTCACACACACACACCCTGACACACACATGTACACTTCTCCACATTTACACACTCTGTCACTCTATAAATATACTGTATCACCTTAATGATCATTACACAGTCGATAGGCGTTAAGTCCACATAATAAACAAAACAAACCCTCTCCCCAGCTAGCTTCTCCCTCTCATTCTCACTCAGTCAGTCTTCCGTTCCATCACGTCCTGTGTACCCACCTCTCCATTGTTGCCGACTTGTTGCCCCCAACCCTACACCCTACCAACCAACACCTGCCTTTACCATGCCAAAGTGGGGGAGGGTTGGGGTGGTCTAAGCTCCTCCCTGTGCCCACCAGCCCACGTGATTGTGTTGTTGTTTTGGGGGATGGCTTTTTGAACGGCTCCTCAGTCTTCTTCCTTATTCTTTCTTTGTGTTAACAATTGCTTCATTTCTAGTATTCCCTTATGTTTTATCTTATTTTCCACAGATTATATAATATTTCTTCGAGATTTTCTATCTTCTTGGCTGTCGAATTCAAATAAAACACTTCCTAGGCTCGAGTCAGTGTTACTACAGTCAATCCGTTAGTTCTAGCCAAGGCCTTTCCAGTGTTGCCATGGCTGTATATAGTCCATGCTGGCTATTATATGGACTGTGAGGAGTTATGATGGTGTTTCTACTCTCGACTGGCTAACAGCTAAGTCATGCAATAACCCAGTAATCATTTTGATAGAGCGGTATCTCTATCTTCATTATGTGTTCAGCTCTGGCCGCCCTTGACTTTGTAGGATTTAAGGACGAAATGAATGAGATCAACATTGAATGCAGTGCTAGTGGGAGTGTTGGTGTGGTGGCAGGTGAGGGTAGTAGTGGTGTTGTGACGACTGGCAGGTGAAGGTAGTGGCACGACCCCGTTATACTGTCACAGCCACCTTGGTAATAACTTATATTCATTACTACTGTGACTCATAATTAAATCACAATTACCAAATACTGTACTGTACCCTGCATATTGGCGTATAACGTCTCTGTAAATTGTCATTTTGAGGCAGTGGCCGCCCATAAGAAATTTTCCCCATATAAACATGTATTCAGACAAAGCGTTTTCCTTTTAAGCGAGCGCCTCTGTCACCCAAATAGGCACACAATATGTGAACCTGTACCATGTAAATTTTTCTGCCATTGTCAGGTCAAGCTGTGGAGATTGGTTCATCAGCAGTGTCATTCCTTATCGATACATGGGAGGGACACCTAACACCACAGGAAGCTGCATCGATCTCTGACAGAGCATCACGAGGTAGAGATGCTCAGACCATCCGTGAGGCCGCCAAACTTGCCCTATCTTGCCTCCCTCATGCCCATGCTCTCAACCCCAATGAGATCCAACGGGCCATAATACAGGTCAGTCTCATTGGAATCTTATGCCACTTCACCATTTAACTCTTCACATCATATCCCCCCCCCCTTTTTATTTTTATCAAGTTCGTATGATTCCCCAGAAGAAAACGGAACAAATTGTTCATTAATCCCTGTCTGAATGATTGTGAATTGTGAAGTGATTTGCCTATCACTAAACCATTAAAGATTTTTGTTGTATTATTATATGATCAACTGGTATTTAGATCAATAAATATATGAAAGTGAGTTAGAACAGTAGCACTTGAGACACCATTTGAGGAAGAGTAGATTAATCTGAGAAAATGGCTTGTGAACATGAGGAGTTATCATAATAGCATTAGTATTGAATTGTTTTTTGTTATTGTGCACAGTGTAAGGAGCAGAATGATGCCATGGTGGAAAAGGCATGTCTGGCAGTGGAAGGTGCAGCCAAAGGGGGAGGAGTGTACCCAGAGGTGCTGTTCTCAGTGGCACGCCGCTGGTATGAAATTTATGAGACGTGTGCCCGCCATCAAGCTCGACACCAGGCCCGACACCAGGCCAGGATCGCTGCAGGCGCTGGAGGTGGCAACCAGCAACCACCACCAACAGACCCACCGTCCTTCGTGGACCCTGCCACCTCAGCACCCAGTGATCTGTCTATACCTCCACCACCACGCAACCCACCCACACCACCCACACAGCAGCAGCAGCAGCAGCAACAACAACAACAACAACAACAACAACAACAACAGCAGCAGCAGCAACAGCAACAACAACAACATCATCAACATCAACATCAACATCAACATCAACATCAACAGCAGCAGCAGCAGCAGACCATACCAACCATTGACCAGCAGGCCCAGCCAGCAGCACTCCATCCACCAGTCAGTTTTGTCTTCTTGATAAAGTATTGTGTGTGACTAGTTTGTGTTTAGTGTTTCCATGTGAGCCACTAACCAGAAGAACATAAAAAAATATAAGAGTTAAATTTATAGTGGGTACTACTATGGCACTGTATATTAACTTATTATGTATCATCTTATTTATCTGTGATGCCTTATACTCCAGAGAGTTCCTCCCACTGTGAGAGTATTGAGCAGAATTACTTTGTTTAAGGAATCTGGTTGTTTATTTAGCTTGTTTTTGTTTTTATGGGGAGTCATCTGCCCATTTTAAAGCTATATTACTCCCTGCCCCACAAAGTAGGAAACCTGACTAACCCTTTGCTTATCATTTTGTATTGTGAATGTTCACATTGGATTGCTCACAGTCAAAATCTGATGACTACAGGGATCAGTCAAGCAGGAAAAAATTAATTAGGAACAATTTCTTCCTCATCCTTCAGTAAGGAAGCATAATGAGACATGATGTGTTGAAAGTTAAGCATTTTATGATTGTTGATAGTCTGGCCTGAAGTTGTTTTGTATTTTTGTTGCAGGTATCAGTTAGTGTGAATGGTAATGGTGGTGCAGGAGCCATGGTTGGGGTGGCTGGGTACTCTGTAGCCGCCACTGCAGCAACTGCTGCCCCCTCCGTCCCATACGGTCTCTCTGCCATACCTTACCCACTGGGCTACAACTACATCTCAGGACTGAGCACTAGTGTTTCCTGCATCAACCCACAAATTCCCATGCAGGTACAGTTTTGGATCTGATACCCTTTCATCTTTCTCTAAAGTAACTTTTAGATATCCATCTATGGCTCTGATGCCATTTGGGAACTACTCCCAAGGTGGTGGCCATGATTGTAAAATCACCAGTTTTTCTTGTTCCTGCACTCCCTATATGCACAAGTGAACCCTTTCTCCCTGTTATTCCTCTCCCTCAGGTACTCCTCTCTTCACTCAGGCAAATGGTGTTCTGCCTCACACCAGGACCTTCCATCTCTTTCACATTCACCCTTTTTGTAAATTTCTTATCCTGTATTCTCCTCCTGTGTCCAAACCATTTCAGTGTGTGCTGCTTCACACTCGTCTCCAATGCTGTCACAACCATACGTCACATCATACAGACCCTCTCATTGATAATTGTATGATATTTCAGATGTACATACAACCACCTGGAGTTCCATTCAGTGGTGCACAGGGAGTGTCACAGGCCCTGCTTCCTCCACCACCACTCCAGTACTACCCTCCAGTCTCAATACCCTCAACCTTGCCTCAGGTACCTTACACAAATGCATATATTTCATGGTACACCCTTGGTCATACTTATTTGTAACATGCTGTGCATATGCATTGCAGTAAGTTTCACAGACAATACTCAGTTAATGTTAAAATAATCATTCATATTTTTTTTTATTATGTTGTTACTTAATGATTATAATATTTTCTTATGGAAGATACAGGGTGGGCTGGCAGGGACAGGAGGTCTGGCTGGAGGTGTACATGGGGGATTGAGTGCAGGTGTTGCTAATGGTCAACAGACTCTAGGCACTCAGGCCCCTCCACCCCTACCCACAGGACCTCCACCAATCTCACAGCAACCTGCTCTCCTCCCTGGCAACACCCCACCTACACAGGTACTCACACCCTCCCAACCTCTCCCCTCTCATGCAGGTATCTAGAGTACAAGGAATGTGATTGTAAGCCATGAAAATGCTAAAAATATATATTTATTAAGATAATGTGTTTAGTGTTAAAAGTACAGTACTATATTATCAATTGTTGTTGTATCAAATCAGCCATTTCTTGAATATTGAATGTAGCCCACATTGAAGGTTTATTAATTTTATACAACTGAAAGCTTTTAACTTCTGCTTTTTGTGGACTGTATGTATAGAACTTTGATTTGTTGCCACATAATTTAACATAACAATTTATCTGATGATATGTATACTTTTGTGGGGGTTATGTAATTTATGGTAGTAAGAGATTTACCTTTATTTTGATGATGTGTGTTCCTCTACAGGGCTTCTACTCCATACCCTACACTGGAACTGTGGGTGGTGGCGGTGGACTAGCGACTGCAGGCACAGGTTTCCTGGGTGCTCCCCCCCAGCCTGGTGCAGCAGCTCTCCTGTCTCTGGTGAGAGCACAGGGTCCTCACCTTGTCCAACATCCTCCCCACCACCACCATCACCACCAGCCTCCTCTCACACCCAGACCAGCTTCCCAGCCACAGCAACAGGTGTGTTTCATTATGTTAATTTTTGATGTGATGACATAATTGCTATGAAGCAGAGGAAAACATGTAATGGGCATTTCCTACTTTCGCATAATTGTCCATCTGATCAGGAAAGTGACGGGGTTAATGTTAAGGCCCTTTCTAATATTAAATGGTTTGTGATCTAGTAATGTTGGTGGTCTGGTGGGAGTTCAGCTGACCCCAATGAAGTTTTGTTCATATAATGGATTTTGTGGCATGTATAGGTTGGTGGTCTGGTGGGAGGTCAGCAAGCAGGCAGCACAGGGTCGATGCACTACCTACTGAGCTCATACCGTGTGGGGATGCTGGCTCTGGAGACTCTGGCCCGCCGGGTGCATGACGACCGACCCCAGGCCAAGTACGCCCGCAACCCTCCATACGGCGAGGATGTCAAATGGCTCCTTGGTGTTGCTAAGAAACTCGGTAAGACAGTGTGGTTTGAGGTAATGTGGCCAGTTTCTTCAGTGAGGCCCAGTTCTTGATGTATGGTATTGATTTGATGTGAAACAATATCAAGAGAGCATTTCTTACTTTTTCCAAAGAATGTGGAATCCAGTTTACAAAATAATGACAAGATGCCTAGTACAATGAACCACACTTATATTCATTTACCTTTTCAAACTGTAAAAACAAAGTATTAAAGAAAATTTAAATAACTAAAGATGAGTGTGTGTGACTCGAATTGAAATTAAGACATGGTAGTATCCAACAGAAAATTGATGTTGTGTCATTCCTGCATAAAGGTAACAACTGAAATATTCTCCTCCAGGCCAGCAGTACCTCCATCAGTTCTGTGTGTGTGCGGTGAACAGCGTGGTGTCACCGTTTGTGCTGCAAGAGTTGGCTATGGAGGCAGCACACTACCTAGCACGTCACTCTCCTGCACTCTTCCCTCAACAGCTGCGCTCTCCTATACTTCAACCCCTTGTACAGAAATGCCAGCAGATGTAAGTAAGCCATAAGGAACTGTGGTTTCCTTAGCTGCACATTTTCTCTCCTACTTGTTATATGCCTATCAGAAGTAATATTGTAAGGCAAGAGTATATATGTGTATACATTTGAAACCATGCATGTGCCTTCTATATGTAGTAAATGTAAACAAAATATGATTATACCACATGCTGTATACATACTGGTCTTAACATATTTCACACTGTTCTTCCACACTCCTTCAGGTTCCTGCAATGCACACACCTCAAGATGTACTACATTTCACCAACCGAGTATGATGAACTCATCAACATTGTCTTGGCTGCCCGTTCAGCCTACCAGATGACCCCAGGCGGCATGGTCCAGTTCAACGAACTCCTACAGGCTCTCAGAAGGTCAGGCTTGAACAAGGATGATCAGACTAGGCTAAGGAGTGTCAAGGTCAGGGCAGAATAAGACTGGGGGGTCAAGGGATGTAATACTTAACACCGCTTCTTGACCCTGGGGGAACCTACTTCTTTTATAGATATAGATGCTTTCCTATACTGTATATTTACATCAAATAGACATTAGTGGCATTTCTGATTTGAGGAGCCTGCCAGCATGTGATGCATCCACTCATGTTGTGGTTTGCAGTCCACTTTTGGTTTGTAGTCCCATTTACTAGGCCACAGCACAGAGCCAAGTAAGCTCAGTATGATTTGAGGAGGCATAAAAAAATATCTTTAGATAATTTATTGTTGTGGATGAATGAACTTACATGGACTTGGATGCCCATGAAACTACAGGAGGAGGATGCCAGCCAATCAAATACATTTGCTTCTCACCTCACCCAGTGACTCAGAAAGTAACAGGTGAAGCAGGTGTAGGTAATTGTTTCATTGTGTGTGCAAATTTAAAGAGCCATATAACCAAAATCTCGAAATCTGTTCCTCTTCCAGATCCAAGTCATGCAAGAAAGAGCTGTGGACAAGAATCACAAATGCACTGCAGCAGTCAACATCAGTATGACCTCAGCCATGTCTAGGGCCATCTGCAGAGAACTGGGGTAACAACGGACTGAGACCTTTCGGGGGTGGAGGAGGAGGAGGTGCGTCCCTGACATGAACAAAGTGTGTGCAAACCCCTTGTTGTTACCCATAAACCAAGAAATATAGGCTGGCAGTGCAAGGGCTACTCACACCTGGATCTCAGATAAGTCATTGTCTGAAAACAATATTAGTGAAAATATTGTAAGTTATTTTTGGATGAAAGCAGAGTTGTGTTGAAAATGTCAAGAGAGATGAGGTAACTTATTTTGGAGTGTATGGAGGCTTGTGTGAGAGAAAGTGTAGCAAATCAGGTAGAGCACAGCTGAGGATGCGAGTGAGATGAAGTAAGTTTGATATATGAAGGTTTCTTGTACATTTCTGAGAGTTTGTCATTTCCATTATCAGTAAGAGAGAGATTAAGCCCTTATAGGTAAGTAGGCTAATTTTCTTACATTGTAAAAAGGTGGCCGGCAATTATAAAAAAAAAAAAATAAAGATAATAAAAAAAAGCAGAATTAAATTACCCAGACAATAAATACTGTAACTCAACCCAAAATTGACGAATCCAACCCAAGTTTGTCTTGGAATCGTGACGAGCAGTGTAGGGAGAGTGACTGTCGGGAAGAAAACTGACAAAATACAATTCCTTTATAGCTGCATGTGTGAACCCCTGTACATTTAGTAGCTTAAGCATCTTCCTTATGATTCATAGATTCTACTAGTAAGGGTTTAAGCTAGACATTGGCCTAAGTGTATCTTGAGAAGTAGAGTAGAACCTCTGTTATCTGACAGCTTAATTTTTCAGCGCAGACAGATGAATAATCGGAGTTACCAGATAATTGAGGTCCTGCCATGCCATTTTTCAGGGTTATGTGTGGACAGTTGAAAGAGGCAGGCTTTTTAATCTGCTCAATGAATTACAATATTTTGTTTGGGAAGATTGAGAAGATATTTTTGAGCATAATTGGGTGGCTATATATTGCATCAATATATGTAAGCACCTTAAAAATATACAAAAAGCACTCAGTGGAAAAATCTTTTATCATTGTCCAGATACACTAGTGTCTCTTATAATACTTAAGTGTAAAGTAGTACAGTTGCCGCATCTGTCTTGTGGTCTGTCTGGAGATTTAATTTTGTATCAGAAGAAAAAAAAATATTTAGAATTCATATCTCCTTTGTAGGTACAGCGCCCGTGGAAAGTTATGTTTGCGTCAGAAGAAGTCAAATCAGTCACTTTGCTGTTTGTGAAGTATTAATTTACTTTTAGCAAACATAGATGGAAATGTTGTAAACACTACAAAGGATTGTGTTCCAGGACCACCCTTGGAGGTGAAAAAGGAGGCAGATACTCCACATTCAGCAAAGAGTTAACCCATACACGTAACCTCGAAAGTCACGTTCGCGGTTTTGTGGCAGAGTTATATGAAGCTGTGTTATGGCTTTTATTTGATATACCAGTTGTTATCCTTTTGATTGTATTTAATGTATACAAAGCTCGTAAAACTTATACAAAAATTTTGTCCAGGTATAAGGGTTAAATTGACCTCTGATGACATAAACAAAATCTCTTCACCAAGACTGTATAGTACTGCATCTCTGAGCTTGAGGAAATAAGTAATGTAGTTTGGTTCACTGGAGCCTTTTTAAGAGATGGCTTGTCAGCCCCCTTTTTTCATGTACATATATTATCATCTTGTGTTTTGTGTGTGTGTGTATGCATGGTCATTTGCATATGTGTGTGTGGGTGTGTGTCTCACTTTTCCTTCGTCCACTTGTCGAGCCAGCCAGCCAGGGGACAAAGCACTTTGATGATCTCATTAGCTTCAGTATATAGTAGTTGCTTATATTATTTGTATGCTCTTTGAGTATGTTGGCAGCAGAAATGCTTTAGGGTAACTGGGAACTGGGAGCATTTTTTTTTATCCGTTGAGTAAGGTCATTGTGTAGTTGTCTTTTGTTTTCCCCTCTCGAGAAATGAAAAGAGAACAAGTAGTACGGGACATTTTGTAGGTTCAGGTAAGCAAGATCTCATTGAGTATTTATTATTTGAACTTTTATATATTTATGTATCTACTGTATTCTTAAATTGCAATGGTAAGTGTAGCATTGAAATTAGCCACAGATAACTGTTTATAATGGATGTATGTATGGTACTCTTGATACTTTTTTAAGATTTACATTTTTCATCTTCTTGAATGGCAAATTATACAAAATGATCTCATTGTTTCTGTATGATAACTGTCTTAAATGTGATAAGCACAGGGTTATCACTAATCAAAATATTGAACTGTTAAGATTAATTCAGAACAGAAGTGACACTGCACATTTACAGAACCATAATTACCTATAAATCCTTCATGAAGAATAGGTTTTGAATGTAAGATGTTTGAAGACACATGGAAAGTATATTTCCTTTACCATAAGTGGTGAAGTAAATTTTATATATACAATAAATTTAAGAGAAACCTAGGGTGTGTATTGTGTTTTACAGCGAGTACATGAGATTCATGATTCATGATTATTTGCCATTGTCTTCCATCATGGTAACTTTCTTAGATACATATCAGGCACAAGATTATCAATGTCCTTCATGTTACTTAATTATGTTGTAAATCTGTTATTAATTGTCAGCATGCAGTGGTAGGAAGGCAGAAGAGTGACACCCCATTCAAGAGTGTGTTTAGACTCTGGGACTGGTACAACTAGAGTTGTATTAGTTGGAAATCCTTAAGGGGATAGTATACTTTTGGTACATTGGAGGGCCTTGATTCCTCGAAAGTATGCCAGGAAACAGGACCAGGTTAACAAAAATAATAGTGAGCTGTTGCTGGGAATAGTTTGGAGGAATCAGTTAATCCAGTTTTATTGACAGTCTACTACCCCCTTAAGGGGGTCAAATGTTTGAGGTGAATTTGAGGGCTACCGATGCCTCCAAATTATGCTACAAGACAGAACCCTCACTCTTATACTAAGGCATTAGTATGTGTCCTGGCATGTTTGAAGGAATCAATATGCCTTCAATTCACCCACAGCAAATGATACCCTTAAGTCACTTGTTCCTATCAAACTGCTTCATTGTTTATTATTAATGCATATCACCTCCAGTACAGTAGTTCATATTGAATTAACATGTGCTCTTCACTAACATTAACTTCAAACATATTCTTTCCTTTTAGTATTTGAAGGCTTCATTAGTCGTGATTTTGATGGTGATTTCAGAAATATATATACGTTAGAATACACCATATTATACTGACATTTGAACAAAAAATGGTATTTCTTGTAAATAGCTTACACATTAAGTTTGCTTGGGTATACTGGATTAATTTTATTTCTTTAAATAACAATCTTTAATCCCAATAAGATGTAAATATTTAACTGACTGGAATCATAAATATATTTTCATAAGTATTTAACTTTGAATAATAAATATATTTTATTGATGTTTAACTTCATGGTACTGCGTATTGAATACCAACTGTCAAAAATTATACAAGTGGCTTTCATGTTGTGCAGCTGAAATGTCAGGTAGAATAGTGACTTATTTCATTTTTTTTGGTCCAGTACAGTACTTGTATACAACCCCAGGCATCTTCACCTCAGTCAGTCAGTATTGCCAATTTTTATTTCTATAACCTGTGAAATCGGAGACTATTGACTCTTAAATCCTTTTTAAAAGTCAAATTCTCTTCCTCTCATTAGTAAATGCCTTTGATTCAGAAAGTCTTAACCCAAGAGTAAAGTAATAAAATTCTTTCAGACACATAACAAAAACTGTCTGTCTCAATTAATCTCTCCCATCTGTGATCTTGGGTGTTTCAAACTGTGTCCAGCTGTCTGGAATATGAATTTGATTTTACACTACCTTCTTTTCTTTTAGGAGGGAAAATTTTAGGCACTTGATGTGCCCAGATTTCTTTTTTCGTACGGTACATTAAAAGAATTCAATGTTTGCATGAAGATCTATATATTTTCTTTATATTGGCAAAAACCTGTATAATCTGTGAGGGGATGTTCATGAATATACCACCCCTGGTTTTACTTTCCAATCACACAAGTTTTCAGCCAGCAGCAGTCAATTCTTATCTACACATTGCATGTGAATAGAAAATTGTGCCCTAAAAACATCCTCTTGTACACTTAACTTCATCTCTAAATCCCAGTTTTGGTCTCCCTCATTTTCTTCCTCTTATGTAAACTTATGTTATGCATCGTTATTCAACCACGCATAACAAGTTGGTGAAATCCATACCCTTCGCAAATAAAAGCTTTGCTATACTGACTGCATATTTCCAGATGGATTTGCCTGTGACTGTACATGATTAGCTTTAAACAGAAATGGTAGGTTATATTATTATTGTCAAGAGTCAATATTGCTTATTTATGAATACCTAGTGTAATCCTGTGGTCATATTTGATGCAGAATGTCCATACCTCACACATGGTGCTTCCTCAGTACTGTACTGTATATAATAAATAACTAGTAATTGATCAATGTATCATACTTACTTAATTTCACTTTCAAAATAATTGCTTATAGGTTTTACTGTAGTAACTTTCAGAGGGATTTATTTAAGAATTACTATGAGATGAACTTATTCAACTTTAGATGCTTAAAATTATTCAAAATATATTATAAAGTACTGTACGGTTGACTCCATTTCTGCATGGATCACTCGGCTTTGTCACTCATCTCTTCTCTAACATAATAACCAAACCATGACAGGGTGTAAGGCACATATTGTGTTATTGTGAGAGTGGATTGACATTGTTGAATGGTCCTTGCACAAATGGAGACCCAGCCATGTAATAACTTTAATAATTACAGTACCTCAGTTTATCAGATACATTTACATGTATATCCAATATATACAGTATTTCTTTAATCAATTTATGACAATCATCAGTTAAATATCACTGAAACATACGTCACTAATTATACTAAATCGTGGAGAATTTGTGTCTTTAGTTCTTTAATTATAGTTCTATAGGTTTTGTAAGTTAGATTTAGATGTTTTATAGTGTATGTTATGCATTATATAACTTTTGACATTTTTAATGGGAATTTTGCATCATACATGACTTTGCTTGGTAAACATATACAGTACAAGTGTCAGGTTGGCAGGGAGAGATGAGCTTATATAGATGAGAAAATTTATGTTAAGAGAAAAGAGTTGCTCCAAAGTAATGGAAAAATTGACCAAGTAAAATTACAAACAAGTTCCACTCGTTTCAGTGAAGATTACATTGGTAAAAAGTTTTCAGTGTTTATATTCTTATGATACTAAGTAATAGAAATATATGACTGTACTGTAACTAGGTAAACTACTCCCCCCCCCCCTCCTCCCTTCTTACATTTGAAACTCAGGTGTATTTAAGGTTCATTGTTTTGCCGTGTTGCTCGTACAGTTTTGGTCATACATTTCATTCATTGTGTGGATTTCTTCCTGTGGGTTAGTTTTCATTTGAAATTGACTCGCAAATTCCCCTCACTACATCTTGATCCAAGTTTATTGATGTTTTCACTGAAAGAACAGTATCCTCATTGACTGACAGCAAGTGTGTGTGTGTGTGAGTGTGTGTGTTATTGTTGCTGGAGAGGTTGGTGAGGCTGCATCTGTCCACCAGTGGCCATGATGCATAGCATCTTTACCCCCACGGCTAAAGGGATTTGGAAGCCAAGTACATTATGATGAGATGTAATGTGAATAGAAGCAGGCTCATTTCTTGTAACCATAAAAACATGTCTGGGACAGAAAACATGAGCTTAAGTATGGAGCAATATTTTAAGCATTTTCAGCCATAGTTTTAAATATCCCAAAGGCAATGGAATATAGAACTACATGATGGTGACTGTAGAGTGGTGTGTAAAGGTGTGACATGGTGAGGTATCTCTAACGATGGATGGATCAACCTTCCAAAACCCATTACCAGAATAATTGTCCCCTGTCTGGCTCCTCCACTTAGTTTTGTAGTATTTCATCATAAGGTTAATGTTAAGATTTCTGCATTTATTATGTAGGAGTGGATTAGGTGTCTTAGTTTGACCTTTTCGGTAGAAATAATATGAAAACGTTATTTTTTCTAAATAAATATGATAGAGTACGCATTGTTGAAAGACACATTTTATAAATGTGGTATAAACTGAACACCATGAATGGTTTTCCAACATTCAGGTATTTTTTAATGTGATATATACTATTAAGAGTTTCACATAGTGAGATTTTAATGTCACTGATAGAAGCAAAATGTTAGATTTTTTGAATGACCTCTGTTAGACTACAGGAACTTGTGTGTTGATAGTGTAGCATCGGGGAGAGAGGTAGGTGGGTGGAGCAGCTGAGACAGCATCCAGGACTGAGGTCACATCCCACCACACAGCACAGCACATTATTGCACCACCACAGTGACACTACAACTGTTGAGTACACTACTTAAACTAACAGTAGCAAAACTTAGGTCAGGAAAACTGGCATGAATATTTAGGTAAGTGTCTGCTTTCAAAGATTTTTTAGTAATTTTGAGAGTTCATAAGTGAATTTCAAATTTGCTCACATAGCATTAGATTCTTCATTTCTTAGAAACACAGTAAAATGTAAGTTGTAAAAGTTCTCTCTGAAAGTCAGATATTTACAAAAGTGACAAAATGTTTGTTTACTCACACTTTAAGAAATATGTAACAGATTCAGTACAGTATTACAATTTCCTTCTGCTACAGTACTTTATTGTAAATTATGTATGTACACTTGTGCAGTACAGTATGATAACAGGTTTAATTACCATGTACAGTAAAGTTTTCAGCTGATGCAGACACTTATTTGAAACAGTATTGTATGTAAAACTAAGGAATTTAAATCTATTGTCGCTGTGGCTATTGCTTTCAAGTATTACTGGTGACTAAAGACTTTGATGAGAGTAGAATGTTTAGTGCTGAGACCTGGATGTCCCCATAGTCTTTGAGCTCATTCCCACCTACCCCCACATCTCTGCTCTCACGAGCTTCTTGCACATAGCTGGTAGTATTTCTTGAGTGTTTGTGCTCGCCACGGGCCTCTTCCCGTAGGCTAGCTGATTCTCCCTCCCTAAACCGTAACGTAATCTTTAAGGCAGCAGTATCTCTTCCGCTCAAATGTCAGTCATATTCACTCACAAACTTTGGCCGGTATTTGATGAACGTGCTGGGGGATACCATGGAAAGCTTTTGACAGTTAATGACACCTACAGTATGTGCGAAATAAAGTACAATTCCGTCGACTGAATATGGCTGATATCACCCATACATATACATTTATATATATATATATTTAGAGTTATAAGAATTTGCTCATTGTTTATATACAATTTGTAGGAATGAAGATCAGTTTAGGTGGCTCTTGAATGTGTAGTAGATGCCTGGTTACAATGGCAAGTCTCTTTTGATAAGTTAATTTATGCACTCTGATTACACCCCTTCAACCCTATCTCTTGGCACACTGTCCATAATGTCCTTAATTTCAGATTCAGGAACTAGTCATCTGCTGGTCAGGTTTTCACGTCAAAATTTACCAATGAAGTTACTCAATATGTAGTGAAGTACTTGGATGCAAAATTGTGATGTGGGTATATGCAGGATACTATTTTAGGGACCGTAGTCTGTCTGTCGTAGAGTAGTAACCAGGAGTTCAATTAATCAGTGTCCAATGAGTGTGTTCACCGATTCCTGTAACTTTTGAACTGAGAGGTGTGCATGTAGCTATAATATATTCCACCAATATTTGAAATGTAAATGTGTTGGTCTCTATGTGGCATGAGAGGATTATATGTTATTCATGTTTGGTTTGGTAGCTGGGACATATTACTGGTTTGAAGCCTACACTCAGTTTCATTGTTTTGCCTGGTGGTGGATTCTTCAGGTCCAAGAGGAAAATTGACTCCCCCCTCCCCGAGAACTTACAAAACTAGTACAAACTGGGATGCACTTTATTTTTCAAGCTTTTCATAGGACTGGAATCTATTTTTCTCCATTAGATATGTAAAGAAACATGCAGTTGTTCAGTCAAGCTCCAGGGTAGGGCCAAACAGGCTTATTTGTATGTAAATATAATCTTGTATACAGTATTTTGTGTGTGTTGTGTAACTTCTTGCCCTTCCTTCCCTATCCCTGTGTCTCTTTGGATCATATGAAAGGAAAGTCATTAGTTGGTCCAGCAGTGAAGATGGCCAGTATGACGGCTCCATTCAGGTGGCCATCTTTTGTCAGCGAATTGGAGAGCAACTCAGTCCTCCAAACTATGCCACAAAACAGATCTCTTTTTCATATCCCTGTACTGTGGTAGAAGTCTGCTTCCCGATAAAGTTTGGATAAATTGATAGCCCTACAATTCAACCACAACTGATGATCCCTGTGATCCGTTGTACCAGTCATTGTTGTTGCTTGTTTAACCTTAGGATTTTCATTCCACTTGGCCCCTTTTCTCTCTCCATCTCTCCCTCTCTCCTCTCTCTTTGTCTTCTCTAACTAATGATCATAGTAATGATTGGTGGTGAATATGGGTGTACATGCGTGAGTGCTCATGTAATTTCTTGTGCATAAATTGACTGTATATGATGTGTAGCCAACCGAGTCCCTGGCGACAGAGTTAATGGGCTGAAGACAGAGACAAATAGGAATGTACACCTCCTGAAGAATCCACCACCTGTAGTTTACCTCGTCAGAAACCAGTTGCATGTATCCTGACTGACTCCATCTTGTGTGAATAACTGTCAAACGTGTTGTTCAAATTATGCAACTACTTTCTTTTTAAGTGCTACGACATCTCAGGATACGTCTTTTTGTTAAAGTCCATGAGTAGCACAGTGACTCGTCATCATAAGATTTTTCCCTCTTACTTGCTACAGAAAGAAGTTTTCGTGGCTTATAAGGAGGAGTTATATTTCCTGATTAATGTTAATATGTATTTATCTTCTTAGTTCTCTGTTATTTTCTTACTATAAATTTTAACATCAAGTACAGTCTTCATGGTTGTGTAATGGAAAAATGCGTAAAATGTGTGTAAAATTAGTTTTAAAGAGCAAGTGTCTTAGTGATGGTTTAAAAGAGTTGCCTTAGGATCTATCATATTTATTTATAAAGGTTACTTTTGATTATGAGATTTCTGTAAGTTGGGAATACTGCACTGTAGATTTTTTTTAATGAGATTTATATGAGTAGTTACCAGAAAATTTCATCCATATTTGTTCTTTTTCCCTATATTATCATTGATGAGTGTGTGCAGTATTTGTATATACTTATATATGTATATATATTATATATATATATATATATATATATGCAGTATATTTAATAATTGTAGTAGCAATTGACACTTTTTTAAACTTGATGCCTTTGTGATTCTCTCCCAATATATAAAATTTTTGTGGTGCTTTTACAAGAATTAGGAGGATATTGGTCAGTGTTGCAAAATTTGTAGATATCAATAACTTTCTTAGACATGTTTAGATTGTGATTGACTCTACCTACAGTTTCATTTATAATTTCATTTCATCCATACTACAGTTTTAGAGAGATGCTCTTGATAATTTCTTTGTACACGTTAATATGGATAAATGTACCAGTACATGAAGCTGTAATCTGTCTTTGAGAGGAAACCCTGGATGTTTCACCAATATTGTGAGAGTTATCCTAGCATCTGTCTTTGTATGTAGATTTCTTTTAAGTTTTATTTTCATTTGTGGCCATTGTCTCTGATGTTTAACTACTAACAAAGATTATTATTGTGAGGTTCATTGTTACGGAACTGCTTTCATTTCATGTGAAACACCGACTGTCTATCCCAGTACACAATATTCCCCATCTCTTTAAATATGGGTTTACAAGAGTACAACTCCCCAATTAATTGTGGTAATGGAGTCATTCATTTTCAGTAATATTGAGGTGATTTGTTTCTTGGTCTAGTTAAGAGGAAGCAGTTTCCCACCAATGTACTAAAAGAAGGTTCTCCCCTTAAGGAATATAGTTTTCGAAATGTTCACACCATTATATCCGATGCTATGGCTCACATGTTTGTTCTTGTGTTGGTGATCATTCAGCCGGAGGAGGTTTGTTTGTGTTGTTTGTATTGCCTGGTAAGGGTTTGCCAGCAGTCATACGATGAGGTTTATGAGAGGAGGCGACAGCAGCACCCCCACTAACTCTTGAACTATGACAGACACCTTTTAGTCTCTCGAGAAACTCTTGACAGTAAATTGGAGGACTACTGAATCCTCAAAACTATGTCACCAACATTGAGATGATTTGTTTCTTGGCCTAGTTTGGAGGAAGCAGTACCTCTCCCGTTTATCAAAAAGAAGTTTAGGGCAACATTAGAAAACATAATTTTCTAAAATATTGTCCAAGATATTTTCGAAGATATGAATATTCAATGAAAATAATAATGCCCATATTTTAGGGTTAACACTGTTTTAACTACTATATGAAATTAAAGGTGGTTGGGCAGTCCCCGGCCTCCTGTCATCATGACCTCACAATATCTTAATTTTTTTATATACTGTAGTGCACTTTTATTGCAAGCAGATAACAACAGTTGACAATGGCTGGCTTATTCCTTATAGTAGCCTACGGAAGCTTTGATGCATTCCCAGGTTCCAGGAGTGACTCTCTCTTATTTTGGTTTACTGTCCTCACTCCTGGAGCTTGCCACCAGTAAATATTTCTAGCAAATTTGTGGAATGTACTCTGCAGGTGAGGAAAAGCACCAGATCAGCTTCCATCATGTTTTCACCCACGGCTACCATAATTGTAGCAGCGTTCACTTAAGAGCTAAAAAGTTATATAAAAACAATCACAAAAAACAGGTGTCCCTAAATTCCTTGTGGACTTTTAGCGATGAATTAATGTAAAGCGCACAAGCATTTTAGAGACACCCTCTACCATATTATGAAACATGAGGTATGAATGGTTTCCTTACCTGACCTGTAGTATTGTCATATGCTGTTCATTAGTGTTATTTTGTGTCTCGACATTATGTTCATCAATATAGCCATACAAGTCAACTGAGTGCTTATTATTCGTCCTTAGAGTTTGAAAGCCAACTATATGCGCTACAGACTTCCCACTCATTTTCAAGCCCCTCTCCAGTGACAGCGGTGATGAGGGTTTGCCCGGTTTGGGTGCCCCTTCGGACCTCAGCCACTCTTTCAATTTTATAACTGTCCCTCTCTCTCCTTCGTGCTTGCTGTCCCACAATAATTATCACCTTCCTTGTCCTACAGGGTCGTTCAGGCCTTGGGAGGTCATCCTCAACTTCATCTGATTCTTCACACAAACACGCTCATATTGACTGGAATTCAAATGTTCATTACAGTATATCAGTTTTCTTCATACCAAACTGTAGTAGATTAGTGGCAAAAAATATATTGGCTCCTTCATTTAATTTCTTGACTTTCTTGGTAATCGTCATGCAATCCATAACAGGTTACACAAATATGTTTATCTGTAACTTTTCAGCAGTGGAATGTTACGCATAACGTGTAGCGAAGATCATACATAGTACGGTACTGAGAATGAAATCTGTAAAATTTTACCAGGATTGAAATACGCTCTAAACTACATGCCTAGAACGCTATGGTTAATTATCCTCTGGCATCTTGTGTTTTCGTTACTGGCTCTGCAAATTCACCATGAGGCAAGAAATGATAAACGATTGTTAACCATGACTTTCCGGTTTCCAGCACCACCGTAAAATATTCTGCTTGGTAGCCTAACTATTTCCTTTGATTTATTTTTCTATAATATTCCAAAACTAAGCCGATATAGGTTGCCCGCTTCGTACAGGTGAAAGTACAGACATGGAAGAACTGTCGAAATTTTCTTAAAATAGGCGTGTTAACCCGAAGATTTCATTTGTGTTGCTGGAGTACATAAATGCTATAATAGCCTAAACACGAGATTGAGTCAAGCACCTAATATTTGTTTACTTTATTTTCTTTATTTGTACTTTATCACACTATCAAACGTACTGCCCTGCAGATATGACGAAACTAGCAAGATATTGTTTATGAGTATCGATATTATTGCTGTCAACAAAATGTAAAGAAGTTGGTGGGTATACTTACTATATACAAAATATGCAATTTATATTTCGAGTGTATTAACTTCCAGTCTGGCTTATTTTCCAGCTAAACTGGTAGCCTATAGCTAGATCTGCGATATATGACATTATCCATCTACTATTTATTTGTTTAAAATCAGTCATAAAATAAAATAAAACTGAGTATAAAGTACATAATTGACTACCTAGAAATATCATAGGCTTCGTATATTTCAAATTGCACAAGGTCACACTACAAGGTCATCAGTTTCTTTAGTGACGTTACAATTCTTCCTTGTATGCATTAAACGACAAATTCTCGCTTCTGGCTCCACCATGCAGTGTTTGGCATGTATAACTGACGAGGAGTATTAGTTAAAAATATATATATATTGAATGGTGTGCTTGACGGGGGTCCTCTGGGTGCAGGAGGTATAATAGGTGGGAAAGGAAAGGACTCAAGCGAGGGTGGCTACGGAGTCTGGCCAGGGTAGGGGATAGGTCGAGGAGGTTAGAGTAGGAGGGGTAGCAGTGCAGGAGGTATAATAGGTGGGTAGGGAAAGGAGAGGACTCAGGCAAGGGTGGCTACGGAGTTTGGCCAGGGAAGGGGATAGGTAGAGGAGGTTAGTGTAGGAGGGGTAGCTAGACGGCTCATGGGGTGGGAAGGGGGGGGGGTAGATTATTACATGGGAAGGGGTAGGCAGCGGGTGTGAGTGTAGGAGGGGTGGCCCTATGGTGTCGGGTCTGGGTCCGTGGGAGAATTAGGGGTAGGGTGGGGCGGGGCGGGGCGGGGGTGCGTCGGCGGGAAGAGCGGCCTGTCACGTGACCACCGCCGCCGCCACTCTGCTTGCCAGACCCCGGCCAGCAACACTTAGAAATTCGCCTCTGCATCAGTTTTTCAAAGTTAAGCAAGCAAAACCCATCCATAATGTCGGACGAGGCCACCGTAGCATCAGCTGAGAATAACGTCTCCACACCTACTGAGGTAAGGCGGGAAATTATTTTTATTCCTCACCCTTGATGCTGAGAAGAGGGAGAGCAGCGGCAGCCCGTCAAATACGGACTCGCATCCTCCAATTCTAAATTCATGTCTAGTCTTATGTGATAAAAATAAGGAAAGATTGTCCGTTACATCCCCTCTCAAAACCCAGTAGGTAGTGCATGTATGATATCCCTTCTTATTTTTCAAGAATATGGTGAAACTGTAATTTTGAAGGACGATGGTAGTGGTCAAAATGGCGAGGGGGTTTGGCTGATCAATCCGGTCTGGTGGCGGGATACAAAACCAAATTTCCCGCCACAAATTCCCGCCAAAAAACTATTATTTGAGAATGTGGTCATTTACCCTCTCTCTGTTAAGATTGTTGGAAAGAAAATGTATTGATAATTATTGTGGCAAGAAAGCGACCAGTACCTCATGACAGGAAATTTGTTGATAATTCATTGGATAGGTGAAGGTCGGTGCGGTCGATGACAGCTGCGGCATTCAGCGTCACCACACCTCCTGTCCCTTGCAATTTATTTTAACATTCCTTGGATACATATACGCAGAGTTACACGTGAAGCTCCCATTATTGTTCCACGGGGAATCATTGGTTCATTATAAACATTGAAGTGAGAATGACATTTATTCAAATGAGGCAAACATTCCAAAATAGCAAAGGAAGTTCATATGCAACCCTGAGAAGTTAAGCTGGTTGATGTTGAAACTTTTGTTTACTCGAGCAACTACTGGATATTCCCGGTAGTATCATCAGAGCGACTATTCTCTTTTTCCTGTACTGTACCTGCTCATATTTGAATCTCATCTACACAAAATTGAACATATTATATCGTGTTCATCAATTAGCTTGATATTAGCCTATACACGTTGTGGCGGGGGAGTGGACGTGTATTAATTTAGTAACTAGAAGGGAATGAGAACGCAGGCGAAATGGAAATGCCATCATTCGTATACTGTACTGTAAATCTTGGGATAAATCGCTGATGGGAGAACCCGTCGTTTGGAATCTAGTCTGCTGTAGTTGCCTAAAAAGTAGCCTTAAATTAATACCAGTATACAAAACAAACGTTTGCCAGATAATCGCAGCTTCTTAAATTTTCATGTTAGGTTTGATTGGTTCACAATGTATATTAGCAACGTATCAAAGTTGAATGCAGTAATGCACCCTCTACAATAACCTACTGTTTATGACAAACCTCCCCACCCCTCTGTTATAGTAGGTATATGCTTGCCACCAGTTTTCTAGTCTTAATTTTCCTCCCTGTCTGTGCCCATATGACTTAGCATGGCCTAGCCTACTTGAGGGGAAGAGGTGAGGGGCCAAATAACAAGGTGAGGGGCCAAATAACAAGGTGAGACCAAATTAAATCAATGCCCATTTCATTCAGTTCAATTTCTAATTTAGTTGAAACTAGTTCCTCCATCACCAGTAACGTTTTAAAATATTTGAATCAATTAAGCAAGACTGCAAGTTAAGACGCACCCGTTAACTCTATACAGAACCGGATGGTGTGACGGACAAGCAGCAACAAGTTTTCTTCAGTTGATATATATTTCATATATTTTCCAGTCGAAATAATTGAGGGTGTTGGTACTTTTGAAAGGGACTGTAGCCTCCTCGGTAACGTCATTACTTCTCTTATCCACGCTGCCACGCATTCATAAACCGCCACAACCATTCATTCAGTTGGTACGCAGGTCATTTCCTCTAGAAGTTTTCGTTGAGCAGCTTAGTTCAAATATAATTATCCATGTCTGTCCACTCCACTGAAATCAATAAAGCTAACAATTCAATGTGTGTTGAGATTGGAGACGAGAATATTCGATGTATCCAACGTCTTTCAAGCATCGAAAAGTTGTGAAAAGTTAACGAAAACGATTGAGAAGGCTGCATTCCCTCATCCCCCTTGGCTTGGCCCTCCCCCCTCACACTGGCTCACCTACCCCCTGCGTTCTCTCTGTAACCGCCACGCCACTATACACTACCAGGTACCACCCTCCCCCTTCACCCGTGCCTTGCCACACAGCTGCTACCAAAAGTCGTGGGTGGCTCACTACCGAGTACCGACACAATTTTGTAGTAGTTCGACCCGAGTTCTTTTAATGACAGAAAACACTACTATTTCTTGGATTAACTTTCTGAATCGAATAGTAAAACGGGACTTTGGGAAACAGACCTTGTCTTCGTAGGCTTTTGTGCTTCAATAAAGTCCTTATAGATAATGAGAATCAGCCCGTCTTGGCTGGTTCACGATTAGGCTATAGATTCAATGGAGATTCACAACCAGAAAAGTAAACAGCAGCTGATGATTGACGGTGTCCGTTACAGGGTGATGTGATATCTTATTATTCTTATCATACCTACATACAGTATTCATCTTGATGCTTTAGAGATAAATGGTATCATAGATAATGCCGTCAAAGATACACTGGTACAATGGGTCAGACTACATTAATTCAGTAACGTTAGCCTACCCCTTAATTAACAGCTGTACCAGTAGTTAGTGGCATTGATCGAATTAATGGCACTGTATACCGTGTTCTTTTTATTTATAGTTTTATGTTAAGACAGTTATTCAGGTCAGAGTTACTTTTTCTTGCCAAATAACTGGCAATCCCTTGTATGGAAAACAAAATAACTTGTATTGGAAAGCCAGTGTGGTTGTGTCTGGTTATTGGTACAACTTTTCACTGGTTCTCTCTCCCCTTCTTCCACCCATGTCTTTTGGTGTATAATTTTAGTAGCGGCAACGAGAGCACCTGGGCGTGACTCTGGTAAGACAGATGAGAGGCTCGTAACCTGTTGCTTTCCTCTGTGGATGTGCCTCCCCTATTTTGTGTGAATGTAAACCAACAGGGTACTCACATTTGAAAATGCTGGGAGAAGTGATTGTGGGTGCGGGGCGAAAGAGCTTTCGCTTTTGGTTAGCATAAGTAACATTCGGTACGAGAACTAAACATGCATGTGATAATGGAAATAAAATATTGGGTAAAGCAGAATTATGTGGCTTACATAATTATATAAGATTCTGAATATTCTTCGTCGTACTATAGCGATATGAACCATTTGTTTGCATTCCCATGAGGAGTATTTTTATCAAGTTGTGTCAGTGTTACATCTCAACTCTAAATTAAGCTTAATTGTAACACGTAATATATAAGAGATAAATCAACAAGGAAAGTCGACGAATTTGAAGAAAGTAAGAGTGAGCCTAAATCTTTCCCCCCTATCCACCACCCATTACATCCACTCCTTATGTTGGCTGTGGTGGTATTTTAAGTGATTATGTGGGAGCACCATGGGATCATGTATATACCTGTTTGCATAGACACCTTGCTCGAATAACAGGTTACCCTCTCTTGTAAGTCTTCTTTCACGGCGAGTGGAGTTAGCGTATATGTGTGTGGGGGGGGGGGCGTATACACAGGTGTGGACTGTATATAGATGTGATATTTGTATAGCCTACTGTAGGCTACTCGGGAAAAAAAAAGTATGGTAGTATACATTGATTACCAACCCCTTTTGGCTCCGTATGTTTTTTTACTCGGGGAATTAGGACATATAAATTATATATTTTTCTTTTTGCTACTGTAGCCAGCATTTAACATATGGTGCTATAGTGGAACGTGTGTGTGTAAGCAGGTGTTTGGCAGCTGACTAACATTTCACACCAAACTTGGCGATACATTCAGTTATTGTGGTTGTTGGTTAAGTGAGTACCTGAGATAACAATTTGTGTCGTTAAATGTAAATTGTAACAACGTGCCGGCTCCTTTATTGAATTTATTTGGGTTTGGGCAATGTACGCAATCCAAGAAAAATTACATCAAAATTTACACGACTAGGCGCTTATAATTTGTAATTTATAAACAATTTATTAGAATCTCGAAACGTGTATCTAAGGTCATATTACATAGAAGGGAAACGGTGTATTGTCGCCATGAAAAAAAAAAAAAACTAAAATCCCATACAACTCACAATTCACCAGGAACATGTTGACAGTGATGAGCTGCTCAATTAAACAAACACCTTCGTGGCTCCCTTCCTCGACTACTTTATTATCTTAATATACAGTAGTCTCCAGTACTTATTTCTTATAGTTTAGTTGCGTTTAGTTCTCTTCATTCGTGTATGAGAACACCAAACTTTTCATTCTAGAACAATATTTGAAAATTTTCATAGAGTCTTGTCTAGCTGGTAACCTACTATACAGTACATTAATTAAGTGTACACTGATCAGCAGGTAATTTTTTCACATGGTTATTCCCCTTTTCTCTTGTCTCTTTTTGATTTAGAGAAATGACAATCGCCAGGTATAGCACGGAAAAAATATCATTGCGCTGAGGTTAATTGCGTAGGAAAGGCCAAGATTCAGAGAGTAGGACTGAATCCGGAGATAGGCGAGTATCAATCCCCCAAGCAGTTGGAGAGCGAATAAAGTATAGCTGTGCCCGACACTAAAGTTGTCTCTTGCCCAGTTGTGTGGTTCTTTTGCCGTCCTCTGACAGCAAGTATTTTACCAGAGGTTAATGTGTTACCACCTTAGCCACGAGTGATGTTTACCTTAAAAACTTTTCATCATTATGATGGCCTGCCTCGATATATATTTTAGGCAGATGCACGACAATGACAGGCCGTCGTGCAGGAATTGGACAATGACATTATAGACTAAAAGCCAAGGACAAGGCAGGCTATAATGTGAAGGACAAAAACTGACTAGCGTGCAGGACAAGGATAAAGACAGCTAAGACGCAGAACCAAAGAAAGGCCAGGTCGCAGGACGAGAACAAAGACAAGCTGTGTTGCAGGACAAGGACGGACTGCTAAATTGCAGGACCAAAATAGATGAAATTCGGGTTGTAGGACAAAAACGGCTTGGGTCTAGGACAGAAATAGGTCATAGACGAGCTAAGGTACAGGACAAATAAACAGACAGACAGGAAGGCAGGACAGAGGAAAGTGACGGTGATGGGATGGCTCGGTATAGAAGGGCTCTCATAGTGTGTATTGATCTCTGCTTTGCTGCTGCTGCTGCTGCTTGCCCACAGCTACTGCCACAGACGCTGCTGTCTGTCCCCCGTCATTCAGCTCGCCTCTTCTAGTTTTTTTTTTTCTTTCTTTCTTTCTGATCTATTTTTCTTGACGCCAGACTATTGGCACTCGTGCGCTTTCTCGACACATCAAGGAGAGAGACTTAAGACTTCCTTACAATATTGCTGTTAATAATGAAAGTGATGGAGTACAACAGCTGAAAAAATGTCAGTGGGTACGATAACGCTGGTCCGCAGGATTGTTCACAAATTTAGTGAGTGTAATACTTACATAATTCACATTTGTCACTTGCTTAGCAAAGAGTTCACAACTTCACACATCACATTCGAGATCAGAGCCTCAGACAGTCAGACGACGGCGACACATGGAAATTGAGGGCGATGGCTTGTTTATTGCTACAATGGTTCTTGCAGTAAATGAGGCGAAGACCTATTTCTTGCTGAAATGGCCCTTGCAGTAATTATTTTGGGAGGAGGTGGAGGAAGATGGAAAAGAAGCTCGAGGTGCAAGCCTGCAAGGCTGCGACTTTGGAATTGGGAGTCTTACAGTAGTTGTCGAAAATGGCTGCCACGAAGTGAGGAGGGTACCAGTACAAGACCCCACGTTCCCTAGTTGGCAATGATTGGAAGACCAACTGGACGGGACAAACCTTGGCGCGGGGGAGGGGGGTGGTGGCAAACATGGTCAAAATGCACTGAGGTCCTTTTACTCTATATCAACAGATAAAAACATGGCATATTAGATTTTCTGGGTCATTGATAGCCCAGCCCCTGACAGTTTTAGTGTTTGGTTTTTGGTTAGGTCTGTTTAAGAAATGTATAACTGTTAATGCAATTTCACCAATAAGAATATCAAAACCCCTTTGAGTCAATTTTGGAAGTACTTTAGGTTTAAGACTATCCTATGTGTGACGTTCTTGGTCATCTGCCAACCGTATGTACAGTACTGTAGTTTCATATTTCCCTTTGAACCCTTAACACAATGATTTTTTCAGATATTGTATTTTACATGTAATGGCTTCCTTCCCAGAGTAGTAGCTTAATTTTTTGGTGAGGTTTAATCTAAACATTTTATTTGCAGAAGAGGAATAGATTGAGCATAACATCTCGAGCCAAAGCCGAGGGGGAGGCATTGTTGAAAGAGATGGGGTTTGATGACAAAGAGACACCTGGCAGGAGGAGAACAAGAGCAGCCATCAGAGGAGACGTCTACACCCCGCCAGCCAAAAAGGAAAGAAAGTCTCCTGCACCAGGAAGTGAGCATAGCATTATATATTATTTTAACTTAATACATGTATTGGTAATTCAGTAATTCAGTAAATACTTTGTGGTATATTGTACTATACTGTATAGCATTTAATCGTCATTTGTAGGTGGACGTAGGGGACGACCTCCCAAGAAAACTGAAGGAAAGAAAGAGGAGGAACCGATAGTAGAGGAAAAAGAGAAGGAAGAGGTCAAGGAAAAGGAAAAGAAGACAAAAGATGAGAAGAAGGAAGAGGAAGTAGAGGAGGAGAAGACAACTACGGAGGAGGGAAGTGCTGATGGTGAGGCAGATGAGACCAAGGCAGAGTGAAAGCAGTAAGCTGCAGTCATGGTACAAATGTTTACCTGATGGTGAGTCCCACTGCATTCTCACACCCAATTACTATACTGTACTGTATGATGAGGTGTAATGAAACAATACATGTATCGTATGTGATACCGAAGCAGCCTTAATTTGATTCTTGTGTCCTCTGGAATATTTTGAATCATAATCATCATCATCATTTTCAATTCTATGATTTCCAGGATGCCTGAGACTTACAGCCAGTATATTTGAAACTTACCATTTTAATTGGACCTAATTATTATTAAAGTACTGTACATGCTAATACAATACTTGAAGGTTTGATATTTAATGAAATTAGAAAATTGAATGATTTGATTAACATTACAGAGATAGGCAGTTTTAAGAGTGCACTAAGTATCGAACGAGAGAAAGTCTAGGAGCATGCTAAACTCTTGTTGCAGTTATTGTTGTACTATATAGTATTTGAAGTGCAGTTTATTTATATGTCTGTAATACTGTACAATATTATTATTATACTGTAGTATGAAATAAGATAAAAATATTCTCAGAAGTTTCCTAAAAATGCATTTGAGGAATTCAGAGTCTCTTTCTTTCTTTCCAGATTTTTGAAGTACACAATAAGGTTGTAAGATGTTGGTGAGTAAGGCAATCAACGCACAGTGGGTGGGATGGGGAATTCACATGGTTTGTCAAGTCTTGGCTATGTAAGATGCATCAGTGTTCTGAGTATACTGGTAGTAGTCAGTGGAGTAAATTGTTGTGCCAAATAGAAAGTCCAGTTCAGCAGACTCTTGTGGAATTGGATTTCTTGGAGTATAAGGTTGGTGTTATTAATGCAATACAGTAAGTAGGATGTTAAAAGTCTGCACTTATTTTCCATTTAATTAATTGTTAAGTGACACCAACCTATGTCAAATCTTCCAAAATTATTTTCTTACAAATCAAAAGTAAGAGTTTTCTTCTACATATAAATAGTAATTGGTGTGGTCATCATCACTTGCTTCTCTGATACACAAGAGACTGAAATCTTCCAGTAATGATGAAGCATGAAATCATAGTGTGCAATCATATCCTCAGACTCTAGGGTAAACCAACACCTCATTTCATACAGAACATTTGATGTGTGTGTATATCATAGTTTACATTGAGTGAGTGACAGATAGGTTGTTTTTAGATTTTTTATTGTGTGTGTACTGACAAACTGTAAAAACTAAAATTAGATTTTCAATTATTTTAGGATGCTAAAGTGTGTTGTTTTTCCTCCCTCTGTCTATTGCTATCCAAATTCCCTATTGCATGCCAGATACTTCGCTTTTCCAAATACAGTTCTGTATATTTAGTCCAATTCTTTCACCAAGATCTATGCAGCTAAGAGTGAGGTGATCCATTGTTATGGGTCAGATATAAGCAGGATTAAACTCGCAGTCATCTTTATTTTCTTAGCTGATGGTACAGGGCCGTGCTCCTTGCAGCTCACTGCCTCATACATGGTGTCTAATTACAGTACATATTGCTACAGTACATCATGAATAAATACAAATATAATTCTCGGTAATGAATACCCAGTTCTGCCTCACATGGATGTTGATTGGCATTGAGGGGTACAAGATTTCTTCTCAGGTACTGTACTCTCAGCTAAGAAAAAACTGACATTGGAATATGCCAGTATGAAAGAATGAATGTGTATGCAGTATTCCCAGACACAGTTCACCAAGTGCCAGCATAACCCTCAATCATATGATATTGATATTGTACTGCATAAATATTGTATTATCTAGTATTGGTATTACTTTAAAAATGATAGTAGGAGTATTATAGACAATATTGTTCAAGAATTCAATACTCTGGCTAAAAAAAGTAATTTACCCAATGTACAATTTTTTCACACTAATTCTAGATGGTTTGGTGCTTGGTGTGATGTGCCCAAGAGCCTCTCAAAATATTCACTCCAACATTATGTACTGGTATATTTTTTCTATTGATGATTCCAAAGTGCAGGTTACAGAAAGTTCTTTAGGATTCTATTTTTTTTTTTTTTTTTTTTTTTTTTTTCTTTTCTTTTCTTTTCTTTTAGTTTTCCATGGGCATTAATGCCATATATGCAGTGTTCAGGGTGGCAATAAAATTTTGGTTTAATTTTTTTCAGTTACAAGTAAGAAATTTATTTTTATTACATGGTGGGAACTGGTACAGGATTAAAGAAGAAAGTTATGCTTGACAACATTATCATTAGTACTAGTCATCGTCATCCTTCAGTTTCATATTGTATCGTAGGTAAGGTACTGTACCATCATTATCCAGTTTTGCCCCATTTAGAGGTCTTGGAGTCCCGTGCCTGGGCTTCCTTAGCTAGATAATTTAAGGGTGGGCAGCCAACCCCGTGCCACGTATGGTATGCCGTGAGTGAAAATCCTACTACCGGACAGTATATCATATGCAGCAAAGTTTTCCAAAATACCAGTACAATATTTGTTTTTTATATAATATAGTTTCTCTCCATATATTATTCAGAGAAATTTATGCTAAAGAGTACATAGATTATTTAGTACTGTATTACAAAACATGCATATTTTTTCTTTGCTATGAGTATCATCCTGAGACTAACAAAAACTTAATCTAAATTAGGCTCAGTTGCACGCAGTTTTATTGTTAACCTCTTGTTCCTATGAATTTGCTGAATATTTTATAATTGAATGATAGATAACTCCCAAGTGAAGTGATCCTCTTCCATTTTTCCAATAAAATACAAAGCCATCTGCACCTATAAAATTTCAGCAGTATTGATTTCATATCCCACTTGCAGACTTAGAGTGTTTACTGTATAATCTGTGTAGTTCTCTTATCATGTACAGTGTATACATTCACATTAAACATTATTTTATATTCATGATTATAAAATGCAGAGTATTAGCACAATTTTATACATTGTTGTGAAATTATTATATAAAAAAGGCACATGATGGTTTTCTTATGATTCACATCTGTATAGATAAATAAAATATATATATATACTGTATAAGGAGGTGGCCATGATGAAATTGGTAGAATACCATGCTCAGATATCGAAGACCATGCCGATGCAGATTCAATCTCCACAGTGGGCAGAGAATTTTCAGTAGATTGCTCTCTCTCACACAGCCCTATGTAGCTGATTCCAGACGCTTAACTCCTCCTTAATTAACCCTCCCTTACTAGCTATATTGTGTCCCTTGAGTGTTGGAGCTGTTATTTTTGGGTGTTGGAATTGAATGAGCACAGGAAGTACAGTAAGTAGATACTGTAAATAATAAATCGGTAAAGTTTTTACCATTGTCAGACTGCCAGGAAAATCCCAGGCTAGTGTTAAAGTACAGCAATATTATGCCATGTGGATATAATTTCAGCATATAGCTATCTTTCTAAATCAGTTTTCTATTGTTTCACTTTTACGTGATCTGCAAAGTACAGTTAGTTCTGTCTACAATGCTCTCAGCCAGGCATGAGTTCGAGTCTCCAGCTCTCAGTTGTCATTCTTCTTATACAGCTACTTATTATTGTACCTTACCTACCATGTACTAGGCCTACATGAGGAAACTGCTCCCCTACATTAAGGGGAGAACATGTTTTTGATAAAATGGAGGGCTGACTCCTCTAGCTATGCCAGGATACAGATCTGTTTCATGACATAGTTTGAAAGATTCAGTAGCCCTCAAATTTACTATCGAGGGTTTCTCCTCTTAATAGAGCATAGTCTTGTAACTTTTTCTAGTTCAGTTTTATCTCTACTGTTTAACTATATTTTTCTTTTTTGGAAGAAGCTTGTATCCACCACTTAATTATGACCATCCCAAGAATGAAGTTTTCAGGAATATTATGATTGATTGTGCCAAATAATTGCATTTTATTATGTGAGTTCTTGTCATTTTGTACTTTACATGAGTAGATCAAAAGCAGTATGGGGTAAAAAAAAAAAAAAAAAATACTCAACTCAACCAATCTCTTTTCTAATGAAGATGTTGCAAGGCATGCACCTAAAAACTAACACTCATACACAGCTTATTCCATTCTGCTTCTGTTACTCATACGTGCTTTTTCTATGGTAACCGGCGTGTTCAGCTTGAGACTCTTCTGCGAGATTTTAGTTTAGGTTCTAGTGCAAAGTTTTGACATAATCATTCCATAAGATTGTTTTAGATCAAGTTCAGTTTGTAGGAAAAGTAATTGTTTCATACTTAGTGGTTTATGATATGTACAGTGTAGTGCTGTATACATATATATTTTTTCATTCCCAAATTCCATATATTTACAGTTTCATATTTACATAAAAAGCTATTTTCCTGAAAACTAATGGTATGACTTGAGGATGTTTACAAAGTACAGTACAGGTACAGTAACTATAATTGACTGCATAAACTCATCTTGGAACAGTCATTACTCATAAAACTATAAGTCTATAGTCTTATTTTATTTGTTGATGGTACAGTATTTGGCCATGCCTCATTAACTTCTAATGTTATTTTAAAATTTCATATACAATTATCGATCACCAGATTACCAGTTCTGGCTACCTCATGCCACATTATGTAGTTACAAGGGGCCTGGGTTTATTTTCCAAGTACTGTACCATCAGCTAAGAAATCTTTGACTATAGTGTCCATCACTATATCAATATATGGTGTCACTGAAATGTGTTACTTAAGGTGAAACTTTTGTAATGACTGAAGTAACTTTTGCAGGCATACAGTTTTCAGCCCTTTGTTTCATTCTCTTGTATTATTAAAACCTTACAACTCTATGTCTCAAGTGGGTATCAATGTAGAAGCAATAAATGGAAACTTTGAATGCAAACACTGAAATTCCATACTGTGGCAGTTTAAAGTACTGGAGGGTGGGTTTATTATTTTTTCTGTCGTGGTTTTTCAATTTTTAACTTAAATCATATTTGAAGTATTGTGCAGCAAGTTAATTTGACAATAGGTAGGGTGCCGAAACGTCACTTAAGCATCGGTGCACAATATGCGTGAAACATTTTGGACCACAGAACAAAGGTCACCCTTTGTGACTTGCCATGAGGGTACACTGGGTTGGTACAGTGGTAACATTATTATTGCTCTTTGGTCTTTGTGGCCCAGGTTTTACACTCGTCACAGCATGCAAACCTTGTGGGGAACGGTATCACCCACCTTTAACCTGTGTTACCTATGTGTTTGCATTCTTGCTTATACTGTATTTATCCTCTCATAACTTTTGTTTGTACTTGCCTCCTTATTGTAATTTGTTCCATATGCCAATTTCTTTATACAGTATTATGTCTGTTTTCTTCTATCATAATGCCACAAGACCTCTCAGGCTTGATACCGAGTTTCTCATTATTGTTGTGTTTATTATTGACTGCGGTGAGCAACATAACCTATGAGGCATAACTCAGTAGAAGGTATTTCTACCATTTCTCTTGTGGCATGTACAGTCTATGCCTGGAGTAAGCATCCAGCCAACCCAGACATGTGGCACCATCGCTACCGTGGATACAAGTGGTGAAGCAGGGCAAGACTCGTCAACCTGAGTTGAGTCAGTTACTTGAGCCAGCGAGAAGGTGGAGGGAAGACAGTGTTTCACTGATTCAACTCGGGTTGATGAGTCTTGCCGTGCTTCATCCCTCGTATCCCTGATTGCAATGGTGCCACATGTAGGGGTTGGCTGGGAGTGGGTGGATACTTACCCTCCAGGCAGAGACTGTACCACAAGAGGCATTAACACTGGATGGATGTTGTCAACTCTTGGTTCTTACTTTGGCTTATAATTTAAAAGAAAACTACCATTCATCACATATATAAAATCAAAATTTTATTTTTTATAAATCTCAGATAACCAAATTTCATGTTCAACAAATGTGAAAACTCAACAATTCAACAAAGTTACCTAAATTCCCACTAAACTAGTATCCTTAACACTACAAATATTGTATGATACAGAGATATAAGTGGATCAAATAATTTCAGAAAAGTTATTTATCAAAACAAACATTGATTCATCAAGACCCTGGCAACCTCCAATATGAGCATACCAAGTGTTGTGGCCATCTCTTGATGAGGTTTGCCAGGAGAGGTGTTTCCAATTAACAACTACCATACAATATTTTTAAGGAATACACCACAGCTGCTCATTGCTCTATGTGTATAAAAATAGTCCATAATACACATTCAACTCATGCAAACTCAAATCTTGTGGAACTCTTTTAATAGCTCTCCTCATACAGTATATATTGTTGTGTATATTTAGATTCATCACCATCATTTATCACATGCTTCATAATATTCTGCCTGAATTATATCATGAGGTGGACCTTTTAAATTCAGCCCTGAAAAGCACCTTCCACCATTTATTGCTGTGTTTGTCAAACTTTACAATGGAGATACAGTATGTGTGTTTGTTCACAAGTAGCTCTTTGATCATACATCACTTACAGATTGTGCTTTTTGTAGAGGGCAATTACTTCCTGTACATCACCTGAGGATCCCAGGATGATTGGGGTGCGCTGGTGGATATCAGTTGGCGCGATATCTATGGGGTGGGAAGAGTATGGATAAGTCATGCACATATGAACCGAGGCTAAAACAATTAACAAAACTTACACCCAAGTTTCATCCACTACCCTGGCAAATATCAAGGAATCTCACATCCTTAATTTAGAAGAGTATTAAAATACCATCACAAACTACAAACCTGCTTTCAGACGAGACTAGAATGAGATTCATCAGACAAATAGTCTGACAACAGGGGGGATGAAAGCAGGCAGGCTCTGGGGGCTCCCATATTGTGTGAGGGAGTGAGAGTTAAGGCACACTTGATGCCATTCAACACAGGCATGAGCAAGGGTATATACTCTGAACACCTACCAAGCCAGTCATAATTACACATATGCCCTATCCCGTAAACTCAACATTATGTCCCTCCTCTCTTCCTGTTGCAAGGTCAATATCTTGCCTCCAGCCATATGAGAGCCTGGGCCCAAAGGCTCCAGTTTTCTGAGATTCAGGACAATATTATAATGAGCAGTTGATGAATCTAAAGAAGTGTTATAGGATCATAAGAAGAGTCTTGACACTTCCAATCCCAGGGAGGTGAGGCGAGATTAACTTACCAAGGATTGGCATCTTGCCGGTGGTAGCCATACCCCCAGCCTGTTGCACCAGGAATGCCATGGGGTTGCACTCATACAGCAATCTCAGCTGAGGAGGAAGGAATTTGCTTATTAATTCCACTTTTATTCATACAGAAAGGGTTATGAAACTAGGAACTTACAAACAACAATTTTGTACTACTGCTTCCCCTATAGGCTAGTGCTCACTCTTCTTGGTTGCTTTTCATACTATAAGACGGCCAGGATGTTCAATATAGTAATGTGAATACTGACTACACTTTTGGTAATGCACTAAATGCCAACCTAAAAATAATTAATCCTAACATATTCAGTGGGGTTTCTTTTTTAAGGTTAAATTATGAGCATTTCCTCTCACCTTGCCCTTTGGTGCATCAGATGTGGCTGGATACATAAAGATCCCTCCATACTTAATAGTTCGGTGAACATCAGCCACCATGGAGCCAATGTAGCGGGCTCCTGCTTTCTTGGCCTGGAATAATATTATATAACTGGTGGGTGTACAGTATTGTATACATTCTGCCATTACCTCAGGTTTCTGTCAGACTGTATTTAATTGTATGGAACTCAGACTAACAACTGATTTAATGACTTTGACAATCAAGCATTCTACTTGTACACACCCAAAAATTTGAATTCTTATTAGAGCAACAGATGTACCATAATCTAATCTTAAACTGTTCCCTAAGATGGTGGACATGTTTTAAACAACTTATAGTATAATTTGATCAGGCTGGGAGAAACCTGTAATTTTTAAAGTTCTATAGAGTAGCATTACTGTACATACTGTAATTTATAACCAACTAAATTTAAAAGCATACATATCTGTACTTATACAATGCAGGAGTAGCGAACAATAATGTATTTTTTCAGCAATTTTACTAAAGCCTATAAAAACATCGGAATATGTAACCTATTATCCACATGACTATTTGCAATGTACAGTACCTTCTTGCCTTGCACGTATTCTGAAATAGCTGGGTCCCACAGGTTGGCATATCCCTCATTCAGACTGTAGATCTTGCCTTTCTCCTTGATTCTCATGTTGGGGTCAGTCAGTACAAACTCCCCAATACTCTAAAATCCAAGAAAATTGGAAAATTTTACAGTCCTATATTATACTAGTAACCTATGTTGAATGGGGAAAAGGAAGCTACATCAAACCCATAATATAATTTCATTTCATTCAGTAAACTGATACTGTACATAATGTAATACTGATTCACTCTTAAAGGCATTAAAGTACACCCAATGAGCACAGTACAGTATGTTACGTGTACTTTATAGGAATAAAAACTATTTCTACAAGGTTAGTGTAGCATAGAACAAAATAGGAAGTGAGGAGATCTGTGTGAAGGCCAAGGATGGGAAGGGGAGCAATTCTTAAATTAACAGTCGCATTCAAATTCATTCCTTATTATTATTACAAGTATTTCTATCATCAAACAGACAAAAGAATAATTTCTCCTCTTGCATTCAATAAATCACAATTACAGAGTAAAACAATTATGTATACAGTTATTGGGAACACACCTTTGTGTACTACAACTGTAATACACCAATGAAATTGTACAAACAGGTATACTTGGTCAAACGGATACGTACAGGGTCCAACATGAATCCATTGACACCATTGCCTGTAGAGATGACCATCATGGTGGCAGACCCATACAAGGCATACCCAGCAGCCACAATTTTTGTGCCTGGCTGAAGAGCATCACTAACATTTGGTTCAGTGTTTGTAGTCTTCCTGAGGGACAATTAAAATATTTGGGTTAGTAACACTTAATTCCTCCTTAACCCAGTGTGGGAAGGATATCTAATGTAGATTGTTACCCTCAATAGTAACTAGTAAAGAATTTACGTCATGCAGGTAGTAAAAATAACTGGCAATACTTCTTTCAATTTTGGAAGCACTATACATCATTGACCATCAAATGCCTTTATTATTTGTAATAGTAGTTAAGTTCTAACCTGTAAATAGAGAATATGGAACCAATAGAAACCAGGCAGTCAATGTTAGAAGAGCCGTCTAGAGGGTCAAAACACACCACGTACTTCCCTTGCCGGTCCTTCTCCACCTGTAACATTCATAAACTCTGGTCAAAATAAGGAAACCGATATGATAAAACTAGGTACTGAAAGAGAAATTGCTCCAACAGAAGTATGTCAAGTAGCCGAATGAATCATGCTCTTGTGACTGGTACTTATATTGTTTGGTTTATTGCATTATTTTGCTGGCATGACTGGGAAATGTATAATGGAGAGAAGTTTGTATGGGTGTGAAATTATTTTATTTTATTACAATGAGAGCTAGTACGAAGCCCAGAGGAATTTTTTGGCCCAAAGGCTAGCATAGGAGTGGTAAAGGGAATTAGGCAGAGGAAAAGGGAGGGGAGAGGGTCAAAATACAAATTGGGCTGTATTTGTATGTAACATTTTTCAATATTTAGAGGTTCTATCAAATTAACTAGGTACTGTATTAGTTCCCAGAAAGGAAGAGCTACTGGGAAATGGAAGTTCTATAAATGACAATTTGTACTGTATACTATACATAGCATTAAGTTACCAAGCTTTATTACCTTACTGGGATTTCTTAGTATACTGTACCACTTTCGAACTACATACAGATATACAGTTTGCTGTAATCACATATGTTCTACTTATCTTATCTACACTGTTCCAGTTACCATACTCAGTCAAGAGTCAAGTTGTTAGGATATATAACCCACCAGCACATTAATGCAATAAGGTAGCTTACTTATGTCCTTAACAAAATCAGATATCAACATAAGTCATGGATACTTTACATAATTATATAGAAGCGATATTTTCAGAACTACATAATTAGCTGAACATAGTTGTGTTTGCCCTACCTGATTTGAAAAGATAAAACGTGGTTGACAATAATCCAAGACACCTTAAAATTATTTTAACTTAATTTTTCTGTATAAAAAAAATTGATCAATGCATTCTCCAGGTAGAAATGTCATGAAATTATAATATACACTTAGAGATTATAACAGTATTAATCTGCCAATGAAAATCTTCAAATACAGTATCTTAACAGTGCCATACAGTTTCAGTTGCCATGACACTAGGATGCTATTATACACTGCCCATTTTTCTACTGACTCGAGGCCAGTATCGGTACTTTACTAATGTATATTGTATTTATCAATGTGTGCTCACCTCAATGACAGTCTTGTTTTCCTCCGAGACCATGAGACAGGTGGTGTAGGAGGAGCTGAGCATGTTGATGAAGAGATCATTGGCCAAGACATCTAATTTCTTCACTTCCTCTCCCTGTACGTTCACATCCCCAGCCATCCCATACCTGTAAGCAGTGGCAACATTACAGTCCTAAAGAAGGCAACCTGACACATACACATACTGATTGACTGATGATGAAAGAAGACTGTCCTAGGCCTGGAAGACTGTAGGATGAGGAAGATGATGAAAGAGGTGAAACAGCAGGAATGTGACTTTAGAAGAATACTGTACTAGCACATGTGTACAAAAATACATCTATTACAATTAATGGATAGATGTGCAACACTCTAGCATTGCACAATAATGAAAAAGCCATCAGGCAATGGCAAAGATAATTTTTAAAGCTATGTTATTCCACTTTATTTGGTTTGATAATGACTACATCTACCTAAGTAAAACATAAAACAGTACAGTACCTATACAGTATATCTGAAGACTTGGGAGTATGTAAAACTTTAAATTGTAGAAACTTTTTATTTTGTACTTTTGGCACCACTGCAGACAACACTACAGTATGTCATGTTGACTTTCATAATCATAAAAACCACTCAGGCATTTCCCTCAGGGTTGGACTGTGGCACTGTATGTGGTTACAGCTGATTTTCACCGAGATACTGCTAAAACTTGCATACAGTACAGCCAGTACAGTTAATCAAAGTTATTCCTTTACTATTTGGATAGATTAGTTTATTCCTAATCTGTCTGGAATTGCACCGATTTTTTAAAACGGTAACTAAATTTTACAACTGCACACTGTTTGGAATTACACCGATTTTTTAAAACTGAACTAAACTTTACAACTGCAGACCGTTTGACTTGAACTTCACAGAATCACAGGTAGGCTACAGTAATAGGTAATACTTTTTAGTAACAAGGCAATGTTAAATAATGCTTCATTAGTGAAACTGTTGAGTAAGTCAGTAAGTTACATGTGCTGACCTTCATACGTCATTGATGTATATTCATCGTTATCATCAGTAGGCTACGTACTGACCGCAATTGTATTTATTGTTATATTAATTTCTATCACCATAACACAGCAGTATAGCAAAGTGAGTATGGTATGTAAAGCTACATTCTCCATTTTAAGTAATGTGTTGAATCAGGACTATACAAGAACTTGTACCATTAATGTCTGTTGTTCACATTTTCTTTTTTCTGGCATCATTCTGCCACTCCCCAATACCAGTGTGCTCTGATTGGCTGGCAGTCATTGGTGCTGTGCTGGGATTGGTGGAGAAGGAGGTGTGTATTCCCTGTAACCCCCCCTCTACCCCAAGCATACAAAGGACACATGTGACATGTTTCGTGGACATAAACTAAGGACAAATGCCCTTATGGAGTGGATTTTATGCCTCAGTTGCCATCATCAATAATCAGGTACATAATTGTTCGATATTATAAATACCAAACTGTATCAATGCGGAATAATCATTTCTGATGATTCCTCACACTTATAAAGGGAATAACGTAGACTATGTGTGTAAATCCTTAAAATTAATATTGGGAAACTACCATGGGGTGATTATAATAAGGAGTGGTGGTAGCGAGGCTAGAGCTGTTACCAAGGCCCAAGGCAGACAACAACCAGGCTGTCCTTCAGGGGGACTGTACACTACCAATCTCATTTCTCTATCCACCGTTATTATGTATCTTAATATACTTATGTAGATATTGAAGTATATGAAAAGGTCCCCCCAACATAAAAATATGACATATACTGTTGTAAAATAATAATAATAATAATAATAAAAAAAAAAAAACTACACGAGTCTGCTGGCTACTTGTCACCCGTTAGTTGACCTTCCGTACCCTTCACAAATTAGGCTACACTCCCAGGAACACGTCTACCTAAAGTAATGGACAATGTATAGTATTATTTCCTATTGCTACATTGTCATTTTATGGAGGTATGTATCTATAGTGATCATAAACACAAGCGGCAAGCATAACTTAAATTTTTACGTTTGTCTTTCCTACACTGGACATTATTTTGTGCTATTTGGATCACAAAATCATCGTACACAGGTAAACCTTAAATGCACTGACCAAATCCATACGGAAAGATAGAGGGAAACTTTCTCAAATACTGATACACGTAGGCCTATAAGCTAGAATATTGAAGACGAAATACATAGCCCATGTAAAGTAAAAAAACCACCTCATCAAGACATAGGATTCCCGTGGGAGGAAATAAAGTGACAATTTCATTCAGACTTATCGTACAGTAAGGCGTGACGATACACAGAAACACTTGTTACAATATCAACTTACACAGGTGTCTCTCCTTCATGCATTTGAAACATTAATGTGGAAACGAAATACAAACGTTTAAACATACATGACTAAAAACAAGATCAAACCGTTCACTTACAGATTTGCAATGCCTGCTTTCCTGACGGCTGATGAGATGGCTTTTACAGCTGTCTGAATGCTGACCAAAAGTTGAGTTAGATCGCCTGTTGCTGAGGGAATTCTCTTTTGTTCACCCAGAGTGAATCTTGTCAGAGTCATCGAGTTGGTGTCGATTGCTTGTCCGGTAGAAGCCATCTTGGTGGTAAGTAAAATGTGACAAATGTATTATTGACACTGATGAATTATAGGGTCCTCTCCGGCGTGCTGCAGGGGTTTAACTTGGCTTCTGGTCCGTGGCAAGCTGCAAGTGTACCGTGGATTTGTGGGCCGTGGCTGGAATAGTATACGTCAGGCTTGGCCTCGCTGCCTATACAACGTAAAACTATCGTACTGTACTACACATTTTTGTTTTTGTTTTTGTTTTTTCACCACACGCGACACATTTTTTTCCCATTATGGCGGATGTAAGTAATTAGTTTCGTAATTTTTTTCATCGTGAGTTGCAACAATACCCATATGACGTGAGTGTAATGGAACAAATTAATTACTAAAAATATTACTAAGACCCCCGACCCTCATTCATACTTCATGCAAGGTTGGAGGCTCCAACCTTGCTCCAACTTGGAGCACGGTTGAGGGTGGAGGAATCGACTTAATCAAGGTACAAACAGTACGTAGTACGTCTCTTTACCTTGGGAGGTATCAATCTGGCGTGATTTTCTATACTTTTGAGGAAACTCACAATTGGCATTTGCAGTTGGCTAGAGGAACCAACCACTCTGACGTGATTGTCTATGACGAGAAGAAAACACACACTGGCAAACAGAAGTTATTTCGGTGGATCATCCTCAGTGGTAAAGACGAAATGATGAGATGACGATGAGAGGTACAAAAGATTTCAATATATACTCTTTAACACACACACATATATATACATGCATTCTGTATATATTGGAGCCTTTTGTACACGTATGTACAGTTGCCTCCAATAATAACGAACATAGTGTCCGATGGGATAAGTGAAATATATATAGCATCACTGTGTCTGTTTACTCGTAATAATAGCAATTGAATGGACAGAACTCACTCCAGCTCTATAGTATCCACCAAAAGTTGTTATGTACACAAATACAGTGGTGCCACATTTCGCCAAACTCACCAGACGTTGTGCTCGTTACTAGTGGAGGCAACTGTAGTACTGTACCTCTCATTCCCATCTCATCATTTCGTCTTGAGCACAGATCGAGGATGGTGGCAGACTGGCAGTGTCACCGAAACTGTTTTGTAATAAACTTCCGTCTGCCTGTGTGGGTTTTCTTCTCTTCATACAAGGTGGTGGCAGAGAAGGATGATCGAGAGACAGTTAATTTCTCATCCTTGGTGGCAGCCCCTAAGCTGGCGCCTGGCAGGTAATGAATTGAGACGAGACCCTCCTGAGTATCCAGTGATAATATATAACGATTTGTTTGTTGATTACCTCCATTAAGGAGGTTATGATTTTGGTTCTGTTTATTACCTGACAATTGGATCACTTTAATTACTTGTCGTTATTTTGTTTACCAGTTTGGTTGTTAGCAGGATTACACAAAATGTTATGTGCATTTTTTTTACTAAGATATTATCCAACTACAAATAATGGCCCTATGTTATAATTAAGTAGCTCTGACAGTATATGGAGAACTGTCACCGAACGTTCTTGCTTAATTAATCAGGTGCGGACTGTTTGAGTTTGTCATTATCCAGTGACAAAAACAATTATGACATTCATGCAGCTATAGAGGGTTATAGAATTGGTACTCACAGGGAAGCGATGCCGGCTTTCCTCACGGCGTTGGAGATACTCTTAACGGCGGTCTGGACACCCATAACAAGCATTGTGAGCTCACCAGTTGCCTCGGGGTGCTTCCTCTGCTCCCTCAGGAAGAACCTTGTCAGGGTGACGCAGTTGGTGTCAATCTGCTGGGATCCCTGAGTCGTCATTTTGTACCCCTGCAACGTAGTGAACGAATGATAACCGGGAAGGTCCGGAAAGATCACATAATTATCACAAAAGAGAAAGAGGCAGACAGGAGGGACAGCAATCACGAAGGAAAGGAGGGGCAATGAAAGAGACGAAAGGATTGGCTCAATCCACAGGGGCAGTGTTTGTTTGTTTGTTTATTTATCAACTTCGCAATGGTCATTAAGGGCTTAAGGGGAAAGTTCTGTGTTGGTAAATCTGGAGCAACTAAATCCTCCAAACTATTCCAAGCAACAGAGCACTATTATTTTTGCTCTTCTGGTCCTGTTTCCTAGCATACTTTGGAGGATTCATGTCACTCCAATGTACCATAAAAGAATTACCCCCTTAAGGCGATATAATATTATAGTGTGAGTGTAGCCTATTTGGTGCATGTGGAGAAGTTCTTACCTATTTGTATGTTTACAGGACTGAGTCAAGCTCGTAATGTCCCGTTTATTATAATCCAATTATCATATTTTTCTTTAAAGTTATGTATGTTTTTGGCACACACGACTTCTGGTAATTTGTTCCATTCGTCTATTACTCTATTCGGAAAGCTATATTTCTGTATATCTTTATATCCTCTTCTTTTACTTAATTTATTACTGTGATCTCTCATTGTAGGTATTCCTTATTGACACAAATTCTCTATTTCTATCATTTCTTTTTCTGTGACACATTTGTAACCTTAATATCATATCTAGATCTCTCTTTCGTCTTTCTTCCAGTTAGGTAACTTTAGTTTCTATAGTCTTTCTTCATAGCTTAGTTCTCTTACACTTGGTACTCATCTATAGTTGCTGCTCTTTATACTTTTTTCTAATTTGGTGATATATGTTTCTTTAACTATGGGTTCCATACTACTGCAGCATATTCCAAACTAGGCCTAATAAAGGGAGTGATTATTTTCTTGACCATTTCTTCGTCGATATAAGTGAAGGCCACTCTCATATTTGCTAACAATTAATGCATACATGTTTCTCACTTTTTCATTTATATGATCATCTGGTGTCAATTTCTTATATATCGTTACCCCTAAATCTCTTTCTCTGCTTCCTTTAATATTTTATTGCCATACTTGTACTGCCAATTTGGTCTCCTCTCACTTTGTCCTAACTTAATAACACGACATTTATCTGCATTAAACTCCAACTGCCATTTATTACTCCAGTCAACCATTTTGTCCAAATCTTCTTGTAACTTTTTGCAGCAGTCTTCATTTTTAATTGTTCTTTATAACTTTGCATCATCAGCAATCATATTCATAAGTGCCATCTGGAACATTTACTTCTATATCAATTATATAAATAAGAACATTATTGGTGACAATTCTGAGCCCTGAGGAACTCCATTTGTGACCTTCAGCCACAGAGAATAGTTCCCTCTTAGTACTGTTCTCATTTTTCTTTCTATCCATTTTAGTAGTTTTCCATTCACTCCTCCTTTATGTTGTCATTTCCATATAAGTCTTGGGTGCGGAACTCTGCCAAAAGCTTTTTTAAAGTGTAGGTAAATCCACCCATCCTTTTCTTTCTTTCATTTTTTCTGATATTCTCGTATAGTAACTCAGTAAGTTTGTTCCACATAATCTTTAATTCCTTCCTAAACCCAAATTGTCTCTCTGTTATCATCTAATTTTTCTCAAAGTGCTCAACCCAATTTCTTCTTATATTCTTTTCCAGATATTACACACTACATTTGTTAGTGATACAGGCTTGTAGTTAAGTGGGTCTTGTCTATTTCCTTTCTTAAATAATGGGACTATGTTTGCTGGCTTCCTACTCTCTGGTTATTTTCATTGCTGTAATGATGAGTATGTGGGTGCATGTGGAGAAGTGCCTGTATATGGGTACATGTGGAGCAGTATAGGATATATGTGGATGAATGTGCATGTGCATGGAGAAGTGAACTGTACTGTACGTGTGAGCTGTGTGATGTCTATCCAAAGGGGCTGCTGGAAATGAGTGACTTGGATAGTGTTCTGCTTCAGAGGTTACTTATTCGGAGGGCGAGAATGATAATTATGGTGTGCTTTGAGTTTTGAATACAGTTCAATTAAATAGAGTGGAGTTCGAACCCCACGCCAAACGAGCGTATAATTATAAGATTGTTCTGTACAAGCACGAGCCGTCATGTATAAACCTTACAAGCTAGCCTACTAATAACCAGAGGAAGTAATCAGCAGATCTACAACAGGACCTGTAGGCTATACATAACTGTTCGTGACTGTACAGTACATAAAACATCGTATCATTTTATTATTTATCTCATTATTGTACTCCTATATGCTTAACTTCTGAATGTCTCACTGTGTCCAACCAGAAAAGTCAGCAGTAGGCTACTATACAATAGGTCAAGATAAAGAGAACATATTCTCTTGATGTTACACTACAGCCTAGGTGACCTTCTCATAGAATGTGTCCTTCCGCGAGGGCAGAGGACGTGGAAAATGTCACGAGTCACTTCAAGAATCAATAGTGTATTGACTGGCGGTCGCTAGCACAGTTCATAATTATCTTATTAGACGTAACGTACAATGATACTCATTTAATAACAGAACAATGTCATTCTCTGGTGAAATTTACTATTTAAAATACATAACTGACCACAGTACTATAGCTAATTTTAGTACAGATCTGCCTGCAGCTCTATCAACATTATGAGTTCACTTACTTTATGAAGATACTTGGAATGTATATTGAAAAAGCTGCAGTAGTGTGAAGTAATAACACTAGCAGAGTGACCAGACCATGGAAGTGAAGTAAGAGGTGATGTCAGACTGCCTAGCTGCTGTGTGCTAGTGGAGGTGTAGCAACTGCCTTCACCCCACCACCACAACAACGCTGGCTAAAAATACGGTTTATCTGACACTGGTGGTCTGGGTAGATAGATATACTGTAGAAGTAGGTAGGTGGCTGGTAGGTATTAAATCATGCATACGTTGAGTCTATAATATGTACTACTTCACAATATCGTTGTTTTCTCCCAACATGATAAGATTTTAACAGGTGAGGATCGCGGTTTCCACAGTCCACTGTGTAGGCTATAGCTGAGAATGTGTATGTGTGTTTTTCTCTTACAAATGGCTGTATCTATAGTACGTGGGTTGCAAATTGGTCCTTACATAATTATGTAACTTTGCACGAAGAGCTGATTCTTGCATTACAAATTTTACAATGTTACACAGACTGAGGGATAACTTATTATAGTCACCTAGTGGACCCAGCGAATTATTCATGGGTCATATTCAAGGACGTTTATGGTGTTGATAATGGTGTGGTATCGGTACGATGGCTCCATAGACAAACAACAGAGCCATCGTACCGGACCACACCATCGTCATCACCACAAAATTAATGTCCTTGCATAATATGACCCATTGATCCGAAGACGGCCATGAAACGATTCGAAGCTGGTGAGCCTGCGTCCCCATATTGACTTCAAACACGTGGGCTTATTAAATTTTATATTTGAGTAATTTTTTTATACTTTGTCTTGGATTGCATTACATTTGCCGAAAAAGACTAGCAATTCAATGAGTGAACCGCTACATTTTCGTAGTTTGAAAGAGAAAATGGAGTGTGTAGTGTAAAATAATAGTTAAGTTATAATGTAAATACTAAATATGATGGACAGTGTGATTTGTTGGTGTGTGTGTGACGGGAGTATTTATTTTGCACTGGAACTGGTGAGTAATATTTGCCACACAGACTGGGTTACTATTGAGTGTACCATTTAACTGTAGTGTATTCCCAACTGAGTATAAATATTGTAGGCCTCGTTATTAAAAAAAAAAATATATATATATATATATATATATATATATATATATATATATATATATATATATATATATATGGAAAAAAATTGTTTGTGGCTCGAGGTGACGCTTATATTTGTGTGCCCATTTTTTTTTTTTTTTTTTTTTTTTTTTTTTTTTTTTTTTTTTTTGTCAGGTGGAATGAAGGATATTAATTAATTAGCAAAGGTAAAGCAATGGAATCAAACTATACTCGGTTCAAAATTTGTGTTCTATTGGTTCCATACGTCATTGGGAACTGGAAAGGTGTCTCATGATTGGTCCATAGGCTTTCCTCCCTACCGCTCACATAATCATGAACTTTATAATTATGGGCATCATGGTATGTGACGGTGCCACAGCTCTTGATTTGGCTAGGTTATGAGCGGTTATACTGGGGAAAAAATGAGCTGGGAAAGAGAATGAAACTATTTCAGAGATTATCCCATGGTTGGTTTTATCGTTATAACCCAAGCGTTATTTTCCTTCCAACCAGCTTGATTTTGGCCCACAGGAGTAAGCTGTGATGGTACGTATGCGAAATTCAAAATGCCCCATTTGAATATGCCCTATCTTGGAAATGGGGCATTTCGGGAGGAAATGCCATAGAAGAAAATAGTCTTAGAATGGTCTAAACAAGTGGGTAATGAAGGTAGAAAAAACGTACGCGATAATGGCAATTCTTTCAATATTTACCGATTAAGCTACCTTTGGGTGCATGCATGTTAATTTATTATGCAAATGCATTTTCCCCTTCACATGAAATATTACCTAACCTTATTTAAGAAACTACCAAAGGTTTTGCTACCCCTGGTTGCATACATTTTCATTTATTGTTCAAATGCCCAGTTTTCCCCTCGTATAAAAATATTACCAAACCTTGTTTGTAATCTTATTTTAAACCCTGTCCCCTTTGTGTGATGAAATTAAGATAGTACTGTAGTAGGTAGTAAAATAGTATGAATATTAGTTTGATAATATATAAGGCTGTTGTTGTTAGGCGTTTTGTTAACCTAATATTGTTTGAATTTGGAAAGTTCTGCTTGGAGTATATAATTTTGTGCCTCCCTTGCAACTTAATCGTGGAATTTAATATATAATCATATCCAATGAGCACATCCCACAAACTTTTGATATATATTCCAAAACTCGACTAATCCCACCAACTCTTGTTTGATCTATCTTGGTGCAATATTGTACAAAATTAACATATGCTTTGTTTTTCTCATATTTCCAACAAGTCTTGTATCTAAAGTCCTATTACTTTGATGGGAATCTTTGCATAATAAACACACTTTTAAAAAGCACCATTATATATCACTGCCCCAGGAAGGCAAGTGTCCATAAGAGATGACATGCTATGAGCTCTTAGGTTCATAGGAGACACTAAGTTGATGTGTAAGTGGTGTGTATGGTACTCAGAGACCATGAATATTGTTGAGTGTAGTGGTGGAGTAAATTTTTCTGATGCTGGAGTGAGGCAAGGCTGGATGGGCTCTTGTCCTCACATTTTTAGAGAGGGAAAACTCTAGAATGAAAAGGTTGAAACTGTTGCCACATTCTCAAAACTTGAAGGAAGACAATAATCATTATGAAATAATGAAATTCTGCTGATGATGATGTTAGAAATTCCTATTATTCTTTTCTGTTACCTCATTTTGAGTATTGTCATTCTGTGTGGCTTTTTGCCCCCAAATCCCTCAAGCTTCTGGACAGAGCTTTTAGTCAGATTCGATTTTTGCTGCCGAACTTGAGATTGAATATTAGACATCATCGAATGATGGGCGCTCTTACTCATCTCTATAAAATTGTTTACAACGCCGATCACCCTTTACACTGCCTATTGCCTGATCCATTGATTAGGTCACGCATTACACGATACTCTAGTGAGCTTAATGACCGTTCATTTGCTGCCAGGCGATTTAATACGTCTCGGTACTCTCGAACTTTTTTCATCACCTCTGTTGGGTGGTGGAATTCTCTGCCTGATGATATTGTGCATTCGCCTAATTGCGAGATATTCAAACAGCATGTCAACTCTTTTCTTCTACGTTTGTAGTATCTATACAGTTTCTTCTGTTTCTCATCGGTGATGTGCCGCTCGCTGGGCCCTGTGTGGTTCTTAGGTTGGACTCAAATCTTAACCTTCCAGCGGGTCGCCTTCATTGATTGTCATAATAATAATAATTATTATAATTATAATTATAATTATAAAAAAAAAAAAAAAAAAAGGAGGATTAGAACAAGAGAGTTAAAATATTATATTAATTTATTGTTGTTGAACACAGTATACTGTACTTTAATGAACAATATGTAACAATATATAAAATGAACGTATGAAAGCTGGAATGAAAAATATAACAATATGAACTGGATTGAGAATGGTCACATCAGGAACAATGAAAGGATGGCTGTTTTCTCAGTGAAGTAATGTACAGTACTAGTAACTCAATCACAGAGATATAGCAATAACTGTGTTGGTACCTACTGTCATATGTCATAATTTAAATACAATAACTGCATTTATGCAACTTGCAGGACTAACACATTTCATATACTGTACGTAATACATCTGCATAGCATATTTCATGTGATTCTTTGAACCAAACATGAACTCGTATACAGTATACAATACTGTATGTGTACAGAACGTCCATTTAAGATATGTTTAAATATTGTACAGTTGTTCTTACTATCTAACCTCATTATACTATAACAATTAAATAAGTTGATGAATAAAAGAAGGGTTGTAATGATATCTGAACTAATAATAAATTGCCAGGAACTGAACTTCGTTATATCAGGTAGCCATCCAAAAGTTCATTTATAAGTACAGTAATGATATGCTACAGAAAAGGTTAGATATTGAGAACAAATGTAAAAAAACATATATCAAAGGATTATAATAATATCAAGTTAAAAGTCACAGTAGTACAACCAAATAATTTAACTTAATCAACACGCACACCAGTCAATATTAATGGGTTGACCATATGATTATTTAATAGTTACTGACTGGAAAATTATGTGAAACAACTCGTATTTAATTCTTTTAGAGAAATACCTCTTAAATGAACACATAATCCATGTTTTTATCAGCCGAGCCTCAAATTCACACAGTACTATATATTTAAGCTGGGTATAACATTACTACAGCTGCCTCCTGAGTTACTGGACTTCTTTTCACCTCAGGGCTGTCAATATCTGGTAGATTTCAGATATTTTGTAGTTAAGCACCGCATTGAGGGGAGAAACTCTTGACTGTAACTTGTAGCTCTACTGAATTTTCCAACTTATGCCACAAAATAGATCCCCTATTAGTAACTTTGAGAGGAGGGACAGTATGCATGAAGGAAAGGAGGGACAGTTGATAGAAGTATAGAGTGGCTTGGGTCTGAAGGTTTTATGTGGGAGATCAAGATGAGTTTTAGCCATGGTGAGACATCAATGTTTTGAGTTGGTTTAGGTACCGGTATACCAAATCCCTTGAAGGATGAAGTGTCAGGTTATACATATGTACTGTAAATGGAATAGAAAGAGAGAATGTGGCTTGTATAGTAACTAGCGTATTGTGTGAGTAGGGTGGCATTTTGTTATTGTGTAAGAGCAAGTGTGATTGAGCAATAAAATTATAAGAAATTAACTATATACTGTACTGTGAAATCAGCCCTCATGCTGTGTTGATTCTGAACCCTTGTCACATTACATAATTCTATATAAGCTCTGTATATATATTTATACTGGTATATTATTATATACAGTGAGATTCTAAATACTGTACTGGATATCATGTTTTCTTAGATGGTTTAAACACTGAAACTCAAGAATTCATAATAAAACACTGCTAAGTTACAGTCTTTGCTGTACTGTGAATGCCTAAGTTCTCAGTCCTGGGTATCCTTAGGACAAGTATAGTTGTGGACAATAAGTTTATTACATTTTCTCTTTGTAATTAATTTTACTGACTATATGAATACATATATTTCCCTTTCTTTGCAAGCCTTGCTAAGGTTGTGCACCATTTGTTGGTTCCTACTTTACTTTGATTGTCACCTTCCCTAACTAAGTAAATTTCCTATGTTCGCCTTCACACATCTCGGGCACTTTTGCTCAAAACTGTATTTTGTCTCCTCATAGTCCCGTCTACACTCCTTCTCTCTGTTTGGCATTTTCCCTACCATATCTTTATCTGCATAAGTATCACATGGCCTGCCTGGGCTTGATGCGAGTCCTTACGTAATTCTTTAAGGATCAGTTCTATACTGCTTAATTCCAAGGCCTTCTATTTCTGTTCAAGGTATCAGAAAATGAATCGAGTTATTGTCCACAACTAATGATTGAACCAGAAACCACAGTTTTCTATTATATGTGATACATACAGCTAAGTTTAACAATAGTACCATTTTGATATGAAACCTATTATGTACTACCACTTTGTAGTATACAGTGACATGAGTAATTACTGAGATGTGGTATAGGATTAGGGATGAGAAAGAACTGGTGAAAAACACTCACCACAGAGGCATGACTTACTACCCACACCAAGGTGACCGATGTTAACACCTTTGAGCCTTAGACAGCATATGGTAACACAGCTGCTAAACATCTCATGACTGTATTGCTTTACCTTGTGTGGGGTCAAATTTAGTCCTTCTCAGTGGAGTATATTTTTCACATTGAGTTAACTGATTAAAATATCATGATGTTATGGATGGGTTGCAGTAAGTAAAGAGGAAAGACTTACGAAGAATATGTTACTTGTATTACATACAGGTACTTTCAGGTGTATTGTTACTCCCTTGTACATCATTGACTTTTATTTTCATTTTCTGTAAATGTAATGAAAGTCAAGTGAAACAAGGTGTAGAGATTCTTCCACCAGTTGTTATGTGGTGGAAGAAGAAACACTATAGACCTGGAGGAGACTGTTGCTAGGAGGGTTAACAACTTGTGTAGCCTAATAGAGTAGAGTAACTTGAGCAGTATATTAATAAGGAAGAAGAATGTCTATTATGAGTATTTTACTATGGCAACAAGAGAAGGGTATCATGGTAAAGATCAATGAAGTTTGAGGTATAAAACATGTGATGGTAAATTGGAAGGCTCCAGATTTCTTCAACCTATGTCGTGAAACAGATTCCCTATTATAGTAATAACATTGAGGTGATTTGTTTCGTGGGATAGTTTGTAAGAATTACTAGCCCTCCAGATTACCAAAATTTTGTTCTTCCCTTAAATAATACAGGTGCTGCATGACTCCTAACAGTGACTTAATTAAGTGATGAGAATGAGAGAGATTACAAGTCTTGATTAAGCTCTTCTCTCCATATGGAACAAATAACTGACATCACACTAGAAAAATATTATAAGTACACTTTTTATCAAATAAACTGAGAAATATCAAGTATCTCTACACCTGCACCAATTTTTCCATCCCCTGCCCTTGTTTCTTTCTTTCACATCAGATTCACAGGGCATACATGTTGACCTGTAATGCTAGTGAACTTAACAATACCACAAACTTAATTACAAATGTTACGTTCTCCACAAATTATTGCTATTATCTTTCTTTATTGGATCCTCCCCTATAAACTGAAAGTTAGATATAGTATTACATAGGTTATACCCATGTACAGGTATCATAATGTATAAGTGACATGATGTGTCATGAATATAATACAATATTTATGTGAAGCTGAAATGCTTCATGATACTACTGTCATTAATATAGCTTGTGGCACCACAGCTGTTAAGATTTGAAAATACATTAGGTATAATCACTCACCCATTCAGAAACTCCAGTACAGTATACTAATACAGAGGTCTTGAAGCTGTGACAATATGCATCTATGTAGTCTACAGGTAAATGTGCATTTTAGTGCATAAATACAGTAGTAATCACATGTTTACTCCCTCAAATTCACAAGATCAATACAGTATAGAGTGGAGTCCAAAGTTTCTCAATGGGGAAAAGAGACTATACAAATACTGAGACTGGTCTGGATTAATTGATCAGTTGGAAGTTTCTACGTATTTTTGCTGGAAGGAATTACTATTAATGTGCATAGGTTAAAAACCTACTTTACCTTAATTTAACCCATAAATTACCTTTCATATACAGTGCAGAAGTATATTAAGCTTGACAATATAGGGAAGTCTTCATCAGTCATTGGTTAACTTGCTAGGTTTGGAATCGTATTGGTGTTTTGATGTAGTAAGTGCAATAAATGATGGCATACACTACCTGAGGTACAATTAATGTATGTTCAAAGTTTGTGGGCATCTATACTCACTTGTTATTCATATTGTCCGTGCATAAATGTTTATTCTTACTGTAATATGTAATGAGATTATTATTATAAGTATCGTAGCTGCTCGGTCTTATCTAAAAACCAGTGAAGGAAACATACGGTAAGCAAGTAATATCTACCACAAATTTCTGAACAGATCATATCTAGTCTACAATGTAAGGGCAAGTACATAGTGTGGGTTGGAAAGAATCAGACAGAGGTAGGATTAAGACCACACTACATTAGGCACCATATTAGATCAGTATGTTTGCAGTGTGAGTTTGGACAAATGCAGCTAAATGTGACCGGTAGTGAACTATTTACGCATATGTATGGCAATAAGACTGAAAGTACTCATAACTAATTGAGTATAACTAGTACTAATTACAGTATTAATTGTTCTTCAGTCTCTTTCATGTAATTATTTAAATGTTCACATAAATAAAAATTCCACAACAGAGAACAGGATGAGCTATGGGCATTTGTGTATCTAAAACCTCCGTTAATAGTGACAAAATAAAGCATAAGACTTGGATATTGTATTTGTTTTTCCTAACTACCAGTACTTTACATTGCCAGCATCAAGATGGCCACTAAATGTCTGGTTATGCCGGAAGGATTAGAGTAACATCCAAGAATATAATTACTTAAGATTCAACAACAATTTCTTCTACTAACAAGTGACTAGTGACCTTAAATGTTTAGATAATACAGTACAGTACTTGTCTTATATATTGTGTGTCACCGGGAGTATGGAGCTGTACATGTCTTAAGTTTTAAAGATCTACCATTAATTTTTTCTTTAAAAGTAGGTGCAATAATGATAATCAGTAATTTCCAATCTTATACTCTGACAGAAAATGTTACAAAACTAGCATCTCTTAAATATCTTTATATTCTGTGGCAATTGTATGTCTATAGGCTATACACATTGGATTTTTCAATACTATATGAGCATGATATAGTAAATTAAATATGCTCTATAATGTGGATACACCTCATACACCTTAACATCCAAATAAAAAAATATAATCTGAAACAACATGACCAGTGTCCAGTTTTACTTCACCATAACCACCACAGGGGAGCACCTCAGTCAGCAATAAAGGTGGGGATTTATAACCTTTGGAGTGCCAGTGACATAATTTGTTGCTATGTTATGATTGCTCTCTGATGATTATATTTGGCCAGAGCAACATCCTTATAATAACACATACCAAACTGACCAAATGTTATTATGCATTAACTTTTGCAGACTCCCACACCTTCACTACCTCATGAACCTCTATTTGCAGTCCTAACTACTATCTGCTACCACTATGCAAACACATCACTGGCTTTAACTATCACTACCTAACATCCTACTACCCTTACTAATCCAATATCACAACACCAATATTGAATATTGTGTCTACAACTTCACATCACTCTCACACATTCTCCCCATCCACTCTAGATTACTGTAATGGGAATTTGCTGGGTGAACATTAAGTATCTTTCATGTAAGCTACCTCATATACACAGTCAAGGAAATGCATATGTATACTCATCTGAAGGTCAGTGTGACTTCTTCCTCCAATTTAAAGATGTAGGCAGTAGTAGCAGTTAGTGAATGTGTCCTTTATATTCTATGTAATATTCTACAGTACTTCACAAAAAGAGTTTGTGCACAGTCATGTTGTCACTTTTGTTGATTTGTTTTAGTTTATAAAAAAAATTGATGGATATTTCTCAAACTATACAGGATGATTGAGCATTATGAGTCCTAGAAGTTATTAATTTTGATGGTTCTGGGTAACAGGTCAATCAGGGTCAGGAATGGATTTTTATTTTTTGGTGTGGGGGGGGGGAGGGGCACAGTGTATTATAGCAATGTTTATTATGTTTAGTATGGAAGGAATTGCCAATAGCCAAATGACCTTCAGTTTAGTGTTGAGCTACACTATCCTTGACTGTACAACTACATAAGAATGCTACAAGATGCTCAGCCAGACTGAATTTGAGTGAGCCAATTCTGTTTAGTGCTTTTGCACAATTTTTGGTACAGTAGAAAGGACCTACACTATACTGTCAAATCTTGTAACAGACTGTCAGTAGATTAAAGTCTATTAATTTATTACATTTTAACCAGTCTGTTTTGTTTTCAAAGTACAGTACTATGCCAGAATACTGGTAAAGTACACTTTGCATCTTTTAAAGTGATACTGGTACAGAAAAGTTCTGGTTTAGATCAACTAGCTTGTAGAGTGTCTTGATGTTTCAAACACTCCACGCTGGAAGAAAGGGGAGAAGCAGGCAAGAGAATTGCGTGAGGGAGTAGTGCCACACAGAGGAGAACCTTCCAGCTCGCTACACAATACTATCAGTTGCTGTAGGTACACCTGCAACAAAAACAGCATCACATTCAGATTGTTATAATTATAAGACTAAGTTTGAAGTTATGTCCTATTCATCCATCCATCTTTCATTTATAATTTTTGCAGTGTTTACAGCTTTATTTACATATACAGGTATTGTATATGTAAAAATTTCAGCTTGATTATACATATATGATCAACAGACTTTTGAAAGTCTTAAGGACAATGAGTCACACATACAGTACTCCCCTTCCCTATTTCTGTGAGTGTTTTAAAGCTATCTAGCCTGCCCGGGCTTGGTGTTACTCCTTACTGCATTAATAATTAATAATATGTCTGTTTTTATATTTTATCTTAGTACATAGTGGTGCCAAATATCAATCAATCATCTTAGTAATGTACCTCAAAACCTTTATGACCTGGTGCTAGTTTCCCCGTTATAATTATTATTGGACAGAAGGAGAAATTGAACTTATGTGTATAATTGATAAATAACTAACCTCCAGCTGACCTCGACGCTCTGCCACCACACGCTCTGAGAAGTTGCCAAACAGTCGGCGTGGAGGGAAGTACAGCTCCTCAACCTGGAGAAGCATTGCATAGATAACATTCTCATCTAGGCGATTTAATCTTTAAAAAATTTTTGCAGCTTATCCTGTACAGTACTATATTATGTACTACACATAATCATATCTGGCACCTGATGTGTTAAAAATAAGAAGTAATGGATAAACACTTCCTACCAGTAAGAAAACACTTCTTAGTATAACCAGAGTATAACACAATGTTGGCATAAATATTATAAGCGTAAGTCCAATGAGTAAGCTGAGAAAGCTGTGGTAGTATAGGTCCAGTATTTTAGCCTCATAATCAAGAACTTCAAAGTTCTACACTTGATGCACTGTACAGACCTTGTGGAGAGGAGTAACACCCTTCTAAAACCTCAGTAAGGCTACATGATCAGTATTAACATGACTGGTGATTTTCATTCATATGTAAGTTCTAATAAAATCAACACAAAGAAAATGCTCTTACTGGAGGTCCATATTTATGACACATGTACATATGAAGTTCCCTGAACCTTCTGTATCTTCTGAACACTGTCCAGGAGTCATTTCCAGCTGCTATTTTTACCTGTTGGGGGAAACAAGTGTGAATATTACTGTAATCTTATAACAATAACTGAAATGTGTATTTTTCTTTTAGTGACAACACAAATTTTTTCATGAGACATATTTCAATTAATCCAGAAGCTTGTTGTTTTTACTATATTATTGAGGTAAAACATACTGAAGGAACTTACTTCATATTCCCAGTGGGCAGCCGAACCGGCACCTCTCATCTCGTACCCAGGGATGCACACGCACACACCACATGACATGTCATAGTCCACTGTTGAATTCAATTACAATATGTATGAATAACCTATGAAAGAATCTTACACTTAAACACATCTGCCTAAGTTAGTTTTTGATAATGTGTCTTGACAATATGCTAAGAATGATGCAATACTTCTATTCTGTACACAATGCAGTATAAGTATCAAGGCACTCACAAGAACATCACTGTATACACTGGTTTTTATTTTTTTGTTTAGATGTGACTAATACCCAGATAATGTCCTTAATACTCAAGGAATTATTGAGATAGTTACCTCCCGTGTACAAATTACATGTATTATTCATGTTTTGACTCCAAAAATATACAGTATAACCAAAGGTTTAACTTGTGATTATATTCATCCCTAGCTCTGATCTAATGCATTACTTTCATTGCTGATATTATATGTCTGAATAACATTTCATCATCATTTATTTGGCACAAAATTCAGGTTCACTCAAAAGATGAATGATCTACGAGTGAGAAGGGGCCTAATTGCCAGGTATGGTCAGCTAAAACACAATATATGAACTAAATGAGTAGGATACTGACAGCATGGTGACTGGAGTGGTGCAGGAGTCAACAGGAGGTCATCAGCAGAAGCAGCACTTTGATACAGCCGGCTTCCTCCTTCACCCTCCATCTCAAATCCAGCCTACAAATGAAAAAGATGAGTGAATACAGAGAGAAGTCACAAACTTTGAAATCCTAAATCAAAGTCTGAAGTAAATAATAAACTTTGAGCACATAATTATGGTCTTTTCTTTACATACATAACACTTACCTTACCTAAGGTAAAGTTTGCTCACCATTGTAAAAGTACAATACATTATTTATATAGAATTACAGTATTACAAACATTGGCAGAAAAAAACAAGAATTCCTCAACAAACACCTGGCTAAAAATAATATTCAGTACATCTGTTTGTTCTAACATTATCATTATATTATTTCAGCAATTAACATAGATATACACCAGTCTTAGTAGACACAAACATGCTTGTAAATAAAAGGATATCTTACACTCATTGAAGTGTATGGCCGCACTTCAGATGGGGTCAGCACTCTCAGTCCTCTGTACAAGGGAAGATTGTGGTATTTCATAAATTGGAATAATAAAACTAACATTATCAGTTTAACACAGTTATCTATGGTTTTGCAATTTCTCACAGATTTCCCTTTTTGTGTATTTTCCCACTGAAACCTGTCAACTTGCAATTATTGTACTGTTTACAGTGCAGTATTATTTATAGCAAATAAAATGAGGTAGGCGTGGATGATTAAGAATGTGCCCAATTATAAAGAGAACAGTTCATTGTGTATTGTATATGGAATATGAGAGGAATAGAGCATCAGAGTAAAGTTGATGAAGTACTGTACACACAATATATGAGGCCTGCATCTGTAGGCAACTACTAAATACATTTGTTCATGTCCCACAGATAAACTTAACTAAAAGACAGATCTGTCATAACCTACAGTGTCCATGGGTCTACTGAAGCACTCATGGATCGGTAAGGTCTGCGTGGGTGTGGTCGGGAGGTGAGGGCTGTGTTCTCCCTTGCCACCACTTCCTCTAAGACACGCCTCTGTACCTCACGTTCAATCAACAAAGCCAGCCTGGGGAGAAAAGTTCACAATGTACCCCTTGCCTGCCAAGTCTATTTGTGGATAAGCAAATTACTGTATATGCATAAGTCCCCAGGGGGGTTTTTGCCTTAGGTGATATCGGCAATATCTTAGGGATGAACCCTAGTCACACTCAGTTGTACAACTGTCCCTCCTTTTCATCAATTTCCTTTGTGCTAGCCGTCCATCTGTCTCTTTTTTTTTTTTTTCCTGGTGGTACAAGGTTTTTCTGACAAAGCAGTAATATTTTCTATCCAAGGAAATACAAAACAAACCTGTCCTCTTGCAGTAGAGATGAGTCAAGTGGCAGGTCAGCAGGCCTTTCTGCCTTCTGTGTCTTCTCTTCACACATGGCCCCATCACTCTCAGGTTCTCCGCTGCCTTTTTTCTGCTGCTGAATCAACTCTGCCTCTAAATTACCATAGTGACTTTTTAATGCCTCCAGTTCACAAATCTGTAAAGTTTTTATGCAATAAGTCATCTACACTTGATTTGCAACCATATGATAATGAACTTCAAAAGACATAAACATTGAGGCAAGCTCTGCCATCACTAGAAAAATATCTATCTATCTATCTATCTATAGCTCCGACGCCTCGTTCCCTCCGGGAACTCCCCCCAAGGGGGTGGCCACGGCAGAAGTGTCTCCAGTTCTCCCTGTTCCAACACTCCCTCCTTACTTGTTCAAGCCCTACTCTGCCCCTCATGTTTCTCTCCTTTACATACTCTTCCACTCTGTTCTGCCATCTAACCGGAGGACTGCCTCTCACACCAGGTCCTACAACTTCACTTCCATACACCTTCTTTACAAATTCCTCGCCTTGCATTCTCTCCACATGTCCATACCATCTCAATGTATTATGTTTCACTCTCTCAACCACTCCACACTCAATACCAATTGCCTTCTCACTCATACCACATCTCTCATATACACTCTCATTACTTTCTCCATCCCATCTAGTAAGTCCACATGCTCCTCTCAAGTAACTCATTTCCACAGCACCTATTCTAGACTGATGAGCCCTATTCCATGTCCATGTCTCCGACGCATATGTCAGTGTTGGCAGGATTATACTATTTCGTAGTCCCCTTTTCACTTCCATACTCACACTTCTACCCTTCATAATCCTCCCCAGTGATCCTATGACCTGTCTACCCTTCACTGCTCTCTCCCTAATTTCTCCTTCCATACTTCCATGTTTACACATAACTGTACCCAGGTACTTAAACTCCTTCACTTCTTCCATCCTCTCGCCCCTCAGAGTTATCTCACACTTCGTCCCAGTTGGTACAGCCACTCTGTAAGGTGTAGCAAAGTCAATCACTTCAGTTTCTGCTCTTTCAAATACCATCACTTTACTTTTACCCACAATCACCTTCAGTTTCCTTCGTTTACACACAGACTGAAATTCGTCCACCACTCTCTGTAAATTCCTTTCATTCTCAGCCATCAGCACAGTGTCATCCGCAAACAAACTTGCCACCAGGGACCAGTTTGCTTCATTCAGCCTCAACTTCACCCCCAGACCATTCACTTTGGCTTTCACCTCTCTCATACAACCATCCATATATATATTGAACAACCATGGTGACATAACACACCCCTGTCTCAGCCCTACACTAATATTAAAACTCTCATAAGATCACCATCTACCTGTACACATGCTTTTGCATCTGCATAAAAAGCCTCAATGCCTTTCAGCAAAGGCCCCCCCAACTCCATAAATTCTCAACACCTCTGTCATAGCTTTCCTAGAAAAATATCAACTGAAATTTCTGCATAGCCCTGATTGGAGTAATATGGGACATGGATGTTGCCATTGCTAGTTTCTAATTTGTGCTCCAAATATTTCTAAGAATGTCATTGACCTAATCAAATAAGTTCCAGTACTGCCAAATATAATTGGGGAAACTAACACAGCAACTTCTGTACGACTATCTCTGGCCAGTGTTTAGATGGCGGCACAACACAGATATTTTTTACACTCACTGTACCATCCTGCTTAATGAAGAACAGCAACTTAACAGACGTGTGTTATTTACCCACCTTTTCTTGGATGCTTACGTTTGATTCCCGGCTCTTCTCTCGTAGCCTCATCAAAACTTCATTTGCTTTTGTCAAGTCATCGCTAGGGGAGATGAGTGCACTTTTTTCTCTGACGCCCAGACCAGAGTACCAGGCTGAAGATGCTTCAGAATCCTCACTTGGCATTCCACTGTCACCTACACTGCTAGATTTAGTTTTTTGGACCGGAAGTAATGCTGCTTCATAATCACCCAATATATTATTATGTTCATTTCCATTTCCTGAGACATTATTATTATGAGACTCACAGTTACCATTATCTACACTAGAGAAAATGTTTGCCTTTGCTGAGTTACAACTGGATGAGTTGCCGTCTCCAGAACTGGCATCAGTTGTTGTCACAGGGGTTGAACATGAAGTTGGTTTCATGTCCTCAGGAAAATATGCTTTCATGCCACACATGTTATGTCTGGATCCTTGTTGACACCCTGACCTGATTGGTGTGGAAGTGGCTTCAGTACCCACAGCAGGAGAACCTTGTGGCTTGTGTACATCATTAGCCACAAGAATGGGGGATGTGAGAAGAGTACCAATATCCAACCCAAAGGATGCATCTTCATTGTGATTATTATTTATACTCTGGGATACTATTTCCTGAGGGCGAGTGTTACATTCCTGGGTTTCACCATCACGATTACTAGTCCTGGGAGACTTATATACTGAGGTGCACAATTCATCATCATCCTTTTCAAAATGTGATAAGTTACTCTCTCCTTCATAACCTTTAGGCACTTTAGGTACATCATCCTGTCTGTTGTCAACAAAGGCACCCTTGGTACCACTCTGCAAGCTCTCACTGCTCTTCCCGTGGCCAGAATGTGGTGTGTCCAGGGGAAGTGGTGAGAGTGGGGAGGTGAGGTCACGAGGGTCTGGAGTGAGGACAGAGGTGGCGGTGTAGAAGGTGTCGGATGCAGGGGTGGAGTTGATTGATCCACTAGCTCCTCCTTCATCTTCCTTCTCTCCCACTAATGGCAGAGTCAAGCTGGCAGAGCGGATAGAAAATTAGCTTTACATGTAACTCAGTAACATCTACAATTGGCCAAACATGAAATAAGTACACCTTGATAATTTTGCACACATAGTACAGTATTCTTGTTTTTTAAAGACATTTAAACCTTTGCATCTGCTGACCAAGCATCTCCAGATCTCACCTTATCTTTCGACCCTGCCTGATGACTTTTCTTGTTGAAACAAAGTACTCCTCATGTCAATTAATTCATCCATAAACAACAGTACTGCATATATTTCAGCAAAAATACACAGACCAACACCAGATTCTTTATAGTTAGCCGGAACCCTGCTGCTACAATTGTTACCAGTAGTGGCATTCAACTTCATTTGCCAACACATCTGTCCTCACCTAGACTTTCTGATACCATGGTTGGGTAAGGATGGGTCGAGGTGGCTGCCTACAGGTGAGGTGGGCTGGCTATGTGTATGGAGGCTGGTCTGTGTTGAGATCTCGCAAAGGTCTGTGGTCTCACCCACTCGTGACATCTGATTGGAGGCAGAAAATCGATGGTAAAGAACTTTCAGTTAAGTACTTTCACTTCATTTTGCATGCAATCCCACTCAATAATGCCTTGGCATTATGGATTATTCTTTATTGTTTGGTCATGCTAAACTGAGGGGGGATGAAAGGTGAATGCAAGATGGATTTACTTTATCAAACTACATAATTATAAGGTAAATGATTAGTTCAATATTGTTCTGTATATAATGTAAAAATCTGGTACTGTACTGTACAATAATATGAAAGTAATTTCATAGGCTATGTAGAATTACACTATATATGCTCAATTTGGTTGAATTATTGCAGCAAAATGTATATGATACAGTAGTGGAACAGAGCTTGAGATGATTAAGCAAAGTCACACTCAGAAAAATGCATAAAAACACTCAAACATATATAATTAGAAAAAAAGCATCATTGTCCCTTTTCATGCTCTCTTCTTTGACTAGAATCCCATTTTAATTACCTTGAGAAGTTGACCAAATCATACTTATGTGCCCAACCTACTATCTGGTACAGTAGTTCTTCATATATTTATTAATGCACATACCTTTGCCATGCGGGAGAAGCTGCTTCCATCAGCATTGGTCTTTTCCAAATCACTATCCGCACTAGATGAAAGAAAAATTAGTTAAATGTGGCACTCACTCAACTCAAAACATACAGTAAGTACAATGCCATCCACATCATGTGCGTGTCCTGAGGTATTTGTGAGTGTAATTAGTAAAACAGAAGTGAGAATATAAGAGAAGGCAAATGAATGAGTGGGCAGTCATAGTTACATATCCTCTTTCAAACAGCGCTGAGTATTTACAGAAAGTGCAAATTCATGAACTGTATGTTGAAAAAAAGTAACAGGCATAGAATAAAATGTATACACAAAAGACTTGTGTCACTGGGAATGTGTGCACTTCCGTTGGTGTATGTGACTGTGTGTCTTGCAATAAAACATTCATATAATTGTGTAAAAAGGATAAAAGAATATATTACACCACAACCGGAGAGAACACTAAAATAATTCCAAAACAAATCAAAAGAGAGAGTGTGTGACTGAGTTCCTATTTCAAACCAAGAAAATGTACATGTATATCTTATAGTGGTAATAAAAAAAAAAAACTGCAACTCAAAACAAAACCAAATTAGCTAAGGTGTGTGACTGACCCTGTGAGGTTGTCAAATGACTTGACCAGGTCAGTGGCAGACCTTGAAAGGAAGGAGAGGCGGGAGAGGTTGAGGTGGGTTCGGTTGCCTTCCTTCCTCAAGCGAGCGGCCTCCTGGGGGTCACTGTATCGGAACATGTGACTTCCTCCCAGCACCACCACACAACCTGAGGAAAGAATCAGTAATCTACTTAAAATAAGCTCTGAATATAACTGTATAATGTGTGGTACAACCTGAACATAACAGTATACTGTAGTGTGGGTCAATCTGAACATAATAGTAAAATGTGTGGCACAACAGTTATGGCAAAGAGTTTTCATTGGTAACCACTTTAAACTCTATACTGTACTGTAACAAAAAATGTATTAGTGGAGGAGTTAACTCTTGACACTGACCTTGTGTTAACCTACTGGGTTTGTCAACAAATTGTGAGTTCACCCAACACTGAGCATCGGGTTTGGCCTCCAAGGTGGCAACACCATCATGAAGTTCTATGGTGCAGTGTTCCTCCAGTACTTCTCCACCCTAGCAAAAGTAGTGAATATTCAGAGTCTGTCTATATATACTGTAGGGATGGTTATACAACACTTTATTTAGCCTTTTTTATCAGGTCATAAATATTGTGATGTGGCAAAACCTGCTGATGGAAGGAACATCCAGTGTCATCATCCAGCTTAGCTGTATATTCTTATTTTTAGTTACAGTATATACAGTGCCCGTCAACATTTTGTGCGGCCCCTCCAGCAGCATAAGTAAACAACATTAATTCATCAATAATCAATAATAAATTGGATATTTAGGAATAATAATTACTTCTGGTATCTTCCTTCATTCTTTTTACATACTTAGAGAAGTTATGAAACGAAATCTGTTTAGTATCTTTAAAGCTGTGAGGCAATAAGTCCTCTACACCTATTGCCAAGGAACAATAATCCCACGTTATTGCTACGTAATCACAGATATTGTAAATTTCCCCTCTAGTTTTTCTACTATTATCATACATCAGTCAGTGTTGGCATACCCAGCTATGCACCTATGACTGTTAAAGTAGGCTTAGGGGGAAACTTTAGTATCCCGCAGGCTATTGTTTAGTGAGAGAAGTATAAACGTGCCGTTGCCGGACATCCTCCCTATCTTTGCTTATTTATCTCTGCCTTTAATATGGTGAATTCTAAACACTCAACAAAGGAGCAGCTAGTGAGTATTGTGTCCCTACACAGATCAGGACAGTCAGTGAAGGAAATATCAAGGATTGTTGGTTTGGCAGAGAGAACAATTCAAAAGTGGATTAAGCGATACACAGATGGGGATGATGACAGAATACCAGAACATGGATCTCGCTCTGGTAGACCACGTAAGACTAATGAACGAACTTTAAACATCATCCGTAGGCAGGTGAAAGTTAACCCATGCAGTTCAGCAAGGGTAAGAAAGAGAGACAATCCTTTATTACTGGATGACATCTCAGAAAGGACAGTACAGCGAATCGTACATGAGAGTTTGGGTTATCGTAGCTGCCGGTCGCGTCCTAAACCACTTCTAACTCCACAGCAAATAAAGAATAGACATGGTTTTTGCCGTAAATACAGTGAGTGGGATATAAACAAGTGGCAACGAGTTCTGTGGAGTGACGAGGCAATTTCTTCTGTAGCTGAAAACAAAAGTCGCAAGTGACCCGCTTGATCCTCGCTACACTAAAAAGAGACAGAAATTTCCTGACAGTATTATGGTGTGGGGTTGATTTAGCTACTATGGTCTAGGAAAATTAGTTGTGCTACCAAAAAATGAAACTGAACAGCAACAACGACCTAGAGCTTTTGTGTGACCATTTACCTGACTGCTTTGAGACTTGCCAGGCTGACCCTTGTCATACAACCCGTAGTGTGAAACAATGGTTATGAGACTGTCATGTTGACTTCATTGAGGACTACCCAGGAAATTCCCCAGATCTCAATGCAATTGAAAATTTGTGGGCACTTATTAAGAGGAAGCTGAAACAGCATGACACTTCCTCCATTCCACAGCTGATTGCAGCTGTGTAAGCAATCAGCTGTGTAACAGGTTTGGAGGGAATTTAATGTCTCAACATGTGCATTAGGAGTAAAGGAAGACCTCTGAAGTACTAGTAACTTGTAAGTACCTGTCATATTATTGTTATTAGGCTATATGATATTGTTAATCTTTGTTTACATTTGCCGCATGAGGAGGCGCACAAACTTTTGGCAGGCACTGTACATTATCTCCAATAAAGAGCAGAGTCAATTATAGTTTCAATAATAATATGGTATACAGTATTCATAAGATTCAAGACACCATATTGTAAGACACGAATATTGTACCTCAAGCCTAATGTCCTGCGTTGGGAGAGATCCAATGGTGGTGCGTCCGTGGCTGAGATGGTACAGAGTTACACCGGTGGTCAACAGGTTGTCATCAATCAACACCAGGTGGGGGCGCTCTGAGTCCAACACTACACCTTGTCCTGCTCAAATTTCATGATTCATAGTAAATAAACAGAGTAGTTACATTAAAAACGGTATCAATTACTACAAATTAACAAGGGTAAAGGAAACTAACTGAGAGGAGGTACTGTCTACAACTTGTACACCCTTCAAGGTGTATAAAATAATAAATAATCAGTCATTATTCCTGCAATAAAGACAAGGGCTCAGTACTGTACCAGCTTTACGGAGGCCAAGAGTCTTCTGTTCCTGAAGGATGGTGTGTGTCTCACTCCAGCGTTCATTCCACTGGTCAGTTAACTCTCGTTCCTTGGCTTGCTTCTGGTTCAATGCCTCCATGATGCTACCTGTTTCATCCCCGGCCTGAGGTCCGGTGGAATTGTAAAGATGACAGATACCAGTTCATTGTCTCCATTCAAAATATTAATATGATTAATATTTTTAACATTTTATGATTCATAAAAATATTAAGGGCACAGTCAAGTATAACCAGTGAAAAAAAATTAATTTTACTTCAGTTTCTCAAACAAGAATTTAGACCTATTAACCAGTCAACTTTTTAGAACACTACATAAAGTGTGGGTAACTCTTAAACTTTCTATCCTGATTACCACAACTTTTATCAAGAAAATAGTTAAAAAAAAAATTGTAAAGCATGGATATAAAAGCATTTTTTACCTCAAGACCAACTCCGTGTGTCTCATTTAACATTTGCTTTAGGTTCAGAATTTCTTCTCGCAATTCTCTGATGAGCTTAACGTTGGGATCCTCGTTAATTGTGGGTTTGTTGATGATGTTCTTGGCTCTGTTGGCATACCTGAGGGTACTCAGTGTCTCACCATAGTTCACATCAGCCGGGGAGATGGCTGAGGAGGACAAGACAGTAGATTAAAGGGATGATTATAAGTGATTAAAGACAGGTCTTGTCAACAGAAGCCAAGAAATGAGATGAGAGAAACAGGTGCAACTTCGTCAAGTAAAAATGAAAGTTCATCAACTCACTTGCTATCATGATGGTCTTTGAGTTGCCACCAAGGGAATCCTTGAGTAACCAAGTGAGAACTGAGTCTCTATAGGGAATGAAGACATTTTTGCCAATACCCACTTTGGCTGCCTGCTCTGCCAAGGCGCTGATCACCGACCCCAACGTCACCAGGGACTTGTTGATGTGAGCCCCTTCCTTCAGTCTCTGTCCCGTTGCTCCTGTTGCATCTGCTCTCTCACTGCAACATGGAAGGAGTGTAAACAACAAACACACCTTTGTATTACAGTCCTGGTAAGGTGTTATGTGGCAGTGGAAGTTAATATGTCTCCTGTTACCTCAGACAGATGGTCAGATGGTTTGTTCATTTCACCTTGTACAGAAAGAACAAGTATACAGACGCTTTCTGTAGCAAGTGTACAGTGTAAAGAGCTTTCCTCTAACCTGCCAGCCAAGTCAACAAGATGAATTTTTGAGCGTGTTTCAAGCGGTGTGTCAGATAAGAGTTTGGCCTGAATGAAGGTGACAGTAAAGATGGCATGACTCCTGGAGCTGGTGTCGTTCATGTGGGTGCTTGCTGTTGTCCGCTGGGCATTACCTCGCACCATCAGCTCCTGTCAATGTAAAAGTTTCTTTAAATTTATTAGGTGCGAGGGAGGTACAGTATCTCTTGAAATGGCAGTACTGATATATATATTATTTTATGGGAAAGGCAACAACATTGGAGAAAAAAAAAAAAAAAAAAAAAAAACTTTCATGCCTGTACCTGCAAAAATAAAAAAGAACAAATTAACACCATTTGAACATCCCTCAACTTGTCATACTCTACCCAAGGACAAAGGTGTTTAGGGCACAGGGATCATACACATTAAACATGAGGTGGTATTCCCAGATATACAAACCCCTCTAAAATAAGGTGTTGATAATACTGTACCTGTATATCTGGGTACTGATGAACAATGTGGTTGGAGAGGTCCTGTACATAGGGTCCCAGCTTAGGGTGTTCTCGGACACGCAGAGAGTGAGTGGTGTTGTTGGCGCCAGGTCTCAACAGGTCCTTCACACGCTCATTATAGATTTCTAAATAACTCACTTCAACCCTGTAAGATGAATTATTGTGAAAATTAAATACATAACCGTATTTAAATCCCCACCCAAAAAACACCAGGATAAGATTTGGAGACAAACTAACTGATATCACAAGTTCAATGTAACCCCAATAACTTCAAATACTGGAGTCTTGTCCCCCTCTATGCCAGTAGGTATGAGAATTGGTTAAAACTGATTGATAAATGATAAACCTCAATTTGACCAGTTGAGAGAAATTTCAAAGCTATGTGGTGCCAGCATATTGTACAGTATTAATTTTAACCACAAAGTTATTACCCAAATGTGATGCATTATGAAATTCTGTCCAACATATATTGTTAGTCTGTACAGTGAAAATCTTACTTATATGTTGTGCCAGCTTCTCTCCCTTCTGCCATACTTGAGAAAAGAGCTTCACATATCCTAGGGATCAGTCCTGGATTATTCTAGAAAAGAAGACAATTATAAATTTAATGTCACTGAATATTACCGGTATTAATCTGTAATCAACAATATTTCATGATATTGAACTCATTTACAACACAGAGCCATTGGGTGGTAATATTAAACTTCTTCGAAGAAAAGGCTTTCCATCGCTCAATTCGCATTGCAAAATAATACAAATTGAGAGATGAAGAGCCTTTTCCTCGAAGAATACAGTACAGTAGTTTAATAATACCTCCCATTGTCTTTTCACTTAACAAAGGTATTGAGGTATTCCTTTTCATAAACATACCTGTGAGCCCATCATGGTGAAAGTCTTCCCACTTCCGGTTTGCCCGTAAGCAAACACACACGCGTTGTATCCTTGAAGTGCATTGGACACAACATCTGTCCCCAAATCTTCATATATCTGAACCTAAACATGAGTAAAACACAGAAACCACTGATGTGTACACTACTAAAAGTTTCAAGTACCAGTCAAGGAAATATAGTAGGTAGACCAAGCAATGTATGGTACAGTCGGCGGCAAAAGTTGTGTCGTCTCACTCAGTGCTTCTTGAAGGATAACATAAAGGATAATCATTGAACAAACATATTCACCATACAGAATTACATTATCCAGGGGGCATTTTAATATACCTCTCAGGTTTTTTGGTTTAGTAGCCCTTGAAGCTTTTATTTCCATTCTGTACTTCATAACTTGGGAGATGTGGCAACAGGACTTATGCCGCCAACTGTACATTGTTTAAACACTGAGGGAGTCTGAATCATTAAATACTGTACTCAGTGGATCTGAATCTTTAAAGCATACATGATGGATGGGACATGTACAGCCATACAATCAAATAACCACCGACACTCTCCTTCCATCATGCAAATAAAAATCAGCATCATATCAAAATATAATAATACAACACCTTACTTCGACTCGACCCCCTCAATTATTATTACGAGGTGCTGCAAAATCATATACGTGTTGTTCTTTATTACCAAGACATTTACTATGATAGAAGGAAAACGTCGGTGGTTATTTGATTGTGGCTGTACATCAACTGGCCCAGTGAATTTTATGGAAGAAAGACACAGATGCTATAACAGAAAGAATACATGTAGCTACTGATATGTTTGATAGGAGGGACAGTGCAAGGGTAAGTTTGGAATTTTATTCATATAATTTTATGTCCATTACTAAAAACTTCTCTTGTTATTCAGTGCTTCCAACCCTTACCTGTGGTGCAAAATGTTTATCCCCTTCTTTGTGAGACCAATACGAATAATCAAATGTGAAATCTTTTGATCGTTCTCTATTTTCACCTCCATCACCGGCGGGTATCTGGAAACGACAGAATTTTTGTTACTAATTTGTATGAAGAATAATTACTGTGTATGAAGAAATAATTATTTTGTATGAAGCATAATTATTATGCATGAAGAATAATTATTGTTCAGTAAGAATAATTATTGTGTATGAAGATTAATTATTGTGTGTGAAGAATAATTTTTGTTAGCGATGAATAATTATTATGAAACATAATTTACATACCACTGTAATATGGTATGGTACTGGATAATATACTCAGGAGTGTTACCGATACTGGCAAGAAATACTTTAATAATTTAAAACATACTGGTACTGCATCAAGTTTATTTTTATGTTTTCAAATTCACAAATGACACATCCTTAAAAGTTGTTCCTCATATAAAAATTACACATGTAGTTATCAGTAACAATAGGCTATTTTATACTACAGTACACTTTGGCCTAATTTTACACTATCATAAGACAAGATAGGAAAACACACAAACACACACATAGGAAATGACAAGGCCAACTCACACTGTACTTTTCTGACTGCTTTATCTTTCAGTCATCTATGATAAATTCAGTGACGTTTTCCTTCAACAGCAAAAGTAGCGATAGTATTAAAGTACATATAAAATCACTGAGCTATCGTACCAAAATATTGGACAGAAAAATACAGTAGTGTAGGCTAATCTTTTGTTTTCCACTGGTGTTTTGGGTGTACATTGCACTGTTTGTAATGAATTTGTGTACAATAAGCCCTATTTGTACATTACACACCCATACACCCAGTGGTGGATAATGAGGGTTTACTGTACATAGATTCATTAGATCACGTTTGGTTTGGATAGGTGAGATTAAAATAGGCTAGGCTTTTGTTTAGGTTAGGTTAGATTACAGTAAGTCTGATTTTTCTAAGTTTAATTAGGTTACTCCCATAACAACATGGGATCATGAGGAATTACCGTAATATGTGTTTTTGTCCTATGCAGAAGTTCAATACACACACACACACACACACACCTTATTATTGATGAGTGTAGTCTTCTTATCTTCCACTTCTACAATACACTGGGAACTCAAATCAATCTCCCTGTAAAAGAAAATATCAGAAATGTAATTTTTATACAAAGTTGGATTACATTAGATCACGTTTGGTTTGGATAGGTGAGATTAAAATAGGCTAGGCTTTTAATTAGGTTAGGTTAAGTTAGGATACTATAACATAGATTACACTACGGTAAATTAGGTTAGGTTCAGTTGGGGGAAAACACGCACTTCACTAAGGTTCTGCCTTTATAATACACTTCATACTGTTATTTCCGTTGCTTATAGTGATAATCCACGTTCTTAAAGATCCATGCAATCATGGGGGAGCGTTGGATAACGTGGGATTCAGGTGGGGAGACAGGCTTTCTTATATCCCGGTAGTTTGCCCAGGTTAGGTCCCGGTAGTCTGCTGTGGTCTAGGTTAGGTTAGGTCAGACTAATTTCCATATTAACCATTTGAATATACCATAACCTTGCATTCCCACGGGCCCCCCATGTTTGTATTGGGGGTGAAAACCGGGCATCTCCGAGAGAAACACCATAGATGAAGTGTGTTAGAATGGTCCAAAATAGTGGGTAATGATACTAAAATACACAATATAGTGAACTCAGTACGTCTGTACTAATACCATTATTTCCCCCATTTATCAACTTTATTTCCCCATGTATCAACTTTATTCCCCAATTCATCAGCTTTATTTTCCCCCCTTTATCAACTCCTTTATTTATTTCCTCCCTCTTTTATTTCTTATTTATTTCCTCCCTTTTATTTCTTATTTATTTCCTCCCTCTTTTATTTCTTATTTATTTCCTCCCTCTTTTATTTCTTATTTATTTCCTTACCTTTGATTGAATGGTCGAACACGTACAGCAACCTTAACTGAAGCCATATCAAAAATAATAATATATCACAGCCATGGGAATTAAAGAAACATTATTATTATTATTATCTGTACAAGGTGTTTACTTTTGACACTGGAGGACTCGGGTTTTGTTTACACTTTTATACACTGTTGCCTGGGTCTAGTGTGGAGTAACCTGGAGCACACATTTTTTTTTTATTGGTGACCTACTTTTTTCTTTACTTCTCGTCCAATCTCTATTTTTGTTATATTTATTCTCTATTCTTTATTCCCCCAAGTTTTATTAATGCCTAGATTATCGTTGCAAATATATAAACCATCCATTTTGTTCGTTAAAATAAGTCTGAATGATAATATAACGGGGATAATTTGTATAAAATATGAGTCCTCCAACTCCTCCAACCCCATTCCCCATATTAGAGTCATTGTGTCCCGTGATTAACAGTATATCTTATTTAGTATCGTAAAAGTGTATTCTATAAATGTTTTATAATGCTTATAAAACTTTTTAGAGTATTTAAAACGGAAATTACCAAAAAAGATTTCCACTATATCAATATATTACTGTAGTGGCGTCGATAGTTGTGGGGTTTCGTCTTTGTAACGGAGCCTCATAATACTGTATTGTAATAAAGCATGCTTGTTTCTGAGGCTATTTAATTTTTACATTTTCTACACCATACAAATGTACCAAATTTTTTAAGAGAACAAGATACCAGTCCATATGAATAAATGAATGAATGCAAACAGTTAGAAACATTTTATTAGTAAATCAGGATATAAATATGATACATAAAGCGTAATGATTTGATGTCATGATCATAATGAGGTGATGTATTAATTAAAGTATACATACTACTATGTTTACATTATATTTCCAAAATGTGGACCTACATAGAAACACTTATTAATGTATTTTATTATATTAAAATCCACATTTTGACTCTTCAAACTGCACATTACTAATATTTTGTTCTAAATACAAATTACAATACAGTACTTTTCATAAATTTAAAAAGCCAAAACAGACTGATCGAGTTATTCTACCTTCACTTTTCTCCAAAACACATAAATCATATTTATACAATCTTCTCTCCAAAACACATATTTCCCAGGACATATTGTATTACTAACACACACATAACAGTTTATTTCGGTAATTAAATTCTTGCCCAAAATTTTACTACAATATTGTGGATGATGCCTTTTCCAAAACACATAATTTTGCCTAAACTTGTATTAGAATAACATATGACTGCACAAAACTTTGTTTGAACTTTTCTCTCAAACACATTATTTTGACTGAGCCTCTTTCCAAAACATCTTGATTGCCGGATGACCTTTCTTTGTGACCACCATTGTCCTCTGTTTTTCATCTGAATAAATAAGAACACCTTTACTGGAGGCAAAGTTTGAGAGGAGTGAAAAATCATGAATAGACATAAAGTCCTTGTACAAGACACCTTCAGTGAACTCCAATCGTTCTCTCTCATTCTCCCACAACTTGATCTGAAAATATGGAATTAATTTTATATTAATTACATACAGGTCATTCTTATTTTAGCTAGATTAATGTTTGGATTTTCTGATATTAATAATATCCACCTATATTTTGCCAACCAATATAAATTATGAAATGATAGATAGTGTAAGTAATACCTAAAACCTTACAATATTTATGTTTATACAAGCACAAAAAATTATTATAAACAATTGTCTTTAAGTAACAAACTATAATACTGTTATTTACAGTTTATATGAGCCCTCATAATTAAAAAAAAAAAAAAAAAAATTATATATGAAAACTACCACTACCACTCAAAGGCTTAATGTGTCCAGTATTGTTCACTTATTTTTTCTATATTAAATAAGATGAGGTCTAAAAGGAAATGAAGCCCCATTTATGTCCTCAACTGTGATATGAAAAATACAAGAAAAATACAGTACTGTACAATATTATATCCACTTCATATGAGATAGCAAGACACAATGGGTCATATTATTAAACTTCAGTACTACATAAAGGAAATGGCTCTTCGCCACTCAATCAGTATTAGTATGAAAAATGAATTGAGGGTCGAAAAAACTTTTCCTCAAAGAAGAAGTTTTGTAATACAACCCACTGCATTTGAAGGATCATACATGTTAGTAAAGAGTTGTAATCACAATCCAGTCCAGTACTCACTTGGTCAGCAACGGTGCGAGGAACCGCATTACTCTGCTTGAACATCTGAGGGTGACAGTGCTGGCGTAAGAAGCTTACAATCTGCTCAGCCCCAATGCCTTTCAGTAGGGCTTGCCTTACGCTGGTTCGGGTAATGCTCGCCACCACCATATTCGGAAACCTGTGAGTAGAGTTTTTACGTCATGTGTACAGTAATCTATTGTTTTCTTATGGTGTTATGGGTGTGTATTGATTGCACTGTTTGTAAGCAATTCAGGCCACCATTACTTTTGTTCATCTGGTCCCATTTCCTGGCATACTTTGAAGGAATCAAGGCACTCCAATGTACAAAACATATACATATATATACAATATTCTTAACAGGACAGTACTTCATATAAACAATACATGACTATCAACTTGAAACCATATAATGTAGAATATAGAGAAATTAACCAAAGTGCAATACTTACCTGCCCTCAATATCACAGAAGATGGCAAGGAGTGCAATCTGTAGTTCTGAGGTAGTGTAAGCATAGACACGGAAGTTGGTTTCAATCACCAGGTTACCATGCTTGGGTACGTCTGATGATCCCTGGCCACAAATCATCTCAATCAGTATAATGCAGTATTCTTTAACCAGAAATAGTTTTTTTAATGTAATTCCTTCATTCTTAATTGTAAACAAGAAACAAAGAATTATTTATGGACTGTCAACAATTTAAAAATGGACTGTCATCAGAATACACTGCATAGGATTCTCAAGATGTTGATTTTGACACATGCCTAGTACCCTTATCTGAAACAAAAATATACTGTACCACTAACTTTGTTTTGGCCAGCAGTGATGTTGAGAGCGAGTCTGGTCGGATAGAACCTGCCAGAACTTCGCTTACGTAGATAAACCAGACCAAACTCCCGAAGGTGTTGTAAAAAAGTGAGTAATTCATTGTCCATTCCTTCCATACTGTAGTCCTGAAAAGAAGAGGCTCATCAAAAGCTCTGTTGTTGATCAACTGAACAGGAGATTCTTTTGAAGGTAAACTGGTGACTACTGATTCCTCCAAACTATGCCATGAAACAGATCCCTCATTAAATAACATTAAGGTTGTCTGTTTCCTGGCATAGTTTGGAGAAATCACAGACCTTTCAAGTCACCAATAAGACAATCTCCCTTTAACAGAAGTACTGGGAAGGTTAGGTACAAGGTTAATTTACTGAGCGATATATATCATATATACACAGCAATACACTTCTTTCCGTAAGTGCCTGAAGTCTCTCACTTTTATAATACAGTTCTCCCACTAGACATTTTAACAGCTGATTATATTGCCATTTCATATCGTAAAACATGCCATTGATACAATTGTGGTTCCTGTTATTCAAACATTTGTTTACCCATAAAACATACTGTATTACCTCTGTTTGCCTTCAACAATTCCTCTCAATTTTACAGAGAAACAACACTAATCATGTAGGAAACCTTACCTTACCAAGAGTTGAAAATGAGAGCTTAAAAAGGAAGGTGAGGCAAGCTACCAGACTCAACCCTCGCTCAGTCACAGTCTCTAGGTACTTGAGGATGAAGAACCACACCTGAGATGCCGTGTCTAGGAGTAAGAACTGAAAGCCGGCACTTGTGATCTGCATGTTGTCCGGTGGTTCATCATTACTGTATGAGGTAACAGTCATTTTCTTAGGACATTTTAAATTGTTTGCCATTAATCCACTTTTTTTTTTTCTTATTAAGTGTGGTGTTGTTTATGAATTAATTGAAGTACAGTAGTTTTTAAATGAATGGACTTTGGCAGTGGATGCGGTGGAGCTGAGAATTTCATGGGTTTGAAAGGGGGAGATAGTTTTATATAAGGACAGATAGATACCTTTCAATAAGTCCAGCATGGAGGAGTGTTCTCATGGCATCCCTAGATATAGCTGTTGTTGTTTGTCCCCGGCCGGGCTGAACCAGAAATTGCAGTACACTCTCCCATCGGTCCATAGCATATTTATCCAGGAATTCTACATCACGCTGGTGAGGATCTACATCAAGACTACTTGACATGGTCCATGGCTGCCCACTGAAATTTTTTTTTTTTTTTTGTAATAAATAGATGGTAGGCATCCAGGGCAGGATACTTAATTCACCACAAGAAAGAAGTTCCAACTGCTAAATGTGGCAGAGTCACATTCATCATTAATTTGGGGAGTACCCCTGGTGATGCTTTAATAGAACATAATAATGAATGAAGGAGTAACCTCAATCAGCTTACATACTGTACTCATTCATCAATGATATTACATAATGCACTATAATGCTATGCCCCAGCATTTCAATAAAAGGTTGTAGACAATTGTAAGACAATTGTTACAATACCATGCAAGATTCTTACCCTCCTAGCATGGCCACTTTAAGATTCTGTCTGAAGGAGTTGCTGAGAGTGATTGCTGGGTTTCCCTGGTGGTCCTTCACCTCCTGCCAGATGCACATGTCTACCAACACCTGTGTTCCTTGTCGGTGCTCTGTTGTGATATCTCCCAAATCCCTGACACAAAAGTGCACCACAAATTATTGTACTGAAGTGTAAAAGAGTACATGATTAAAGATATTGCAAAAATCTCTTCACTTTGTCATGAACTCATGCCCACACAAGAGACATAACTGACCTGCCTGGATCATGCTGAGGTATCCAAGAGGCCAACAGTACCTGATGTATGGATTTGTTGACAAAGAGAAAGCGTAGAATAAACTGTCGACTCAGCTCAGGTAACTCTCTGAAATTTAAATGCATAGGCTATTACATAAGAAGGACTCTGACTCTCATGTTCTTGAGTTACAAATGGCTAATCTCTCTGTCAATTCCTTGCAGTCTTTTATAATCCAGTGTAAGACTATAATTCACACTGAGGAGGGTTACAGTCATGAAAACCTTCCAAAATAGAATCTGGGCAGGTTGTAAAGAGACAAGCTACAAATTTAGATACAGTACAGTTCACTCGTACTGCATCTGGAGAACCAATATAGTGGTACTGTATTTGCATTAAGGTATATGCTACAGTAAACTATATTATACATAGATATTCTGATGCGGTGAGTCATATAGCACAGCACATCAAGTACAGAATACAGTAATGTAGACCCTCGATATACATTGAATAAATACTTGTATCCACCACTTCATTTTACACTCTCACGAATTTCATGAAAACCAACAAATGTTTTCCCAGGCTTGTGTTATTCATTACTGGTACCATATAGACTGTCATGTACTGAGTCTGTGTGAAAAGGATAGTGCTAAATTTAATCATCTTATATCGAGGGCCTATTTTAATGGAGAAAGTAACTCACCTAAATACTGCGAGGCAAGTGGCTGGGTGTTTATACAATCTATCCAGAGTATCTTTGGATAATGATTTCAGGTAGTCTTGAAGGTTCATACACGTTAATAACTGTGTTCTATACATTTTCATGGATCAGTGAGATTCTTCACTAAACAGTAAGGCTATCTTGACAATGCCAACTTCATTCACTTAGCCTAATGTATCTTTCTGGCTCCAACCATGTGAAACCGATGGTACCCACTTCACAACTCTGTAAATACATTAGGTAATTATCAAGTATATTGCTGTTTTCTATTACAATGTTTCTATCCTCTTAACCCACTAATTTATACCATTCTAAGCCACTAATTTATACCATTCTAATAAACTTTTCTCCTATGGCATTTTCTTTGGAAATGCACCATTTCCAAGATAGGGCATTTTGGAGCTTTTAGAAAGGTCCAAAATAGTGGGTAATGATACTCAAATATACAATATTATTGTGAACCCAGTACTTCTGTAAATTTACCTTATTTACATGCCTGCACTTCACAAAGTGCAGTACACAATACATATCATCATATTTTCTAATATGAATAATATCTCTTCTTGACTATTTATCAAGACGCCCTGAACGAAAACAACCTCCATTTATTGATAATACATCTTCTTTGTTTATAATATATCTTAATCGTATATACTACTGATATAATTATGCACGGTAGGAAAAGTATTCATGTCCTTACCACCTGTGATCTTTACCTATTGAGATGCCAGGACATAACATTCATAAACCAACATTCCCAGAAGGATTGTACTTTAGATGTTGTACAGGTCAGGTTTGGTGTATTTGTTTCACCATACCCACTTTACCCAGGCTAACCCAGCACCACAGTTTGTTTATGGTTGAGGCGGCTGATGTGTGTTCATTTTCACATTTTTTACGGGGTCAGTGACGGAACGATAATTACAACATCTTTCTCTCGGCACTCATTTATTGTCTTTTTTAAGTATTCTCATTAGCGGCGTCATCTGATTCTGTTTCTCACAAATTCTATTGTTTTCTTTTTCATTTTTTTTCTATATCTGGTGGATCATTGCCATCCATTCATACTCCCTCAGTCATACTCGCTCAGTCTCTGGCTAGAAATAACAATATTATATCCCATTATGACCAGCTGGCATTATATATATATACGTGATATTTGTGCAAAGCTAATAAAGCAAGTATAAAACTTAACTTTCATTGGTATTTTCATGCGTTCGTATATGTTAGTAAAAAAAATAAGCAATTTTTTTTTAGATGATACAAAGTGGACCTCGATGGTTCGGGGTTATAAACAACATTAATATTTTCCCTTCCTCATTTAGCACAGCAGAAGTACACGTAGTGAGTTTCTTGACACAGTTTGGGGGAATTCAGCAAGACATTCTAACTCCAATATAGTCATAATCATGGAGGTATAATATATTATACCTCCATGGTCATAATAACCTCCGAAGTAGTGTGTTTCGTGACACAGTTTGGGGGATTCAGCAAGACATTCCAACTCCCTTGTTGTTGTTTTTTTTTATAGTAGTGGCAAGAGGTTGGTATGGAAGACCCTCAACGGCCTCAAGGTTCTGTGTTTGATCCTGACCATAAATATAGGGCAGTATATATATTATTTCCTAGAGTGTACTTGTTTGAAGCCCACACGCTGCATACATTCACACACAAAACACTCGATCCTCTCTCTATGCAACACGTGGTTCAGGTGAGTAATTCGTTTTGTACTGGTGTTATTATAGGTGTGCATTGCACGGTTTGTACTTGAATTTGTGTACAGTAAACCCTTCCTAAGAAAACTCCACTTTTTATAGACAAAAAGTATTTAATATGGACGTTTCGGAGGCAACTACCTCCCTCTTCAGCAATACAGAGTTGAATGAAACATGAAAGGAAAATAAGTATATGACAGACAGACCACACCTCACCTCACCCAACCGACCTGATCTGGCCATTCCTCAGGGACCCGACCCTTAAAGCGTCTGTCCACCCAGTTCAACCGTACTGTGAAAGAACTACTCGATAATGTGCCCAACATCGATGCCAAATGGTTCATGCAAGTCAACCCTAAACTTCCACACATATATGGTCTACCCAAAACACATAAGAATGGTGTTCCTCTTCGCCCCATTGTTTCGTACTGTGGATCATTTAGCTACAAATTATCAAAATTCTTAGCCAATAAATTATCACCATTAGTGGGATGCATCTCAAGTTCATATATTAAAAATTCCTCACATTTTATTGATAAAATTAAGTCTCTAAACCTAACTAATGGAAAAATGGTAAGTTTTGATGTAGATTCACTCTTCACTAAAGTGCCACTTAACGATGTATTAGAATTTCTAAGTAGGAAAATGCCAGACTATGATTTAGATTTGGGTATGCCAATATCTTCCTTCCTTGAATTAATTGAACTTTGTGTTTCATCCAATGCTTTTTCTTTTAATGATAAATTCTTCATTCAGCGTTTTGGCAATGCTATGGGGTCGCCGTTATCCCCCATCCTTAGTAATTTGTATATGGAATTTTTTGAAACTGAGTTATTATCCAACATTGCACCCCCAAATCTAATATGGCATAGGTATGTAGATGACATTTTCTCCTTTTGGCCCAACAGTCTCAATAATTTTGAAGATTTCTTTTGCAAATTAAATTACTTGGTTCCATCTATCAATTTCAAAATTGAATGGGAAATTGATGGGTCCCTACCCTTCCTTGATGTTTTGGTTACTAAAATTAATGACTTCCCTACTTTCACTGTCTATAGGAAACCCACTCATTGTGATATGAACATTCATTTTTTCTCTTATCATAATGATTCTATCAAAATGTGTGTCATATCTACCTTGTTTCTCAGAGCATTAAGAATTTGTAGCCCCCAAAATTTAGAGGTAGAAAACAACAAAATTTGGATTATATTCCGTAACTTGAAATATCCTGATTGGTTTATAAGAAAAGCTTATTATAAGGCTAGGAAAACCTATGTTCCTAAATGTCAGTCAGAAAAGAAACCTTATTTATGTCTTCCTTATGTAAAAAGTCTGGACAAAATTCAGTCAGTTAGCAGAGAACTTGATGTAAACATACCCTTCAAATATACTTCTAGCATCAAAACCACTCTTGTAAGAAATAATGCCACTGTTCAGCCCCAAGCAGGAGTATACAAAATTCCTTGCAAAGACTGTGACTTAGTTTATATAGGTGAAACTGGGAGATCCTTAGATGTTAGAATGAAAGAACATAAACGAGATATGACGAATTGTAACACAAATAATACTAACTTTGTCCATGCATATGACAACAACCACTGTATTGATTGGAATTCTGGTAAAATGATAATTAAGTGCAACAATTTCAAGAAACGTAGAATATTAGAATCAGTATGTATACAGCACTATAAAAACTTTAACTTAAATGAAGGTATGTTCAAATTAGATCCATGAATGAGAGCACTAGTGGTCAAATCCCTCCCAGATGTGGGGTCGGGTCCCTGAGGAATGGCCAGGTCAGGTCGGTTGGGTGAGGTGAGGTGAGGTGTGGTCTGTCTGTCATCAGAACACACCTTGTCCCTCCCTCCCCCTGTCAGCTACTTATTTTCCTTTCATGTTTCATTCAACTCTGTACTGCTGAAGAGGGAGGTAGTTGCCTCCGAAACGTCCATATTAAATACTTTTTGTCTATAAAAAGTGGGTTTTTCTTAGCATGCTGCTCTTCACGTCATTGTGAATTACCACTCCACAGTAAACCCTCTTTGTAAATTATAAACCCAGTGGTGGATAATGCGAGTTTACTGTACTGCTGTATTGTACATTGATTCATAGAAAACAGTATAATACACACCCGTAACAACTAGAAAACGAGGGATTACTGTACTCAAAAGGTCATTAGCCAAGGGAGTAGGACACGTGTTCGAATACTGCCCCTGGGAAATTTTTAGTTGCCATTAATTCCTCCAAGCTATGCCAGGAAACACTAGATGATCCCCACTGTCATTAATAGGGGATTCGTTTTGTGGAATAGTTTGGAGGAATCTGTAGCCCTCCAATAACCCTTCAAGATATGTCCCCTCAACAACCCACACATTCTCAATGTGCAATCCCGCCAAATCCCCCCCCTCCTCTCTCTCTCTCTCTTTCTCTCTCTCGCTTCGGTGTAAAAATTGTAATAGGGTTCTGTTGCCAGGGTTAGGCTACTCTTGATAAACACACAAGTTAGCTCTTCACCAGTTTGTTAATTTTTCAGAAGAGGTGTATGAGTATTGCGAGGTTGACAGACTTGTATGTATAATCAATTATGGTACAGATGTACGTGTGTGAGTAATGATTGCTATAATTACCAAGGCCAAGAGATATACGATTGAAATGTGTGATTGGGAAGGAAGCATATAAATATATTTTTGTTTCCAGCTTCAGAAATATTGACCCTGTGTAATGACTTATGACTGAACAATCAACGCTTGAGGGCTGCTGTGATTCCTCCAATGGAAGCCAAGGAACAGCAGGAAAGATAACAAAAAAATGGTGTCCTGTTTGTTGCTTGGAATATTTTGGAGGAATCATGCAGTTGCTCCATATTTACCACCAACACGTACCGTCCCCACGTAGCCTGTATCCCCTTCAAACCGGTTATTATACTGTATACGAGATGTTGCTAGGGAGGAATTAACTATCATAGAGTACAGTACAAAGTATAAACGCCACTGTCACACTGAACCTAAACTGAATAATAATATACAGTTAAGGGGATAGTATACACTTTTGGTACATTAGAGTGCATTGATTCCTCCATAGTATGCCAGAAAACAGGACCAGATGAAAATATAATGGTGTCCTAGCTGATGCTTGAATTAGTTTGGAGGAATCAGTTACTCCAGATTTAGCAGCACTATACCTTCCCTTTAAGGTGGTAGTACAGTGTAACATATATATACGTGTTGGTGATAAATCTGGAGTAACAATATAATTCCTCCACACGTACAGTTGAGCAAGTAGAAAGTGCAAGAAAAGTATGGCTGTATATGGCAACATCTGGCAGTTCTTTGTAGGAAGCTTTCGTATCTTTATGAATAAATATCTGGGGACCCATAGCCAATGTAAGGTGGAACTTGATTGTCTGAACTTTGAGTAGAGGTGGAGGTGTTGCCAGATACAGCTATATTTTTCTTGCACTTTCTACTTGCTCAACTGTACTATTCCAAGCAACAACAGGCCACCATTAGTTTTGTTCATCTCTGATCCTGTTTCTTGGCTGGCATACTTTAATTGGAGGAATCAACAAGGCACTCTAATGTATGTACCAAAAGTATAATGACTGAGCACATCCAACCCAACCCAACCTAGCTAACCCCTTGCCAGACAACAGTGCCAACACAGTATAAGTTGCCAGGTGTGTATGTGTGTGTGTATATATATAGGGGGTACGTGTGTTTGTGTGTGTCAGGTCCGTGTGTGTATGTAGGTTACAGGTAGGGCACGTGTGTGTGTGTGTGTGTGTGTGTTTTATGGCCGAGCATTATATTACTTGGAAGTATCGTATGGAATAAAGCATAAACACAGGAATTATATATATTTATCTTACACCCTTCACTAACTCATATGTGCGTCATATTTAACCTCTCGTGCACAATCAGCCCTCAAGGAATAATAATATCATCTGCTGTGGGTTAAATGGAGGGCCACAAGTCCCCCAAACTATGCTAAAACACAAACAGTTGCTATAGTTGCTGCCTGGTCTTTCCGGTTACATAGTGGAAGAATAAAAAGTAGCCTAGCGTGCAGTTCAGATAGGATGACTAAAGTGCAGCTGGCGATGTTGCAGTTGAACTAGTTTTTCTTACATCAACTAACTTTAAGGGACCCTGTGATGTAGTAAAACAAAAAAATGGAGGTGAATGAGTCCTTCAAATATTGCCACGAAACACTATACCGTTATGGAAGAAGCGTGTTTTGTGGCATAGTCAGAAGGAATGAAGCCTCCAATTTTCATACACGATCACAGGGGCCTTAATTAATGACTAAATAAGAGCGAGGGTGTAATGTTTAGTTTGCGTGTCTGTGTTAATCGTTTTAGCATTTAGTGTTTGTTTGAAAGCAGTGTTTACAACGTGTGTGTGTTGTTATTATTATTATTATTATTATTATTATTATTATTATTACGTCAGCTAACTAAACAAGAGTAAATAATAAGGGAATGGTGCATGCGCTGCCTTAGTGACTGTTTAGCTGTTATGATTAGCCTACTTTGTGTGTTGGGGTGTTTGTATGGAAGCTGTGTGTGTGTGTAGAAAACTTCGGATTTGTTTCTGTGTTTGGGTCGCGTGAAGGTTCCAATCACGGTATAATGGCGATATACCTTGGTTCCAATAGTGTATGTGCATATGTATAAGGCCTCGGATAAGTTTGTGTTGTGTGAATCTTGGAAAAAAAAGGTGCAGTAAATATTAGTGTTGCATTTCTGTGAACTGTTTGTGTTGTGTTTGGATTTCTGTAAACTATTTGTCTTGCATTTTTGTTTGTGTTGAGATTGGATTTCTGTGAACTGTTTGTATTTGTCTTGCATTTCTGTGAACTGTTTTTTGTGTCGTTGTGTTGGAGTGCAGTGTTTACATAACCGAGATGCGGCCTGTGTCAGTGTCGTCGCATATAACTAAACTTCGTCCGATTCTGTACATGAGAGAGAGAGAGAGAGAGAGAGAGAGAGAGAGAGAGAGAGAGAGAGAGAGAGAGAGAGAGAGAGAGAGAGAGAGAAAAAAAAAAAAAAAATTAGGGACAGTTAAAGACGATTAACATAACGGGAGAGCAAGCACGAAGGAAATTAATAGGGAGGAAGGACAGCAAGCCCGAAGGAATTATATGGAAGGACAGTTGTAGAAAATTATACCAACACAAAAACACAACAAAAACCAGCATGGTGATGAATTGATGTTGCAGCTAATACTGTACGTGTGTGAGCAAAATGTATACCAGGAAATGATAAGATAGTTTAGTTACCCCTGATTGACCTTTACTTACTCCCAGTCCATGTTATATAAGACAGAAATATTAGGCTGTAGAGTGGGCTTAAGTGGGGTAATATATTTTTGGTACATTGCAGTCTCTTCATTCCTCCATAGTATGCCAGGAAACAGGACCAAATGGACAGAAAATAATAATAATAGTGTCTTGTTGTTTGGAATTGTATGTGGGGATCAGTTGCTCCAGATTTACTAACACTGTACTGTACCTCCTTAAACTATTCCAAGCAACAACAGGCCACCATTATTCTTGTTCAGCTGGTCCTGTTTCCTGACATAATTTGGAGGAATCACGGAGCTTTAATATACCAAAAGTTAATTCAGGACAGACGTGGAAAAACTGTATATATAGGCCTATATATATATATTTTTTTTTCTCCTCTTGCTCTTCAATAACAAGGTGCATAATTATTAAATTTGATCCTGTTATATTGCGGGCCTACTGTAAAACCATCTCTCTCTCTCTCTCTCTCTCTCTCTCTCTCTCTCTCTCTCTCTCTCTCTCTCTCTCCAAAAAGGATATAATTATTAAATTTGTTCTTGTTATAGCAAGTGCCCAATGCAATACTCTCTCTCTCTCTCTCTCTCTCTCTCTCTCTCTCTCTCAAGATGTATTGCACTATACCACTGTTTATTTTCTTCTCGTTCTCTTTTTTCTCATTATCTTTCATACTGTTCATTCTCTCCTCATTGTCCTCCTTTTCATTTCTCTCCTCCTTCACCCCCTTCTATTTCTTCTCTCTATCATTCTATTAATTCTCTTCCTTAATTCTCATTGTTTTTCTCCTCTTCCTTCTCTTCTCCCTCTCATTCCATTCCTTCCCATTGTTATTTTCAATTTCTTTCACCTCTTCCCCCTCCTCCCCTTCTTCTTCAAAATGCGGAAAAGTTATAGCAACCCCAAAATATAATGGTCAAAAAGAACCATACGAGATGAATGACTATACTGTATGCCAGGGACACACACACACACACATCCACTATGATGTTATCGACTTTGATATGTAGAACTTTTACACACACACACACACATACATTATGATGTTATCGACTTTGGTATGTAGAACTTTTACACACACACACACACACGCGCACATACAGTACATACACACACTATGATCTTATCGACTATGGGTTGCCAGAATTTTTACACACATAGACACATACACACACCATGATTTTATCGACTGTGGGATGCTAGACTTTTACACACTCACACACACCATGATCTTATCGACTATTGGATACCAGCAGAATTTACACACACACACAAACCATGATCTTATAGAATATAGACTATATAGGATGCTAGATTTTTACACACACACACACACACACACACACTCATTATGATCTTAGTGGTAGTGGCATTAGGGACATTTTCTATACCTTGTCGTCTGTAATTGATCGATATATGGGACCCACCAAAAAAAGTTTATCCTTGCTAGTTCATTCCTGCAATCTCTCTCTCTCTCTCTCTCTCTCTCTCTCTCTCTCCAGTCCAAACTTATCTCTCTCTCTCTCTCTCTCTCTCTCTTCAGTCCAAACTTACCGGATTGAACCAGTATGTCATTCAAAGCGACGCGGCACAGATGTAAACAACACCAATTAATTAAGGGGAGATTCTCTTGTTGGTAAATTGGAGGGCTACTGATTTCTCCAAACTATGCCAGGAAACAAATGCCCTCAGTGGTACTACTAGGGGATCTGTTGTTTCGTGGGATAGTTTGGAGGAATCACAGAACTTCCAATTCACCAGCAAGAGAATAATATCCCCTCCCTGTGATCGTGTATGAGAATTGGAGGCTTCTGATTCCTCCTGACTATGCTACGAAACAAGCCTCTTCCATATATAGGTGGTGTTTCATGGCAGTATTTGAAGACCTCCTTTACCTACAATTTTCTGACAGGGTACCTTATCTGTTACGAGATAATCTATTGACCTAAAAACTCCAGTGCCGCTGATAACAAGACAGTGATAAGAATTTTGTTTAGCCAAGTTATCCTTCAATTCTTTTTATACAATTCCCAGGAACATAAGAGTTACAGTAAGTCCTCGATACAACATGATGAAAGTTAGTAATATCCTATTTTAATTAACACAGGCTCAGTAAATCAATTTGTTTATACGATAATGAATAAACGAATCTTGGGAAAACGTAATGAGTGACTGATTGAGTGTAAAATAAAGTTGTGGGATGAATAACAAGCCTGAGAAAACATACATTAGGTAATCTTTAATGAGTGTAAAATAAAGTTGTGAGTAATGAATAACACAAGCCTGAGAAAACATACATTAGGGGATCTTTAATGAGTGACTGAGTGAGTGAAAAATAAAGTTGTGGGATGAATAACAAGCCTGAGAAAACATACATTAGGTGATCTTTACTGAGTGACTGAATGAGTGTAAAATAAAGTTGTGGACACAAGTATTATATTTTATTCATTATATATCGGGGGTCTAATGTTTGTTCTTCCTTTTTGAGGTTTTTAAGATTAACAAAACAAGTACTTCTTTTATTTAATATTTTGAGGGATAAGTAATATTTAATTCGCCGAGAACATTTAATTTATTCTCTCTCTCTCTCTCTCTCTCTCTCTCTCTCTCTCTCTCTCTCTTAACTTAACCGGCATAAGCGCAAGGGAGAATGATATGAGGGAGTGACCTTGAATTTAGGTAAGAGGAGGAGTAGGAAGGAGATTAGAGTGTTGGGAGAGGAAAGGGAAGAGGGAGAGGGGAGGGAGGGGGGAGTGTAGGTTGAGTGTACAGTACAGGATATAGGATACTGTAGGGTAGGAAGAAGGAAGGATGTTGGGTAAGAGGAGGGGGGGGGGTAAAGGTCATGTATGTGTGTGTGTGTGTGTGTGTAGGGTGAGTTTGTAGGTCACTATTTTTTTATGTATGTATGTGTGTGTGTGTGTGTAGGGTGAGTGAGTTTGTAGGTCAGTTATATTTTTATTTTATTTTTGTATGTATGTGTGTGTAGGTCATAAAATTGGAGGTAGGAAGAGAAAGGAACTAACACCAAACGATTAAATATCAGGGATAAAAATGGGTGTAAAGATCTTGTTGGTAGTAAATATGCAAAAAACTGATTCCTCCAAACTATTCCAAGCAATCAAGCAGGCAAGCAACATGATACCATTATAATTATTCATTGGTTCCATCTGTTTTTTTGACATACTTTAATTGGAGGAGTAATCATGCAAGGCACTCCAATGTAGCCTACAGACACAATCCAAAATTTGTATCCAGGTCTTGTTGAAGTTTCGAATCATTTGAGTGAACCAATTATAAGGCTTATCCTGTTTCATAAGTATTTGTTTGAGCTCGCTTAATTAAGGGGATAATACACTTTTGATAATTCTGGAGCAAATGATTCTTCCAAACTATTCCAAGCAACAGAACACCAATATTTTTGTTCTTCTGGTCCTGTTTCCTGGCATACTTTGGAGGAATCAAGGCACTCCAATGTACCAGAAGTGTGTTACCCCCTTAATACTCGATCAGGCTATTTGAAACAAGCCTGCATGATACATATTTTGGATCGTGAGTATACAGTACCAAAAGTATATATACAACTGTACTACCCTCATAATAAATGTAATACAGTACCGGTATATATTAATTCACGTGTAATATTAACCCCTATCAGACTGACCCATGCAAGTAAATTGAATCGACCCTGAGATGCCCTTGATATCACACACACACACACAAACATACAGTATGATCTTATCGATTTTGTTGGTATGTAGAACTTTTACACACACAAACACATACACACACACACACACAGGATAGAGATTGACTGACCACCTGTATAGTCTGTAGGGTCTCTTACTAAAGGTAATTGTTCATTATTGTTCATTTCCTGTTTGTCGCTCACTGCAGGGAAGGGAGGGAGGGAAGGTCAAGGTGGCACTCATAATACTGGCACTCTATGTAGTTCACGTTGCAAGGGGAAGGTCAAGGTGGCACTCCTAACATTGGCACTATAGGGGTTGTTGTGTTTGTAAGGAGTGTGCATTCATGAGGCCTTAATTTTTATCACGAATTTACTGTCACGAGTCATAATAATTAAGTATCCAGGTCATTTGTTGAAGTTTGGTGAGTGAGTGAAGAAGTGGGAGTGGGTGAAGGGAGTGAGTGGAAGAAGTGGGAGTGGGTGAAGAAGTGGGAGTGGGTGAAGGGAGTGAGTGAAGAAGTAGGAGTGGAAGAAGTGAGCAAGTGAGGATGAGTGAAGTGAAGTGAGTGGGTGAAGGGAGTGAGTGGAGAAGTGGGAGTGGGTGAAGGGAGTGAGTGGAGAAGTGGGAGTGGGTGAAGGGAGTGAGTGGAGAAGTGGGAGTGGGTGGAGAATTGGGAGTGGGTGAAGGGAGTGAGAGGAAGAAGTGGGAGTGGCTGAAGGAAGTGGGAGTGAGTGAAGAAGTGGGAGTGGGTGAAAGAAGTGGGAGTGAGTGAAGAAGTGGGAGTGGGTGAAGGGAGTGAGTGGAGAAGTGGGAGTGGGTGAAGGAAGTGAGTGGAAGAAGTGGGAGTGGCTGAAGAAGTGGGAATGGGTGAAGGGAGTGAGTGGAAGAAGTGGGAGTGGGTGAAGGGAGTGAGTGGAAGAAGTGGGAGTGGCTGAAGAAGTGGGAGTGGGTGAAGGGAGTGAATGAAGAAGTAGGAGTGGGTGAAGGGAGTGAGTGAAGTGGGAGTGGGTGAAGGGAGTGAGTGGAAGAAGTGGGAGTGGCTGAAGAAGTGGGAGTGGGTGAAGGGAGTGAGTGAAGAAGTAGGAGTGGGTGAAGGGAGTGAGTGGAAGAAGTGGGAGTGAGTGAAGAAGTGGGAGTGGGTGAAGGAAGTGAGTGAAGAAGTGGGAGTGGGTGAAGGGAGTGAGTGGAAGAAGTGAGCAAGTAAGGATGAGTGAAGTGAAGTGAGTGTGAGTAAAGGAGTAAGAGTGGGTGAAGGGAGTGAGTGGAAGAAGTGAGCAAGTAAGGATGAGTGAAGTGAAGTGAGTGTGAGTAAAGGAGTAAGAGTGGGTGAAGGCCACGATGCATATAATCAAAATGACAACGTGTAAACTTGTTATCTGATAAGGCAGTCAGTCAGTACAAACGAACCGACTTACCTTCAAGTGTATACTACTTCAGATTCCTTAGGAAATGTATGTATGTAGCAAATTATTGAGTGATTAGGTTATCGCCGGGTACATGTGTACAGTTGGGCGCTGGCCACACTCCCGTGAGGCCCACCCAGTGTTGTCAACATTGACCGAGATATTAACCCCGAAATACTATAATTGTAGTTAGTTCCTCTCACTCGACCCATTCACTGGTGGGAGGGAGAGGTAAGGAGGGTAGTATAGGTGGATGCTTTTATACGAGAGGTGAGATATTAGTATAAAGGAGGTGAGAGATGAGTGGAATCTTTAATAAAAGTACGAAAATACACCCGGTTATCAATTGTACTCTCATCAAACCCCTCTGTATACATAGGGGGATATTGCCTGTATTGGTGATGTAAGCAATACTTTAAGGGTTTTGGCGCCCCTTCGGCCCCAGCCACTAGCTTTTTGTTCTTCAACTGTCCATCTTTTCTTTCTATTTCCTTCCTGGTTTGCTGTCTTACCTCTCTATTACCTTATTCTGGCGCTATATGACCTCGCTGTTGCGGCGCCTCAATATAAATCAATCAATCAGTCAATCTCATCAAACCCTCACGTTACTAAATCAATAAATTCCCCCATAACAACTACAATAATCAAATACATGCATGAAGTAAACGTGTGACTAGAATCATCATCAATGGAGTAAGATCCTCGACAGTCATCAAACTCAGTACGTTTGATGTACAGTGCAGGAAAATGGGGAAATGGGTAAATAGGTAGGTAGGTAAGGGGAGATAAAATGGGGAGATGGGTAAATAGGTAGGTAGGTAAGGGGAGATAAAATGGGGAGATGGGTAAATAGGTAGGTAGGTAAGGGGAGATAAAATGGGGAGATGGATAGACAAGGGGTAATGGGTAGGTAAGGGGAGATAAAATGGGGAGATGGGTAAATAGGTAGGTAGTTAAGGGGAGATAAAATGGGGAGATGGGTAAATAGGTAGGTAGATAAGGGGAGATAAAATGGGGAGATGGGTAAATAGGTAGGTAGATAAGGGGAGATAAAATGGGGAAATGGGTAAATAGGTAGGTAGGTAAGGGGAGATAAAATGGGGAGATGGGTAAATAGGTAGGTAGGTAAGGGGAGATAAAATGGGGAGATGGGTAAATAGGTAGGTAGGTAAGGGGAGATAAAATGGGGAGATGGGTAAATAGGTAGGTAGGTAAGGGGAGATAAAATGGGGAAATGGGTAAATAGGTAGGTAGGTAAGGGGAGATAAAATGGGGAGATGGGTAAATAGGTAGGTAGGTAAGGGGAGATAAAATGGGGAGATGGGTAAATAGGTAGGTAGGTAAGGGGAGATAAAATGGGGAGATGGGTAAATAGGTAGGTAGGTAAGGGGAGATAAAATGGGGAGATGGGTAAATAGGTAGGTAGGTAAGGGGAGATAAAATGGGGAGATGGGTAAATAGGTAGGTAGGTAAGGGGAGATAAAATGGGGAAATGGGTAAATAGGTAGGTAGGTAAGGGGAGATAAAATGGGGAGATGGATAGACAAGGGGTAATGGGTGGGTGGGCAGATAAGGCGAGGGTAAATGGGGAGATTGGGATATAGGTAGGTGGTAGATAAGGGGAGATAAAATGGGGAGATCATGGATAGACAAGGGGTAATGGGTGGGTGGGTGAGGGTAAATGGGGAGATGGGGATATAGGTAGGTAGATAAGGGGAGATAAAATGGGGAGATCATGGCTAGACAAGGGGAAATGGGGAGATTGGGATATAGGTAGACAGGAGGTGTTTGGTTGGTTGGTTGGTTGGAGGGGGGAGAAGATTATTATTGTATGTAAGCTGTATGTTATTGTCTTTGTTTTCCCAGCAGGGGGGCAGACCACGTGTTGTGTGTGTGTGAGAGGAAGTAATCGATGACTCTCTCTCTGTGTGTGTGTGTGTGTGTACCCTCCTCTTCTCGCGTTCCTTTGTCGACTCTCTCTCTCTCTCTCTCTCTCTCTCTCTCTCTCCTAGTTCATTTATTGTAACAGAGATGTGACCGTGATAACAGTGACATATGGTATAACTAAAATAACATATAACAACAATTAACCAGCATATAGTGTAGTGTGCCTGTAGTGTAACAAATATATATCAGTAGCCTAATAAAATCGCCAGGTGGAATGTAACAGAGATGTGACGTAACAATGTGTGGTGTGACTGTGGTGGTGTAACAAGTGGTGTGGTGTGAGTGATGGGTGGATGAATTAGAATCATTAGATGGTGAACGTACGTGAGTCATTGCTGCAGTGTGTGTGTTTGTGGGGGGGTAGTACTGTGTGTGTGTGTGTTTCAGTGTGTGTGTGTGATAGTAAGTACTGTTTGATTGTGAATTTGTGTGTGTGTCAGTGTGTGTGTGTGTGATAGTAAGTACTGTTTGGTTGTGAAGTTGTGTGTGTGTGTCAGTGTGTGTGTGTGTGTGATAGTAAGTACTGTTTGATTGTGAATTTGTTTGTGGGGGGGAGGGGATAGTATTGTATGTGTGTGTGTGATAGTAAGTACTGTTTGATTGTGAAGTTGTGTGTGTGTAGGGGGGGGAGTTGTACTGTGTGTGTGTGTTTGTGTGTGTGATAGTAAATACTGTTTGTGTTTGATTGTGGATGTGTGTGTGTGTGTGTGTGTGTGTGGTTGATTGTGGAGTACTTCAGTGTCGATAAATTTTGATATTTGTGTGTGTGTCTTGTGGAGTGGGGGTAGTACTGTACGTTTGATTGATAAGAAGTGTTGATAAAGGGGGGTGTGTGTGTAATAAATTAAACAAAGTGGCAGTCTACAGTTTCATCATCATTATCTCCCGTGAGTGAAAAAATAATGAAGGTCAACTTTTGTCCTGGGAGAAATAAAATGACCAATAGGTGATGATTTTACAAGGCAGGAGAGTCGAGCCTCCATATCCAACCAATCGTGAGGCTAGTACTAAAGCGAATCAATGCGCATGTGCCCAGGAAAGGCAGGAATAAACACTGCCACAGAAGTCGAGAGGACAGTGTAGCCATGTGTGGCGGAATAACACCCAGGTTGGCTATACTTATGCAACGTTGGTACAGTACACCAAATTTCGGTTTAATTAATTAACAAGGAAAACCACCTTAATTAATTATGAAATGAAACTTTTATCGGTGACTTTTCGCTATAGTGCTTTTTGTGGAAGCTATAATATATTTTCAATTCTTCATATTTTCTTTAGTTACGCCTTCCACAATTCATTATTTATTATTCATAAACTTTGACCTTACACTGTTGAGAACGAGGATGAAATGCTGGTGTCACAATCCGTAGACTTTCGTGGACTTTGGATTGTATAGTCTATATTTCTTTTCAGTTCAGTTCCATTTATATTATTATTTAGTTTAACGATATTATACCCGAACAATTAAAAGGAATACTACAACTACTACTACTACTACTGTTACTACTACCAGCACCAATATATTTTTTTTATATATTATTTTTGGCGGGTAAATTTGGCGGGTTACTTGGCTAGTATTATTTTCAGATGGCGCCAAGTGCATATCCGCAGCGGCAAGTGGTGGGTGGCACTCTGGCAACTCGTCGCTCTCTCACTCTCACTGTCTCTCACTCTCTTTCTCTCTCTCAGTGCTCTCTCTGCCTTTGTAGTGAGTGGGTGGAACAGCTGAGAAGGCGTGAGGGGAAAAAAAACACACACACACAAAATAACACTCCTCGATATGGTTGACAAAGAAAAACTTAAAAAGGAAGATACTCTAGCCTTACGGAGGAAACACATAGGGTGAGTTATCGATAGTGTTTTATGATAACTTTATTTTCCCGACTCTAACAAACAATTAATTAACAAATGTATTTACGCAAGCAAATCTCACACACACTTCCCTCATTATTTGTTTAGTACCACAGATTACTTGTACGAATTTGTGTGTTTAAACATGTATATGATTTCAAATGCTAGAGTTATATAATTATGTAGACAACCAGTGCTTATTTTAATGCTTAATAGTTTGCTGCTGGTCGATGTTTAGTTAGTGCATGACCTGTAAAACCAATAATATTACGTGGTAGTGGGAGAAACACCTGAATGAAATGACCTTAATTAATTAAGTCATTTCCTCTACCTTCAGTTTTATTATTATTATTATTATTACTATCTTCAGTTTTATTACTACTGTCTGTTACATATGTGAATTAAGTTTCTTTATAATTATTTACTTAGCGAGGGTAAAGTAGATTAGTAGGCTACAGTTTTTATTACTTATTTTGGTTAATTGTCGACTTTGTTAAATATATATTGTACTTACCTGTTCAAGAATTAATGCGTTGCAGTAGAAAACTTAGAAAATCTTTAAATTTTTTCTAGTAGGTCAAGGTTGTGTGGTTTGAGCTATATTTACTAGATAAACGTGTCGCGTACCCATTCGATCTTGTAGAGTTTATAAGTTATGTTCATAGTTATGTAAATGTGTGGTGTAGTTTGTCTGGAATTGAAGTACAGTTGCGGACACATGAAACAGACCCTTTAAACGGGGTCACTTTTTATTATTAAGGACCCTGTGATCGTGTTTGGGAATTCGAGGCTTCTGATTTCACTTGTCTGTGCCACGAAACACGCTTCCTTCCTATAGGTGGTGTTTCGTGGCAATATTTGAAGGACTCCTTTACCTCCAATTTTCTGACAATATCCTCCATTAATGGGGAAATACAGTGGTGGTAAATCTGGAGCAACTGATTCATCCAAACCATTCCAAGCAACAGGATACCATTATTTTTGTTCATTTGGTCCCGTTTCCTGGCATACTTTGGAGGAATCAAGGCGCACCTAGGTACCAAAAGTGCCTTACCCCCTTTTAATGCCTCTACACACAAGCATTTTTATACCCTATGCTTAATGAGCCTACCCCCCCCTCCCCATCAAGATATTTCCCCCTAGAAGCCGTGTGTTTACATGTCTGTGTGTGTGTCCAGGAGCGAGTCAGGTCAGGTCAGGTCTTTCGTCACTAGAGACCTCATTATAGTATTAACAATAGCTTGATCCGTCTTAAGGGAGTCGGTATCGTCATACACCTTTGTTAATTAATTGGAGCGGCTCGATTCCTCCAAAGTATATCACAGGAAACCGGACCAGATTGACATATATAATGGTGACTTGTTGCATGGAATTCTTTGGAGGAATCAGTTGTTCTAACTTTTCCAACTGACCTTGAAATTGCCATGCGTTTGTTTACTTGTTGAACGTAAATGAACAACGTGTGACTAGAATATAAATGTTCTTGTTATTATTCACTTCCAGGCCGTCATGCAAACTGTTCTTCAAGGAGGATCCCTTAAAGATAGTAAGGGCTTCAGGGTGTTACATGTATGATGAAGAAGGAAGAAGATACTTAGACTGTATCAACAATGTCTGTCATGGTAAGTATATCACATCACACCTTCGTTTTGAAATTGGTTTGTGGGTGTTTGTCATGATAAATCTCACATTTTTTTTTTTTTTTTAAATTGGTTTGTGGGTGTTTGTCATGGTTAATCTCACATTTTTTTTTTTTTTTTTTTTTTTTTTATTGGTTTGTGGGTGTTTGTCATGGTATATCTCACTTTTTTTTATTATTGGTTTGTGAGTGTTTATCATGGTGTGTGTGTCTCGCATCTTCGTTTGGAAATTTGTTTGTGAATGTTTCTCATCTTATGTATCAGTGGTATCTTCGTTTGGAAGTTTGTTTGAGGAATATAGCTCTTCGAATCACCAGGAATTACTAGCGGTAACCTGAAAACCAGTAAGTCAATAAAATAAAGGATTGGTGTTATACGTGAACGTTTGATTCGCTAAAACAAGACCTAAAAAGAGGGAATCATCTAACCTCATTATGACGAAAAAGGAATGATGAGTCGCTTATCTGCGTTTAATCTATCATAAATCCCACTTAAGGGGGTAATTCACTTTTGTTACATTGGAGTGCCATGATTCCTCCAAAGTATGCCAGGAAACAGGACAAAAATGTATAAATATAATAGTATTCTGTTGCTTGGAATAGTTTGGAGGAATCGGTTGCTCCAGATTTGCCAACACTACACTTCCACCTTAATTAATAAAAAAAAAATGATAAATATTAATAAATAAAAATTAATAAATATAATGGTATTCTGTTGCTTGGAATAGTTTGGAGGAATCGGTTGCTCCAGATTTGCCAACACTGCACTTCCACCTTGATTATTCCTCTGATGACGAAACTTTCTCCTAATTTCACAAGTGTCAAATGAAGCAACGCAACGTGTTTGGTGTAATGGGCAAATTGATTGGATGTGACTTTAAACACGAATAATTAATTAATTAACTCTCAGGTGAAGTGAATATATTTTTTACGTCTCTCATTCGTCCAAGTATGTTATCTATCTCTTAACCGCATTATACAGATTAATTAATGTAGTACTTAACCTTTGGACGCTATAAGTGCTTGCTGACATCAGGAAAACCGTTTAGAGTTGGTCAGCGGAATGAAGATGTTGTCAGCTCTTTGTAGATTAAGGTTAAGGATGCTGATTCATTGGTATCCCAATCAGCCTGTTAGTTCTTACTCTTATATTCTTATTTATTTTGATTTTCGGAATATCCTCATTTTCTGTATATTTAATCTGAAAACTCTCTCTCTCTCTCTCTCTCTCTCTCTCTCTCTCTCTCTCTCTCTCTCTCTCAACAAAGATTTGATGCGTTCTTGTCTTGCATCAAACATTCTTCTTTCTGAACGTTAATAATTATGGCGAAGTCACAATGTAAACAAATATTTATTGTTCCGTTGTCCAGTTGGTCATTGTCATCCCCACGTGGTGTCAGCGGCCACGAAGCAGATGGCAATCCTCAACACAAACAGCAGATTCCTTCATGATAATCTCGTCCTCTATGCTCAAAGGTATAGTACAGTATTTATTATATATATTATTAGCAGTTGTAGTAGTATTATTAGTAGTAGTTTTAGTTGTATTATTATTATTGTTTCTTTCTTTATTTTTCTTTTTACCGTGAAATGAGCAGCTGTGGAGAAGAGAAAGATCAATAATAAACAACAAAAGAACCTAAAGCAAATGGTATACTATAAAAGTGCATGTCCATATGGTTAGTAGTTAAAAAACAGAATTAATAAATGGTAAGCAGTAGCCTTCCTAGTTCTTTCACCCGTTTAAATGGCCCGCCACGCCCCCCTTCCCCCTCCTCCCCCCCCTCCCCCCCTCCCCCCTCCGTCAGCTGATTAATGTAAACAAACCTCAAGGACGGTGACTTAAGGTTATTATATTGTTTGTTTGTTTGTTTGTTTGTAGTGTTATTAGCTGCCTTCATATATATTTATTTACTTAAGAAACGTATTTTGATGCCATTGTAACTAAGCATCATCATGGCCTTTTTATTATATTACAGATAGTTTTAAGTTTTTTGTTTTGTTTTTAAAGAATAATTACGTACTACCTGCTGATTCTCGTGACCTGCTGTTGGGAATTATATTGTATCATAGTATTATACAAAACTATCATCACTCAGTATGTCCAAATATACTCAATACGGAAGTAAAGATAAAGTTTTTCTTATTGCTCAAGAAAATATTTGGAAGATAATAATCAATACTTAACTTACAGGCTTACAGCTGTGAAATTTTCTAGGTATTTATTGAAAGAATTACCGTTTTGTAGCAGTGTTGCCAGATCCGGCTAGGTCCCAGTATTTTGTACCGGTCATTTTCTGTACTTTACTACGGTTATTTCCCGGTAGTTTGCCCAGGTTAGGCCCCGGTTGTCTGCCCAGGTTAGGTCCCGGTAGTCTGATGCGGTCTAGGTTAGGTCAGGTAAGGTCAGGCTAATTTCAAAATGCCCCATTTGAATATGCCCTATCTTGGAAATGGGGCATTTGCGGAGTAAATGCCATAGAAGAAAATAGTCTTAGAATGGTCTAAATAAGTGGGTAATGGAGGTAGAAAAACCGTACGCAATAACGGTAATTCATTCAATATTTACCATTTTCTATACAACTACCGATTATCATTAGTATTAGACTATTATACGAATGTATGATGTATAACTACTATTTTTAAGACCCGATTTTGTTTTATCTCCATTTTAGATTGCATTCAATTATAAAACCTAACGTTAAGCAAGATGTATTTTTATCATTCCATTTAAAACTGACCTCATTGTTAAGACCCAAGCAAGATGTATTTTTATTTTTCCATTTCAGATTGACCTCATTGTTCCCTGAGAAGTTGAATGTGTGCTACTTTGTTAACTCCGGAAGCGAGGCCAATGACCTGGCCTTACGCTTAGCCCGGACACACACGGGCAATAAGGATGTCATCACCTTAGATCAGTAAGTACGGTAATCCCTTCAGTTTAACTTTATAATAGACAATCAAAGTTAACCAATATGTACGGTAATCGATATTTGTCTAGTATATTGCTGTATTGTAGCAGTATTGCCACATCCGGCTATGTCCCGGTAGTTTGCCCTGGTCAGATCTCAGTACTTTACCACGGTTAGGTCCCGGTAGTTTGTCCAGGTTAGGTCCCGGTAGTCTGCTGCGGCCTAGGTTAGGTTAGGTAAGGTCAGGCTAATTCCAAAATGTCCCATTTGAATATCTTGGAAATGGGGCATTTCTGAAGAAAATTACATAGAAGAAAAGTGTCTTAGAATGGTATGAATTAGTGGGTAAAGAAGGTAGAAACATCATAATAGAAAATGGCAATATACTGAATAATTACCTGGTAATCCCTATGGTTTAACTTCACTATCATTAATACACAACCATAGTTAACCAATATGTTTTTCTATGGTTATGGTTTCATGGTGAGTGTATTTTCTGATAGTACTGTTATACCATCCCTTCTTTTCAACTGGTGTTATTGTGGGTGTATATTGCAATGAATTTATGTACAGTAAACCATCTTCGTACATTATTCACCCATATACAGTAACTCTTGATTGGTGTTTTTGTGAAGTTATAATCCATTATAATTTAAATTCTTTCCGAATCTCACTTTGCTTTTCCAGTGAAGGTTGATTGTTGTTTCCTAATGGAAATAATCATAACACAGTTTGGAGAACTCTAACCAAATAGGCCTAATATAGCTCTACATATAGACTAAGTCATTTAATGGTGTTTTGTTGAAATATCAGCATTAAATGTATCCAGGGTATATCCAAAGCCTACAGTACTGTACTACCCCAACATGGATAATATTTTCATTTTTTTATATTTTCACCAGCGCTTACCATGGCCATGTGTCGTCCATCATTGACATCTCACCTTACAAGTTCAACCACCCTGGTGGTAATGGCAAGCCTGACTGGGTCCATGTGGTAAGAGATCATTTTCTCTCATTTTGCTCACTCATTTATTCATATCTATAGTCATTCTGCTACTGTATATCTTTCCGCATCAATAAGAGAAAGTTAAGCTGTCAGTTACAGTTTCCACAGAGAGCTTTAATGTCTTTAATGCTTTAATATAAGAGTAATTAAAATCAGCACAATCATAATTGCAATATTGATTAATGGTAAACAGTTGTCACTATTCCGTCACTCAGAGTATTTCACTATAACGACGGCAATGCAATACACGGTATATTGATAATAATACATTCCTCATGGTGCTTTTATCTCTAATTCGTAGCCTGTCTTTCACCATTTTTTTGTGATCTCTTCTGTTTAATGATGTTATTGCATGCAACAGCACACACCACCTCCGTCATCCTGGGTTGACAGTTGATCCCAACAGTAATTTTTTTAACATGCTGCCTGAGTGTGTGTGTGCACGTTAGGCCACCTAAGCCCCGCCCACTTTCTGGCCCGGCCTTGAGGCAGACGGAGCGTATATAGCTGCAACCATTATGTACAATAATCATTTGTATAAATTTCAAGACCTTTTTTACCCGTAGGTGCCGGTGGCTGATGTGTACCGAGGTAAGTACACAGACAAGGACCACACCCTGGAAGACTTGGCCACCAAGTATGCAGACGAGGTGAAACAGGCTTGTGAGGCTGCTACCAAGCAGGGCGGAGGTGTCTGTATTTTCTACGCCGAGTCAATGCAGTCCTGTGGTGGCCAGATTGTTTACCCTCCTGGCTACTTGCAACAGGTGTTCAAGTGAGTCAGACATTTTTATTGAGCTTGAGAGTTCAGAACAGAATTATGTTATTGACTATCTGTAAGTAGACCAGCTCTATGGGTTATTTTTGGGTTAGTTAGATATACAGTAGTTTAGTGCAAAGTTTCACTGCAGGAGCTATTATTGGTTGCTGAGTTATATCAAATGACAGTTTTAATGGCAAAGATGATGAAAAATATTGTGTAATAAATTGACTTGTTAATACGATATAAATTACAATATTACGATGTCTGAGTCATAGAAAAAATACACAGATCCATTAGAAATCTTCATCAATTTGTTATATACCATTTTGCTGCCATCAAAAGTTGTAGAGTAAGGTATTTGATTCATCATACTATGACAGATCTCTCATCATGCCATAGCCTACATTTGTAGATTGTGTTACTTAATGATGCAAATACTTCTGGTTTGCATAACTAAAAATCCTTGTTTCAGACATGTGCGTGCTGCAGGCGGGGTTTGTCTGGCAGATGAGGTGCAGGTTGGGTTTGGCCGCGTTGGATCACACATGTGGGCGTTCCAGACACATGGACCAGATGTAGTGCCAGATATTGTCACTCTTGGTAAACCCATGGGCAACGGTCACCCTGTTTCAGCTGTCATCACTACCAGGTAAAGGACTGTACTGGAAAAGATTAATAGTTTACCAGTACACTTTAAGGATTCTTTTCTGGATAGCAAAATTCTTTTATGGTGAGGTTACACATGCCCAATTTTTTCCATCAATACGATATAGGTAAGCTATAATGATTTTTTGTGTCATGCTAATACTGTACATAATATTTTGTTTTCTTTATTACAGAGAGATATCTGATAGTTTTGGAGCCACTGGTATGGAGTATTTCAACACTTTTGGAGGCAATCCTGTTTCAGCCACAATCAGCAATGCTGTGCTAGATGTGATAGAAAATGAGAAGCTATTGGAACATGCTACTATGATTGGCAATTACCTAAAGCAAGAGTTTAACAGACTGAAGGAGAAGCACATGTTGATTGGCAAGTTAATTTTTTGTTCTAAGCTACACTGTTTTTCTGTCTTATCCTCCTTTTCTTTATCCTGTCAGCTTTTGAATTATTTTCTGTCAATCAGTTTGTTTTGTTTTACGGTATATAAAGCATCGCATGCATTTTTATTGAATTATTGTTCAGTTTTTTGTATTACATGTAAAGTATATTCTGTTTTTATTTGCATTATTCTCCTTGGCTCTGTTCTTTAACTCAGACCCTTCTGTTGTATCCTTTTCTAGATTAGTCTGTAGTTTTTTATTGTAATCTGTTTAGCTGGTAACAACCTAACCTGGACCAGGGAAAATATCTTAGTCATGCCTCTGTAAAGTTTGTTTGTAAACTGAGGCAACTTTCTGGACTGTCCCTTGTGTCTGTAGTGGCTTGGATAATAAAGTGGGTAAAATGGTAGTTGTAATGGAACCAATCATACCAACAAGTCCAATCTACGTAAATTATTAACATACTGAACTATAAATTTTTCTCGCATTGGAAGAGCTGAGGTGCAGCCAACAAATATACTTGAACTCATCATATATTTCTTCTACTTTTGAAGAAACCTTTGATGAGGAAAAGAACCTCCATTCTCAAACCATAAAACCTAGACCCTAACCCTACTTTCCATCCCAATGCCTGTCAGTTTTGCCCATTCCTTTGTATCCCAGGCCTATTTCTTTCTGCAAGGGTTTATGGCTCTCATCAATGTAACAACTTAATGTCAGTATTGGTTCAGGTCCTTGCTCTGTGTGTTGTTGTTAATTTGAGCAACATGAGTGCAGTATATATATGCTTTATGAAGTATGTGGTAATAATTAGAGTTTCTTGTTGTTTAGGTGATGTCCGAGGTCAAGGTATGTTCTTGGGAGTCGACTTGGTGAAAAGCAGAGACACCCGTGAGCCAGCCACTGCTGAAGCTGCTTTCATTAATAAAAGGTAAGATCATGTTTATGATGACAGTGTGAATGGAGATTAGCTTATCCTTTGTTTCCTGGTAATCTCATGATGTTGATGATGAGGTATTAGATTATTCTGGCTAATGGCAGTTAATTTTAAATAACACAAGGAAATCCCTGACTCAATAATTTTACTCGGAATTCTGATTGTGTTATTGTATTGTATTGTCAGAGAGACCACTCAGAGGTCTGAAAACTGTTTAGAAAACCTAGTGGTCAGAATTAAAAGTTCTGCCTACTGCAGGGAATGGTCAATATTATAATTTTGCGTAATTTTAAAATATTAACATTTCATATATTTCATTATTAATATATTTCATTGTCACCATGCAGTCATTGTTCTTATGGGAACCTGAGACTGTATCTTACTGTAAGACCAATAGAAAACTGAAAAATAGATGAATGCTGCACTACAAGACAAATTGTATACATTGACTCTGGCAGCAACAGAAACATTATTTATTAATATATTTACAGTTGTGCTATTCACAGATACTAAAACACTCTTCATTCATTTACATGTATATTGAAAAAACAAAGTAACAATAAAGTGAATGATTCTTGGAAATGACTTATTTTTGTTTTGTTGCAGATTAAAGGAGCAGTATGTATTGCTGAGTGCAGATGGTCCTTACAGAAATGTTCTCAAGTTCAAGTCACCTCTTGTGTTCAGCCTTGATGACTGTAAAGAACTGGTAGACAAACTTGACAACATAATGACAGAGATGGAACAAGCTGAGGTTTGTTGCCCTGTGTACTGTACTTTTTTCAATGACGTATTATAATGAGCTAAGACTTGTATTTTGTGTACATTATTTTTAGAGGCTTTCTGTCAGCATGTGTTCTCAATAAATGTACTGTGTTATGTTTGTAATTCCACTCGTTGGTAATATACTAAACCACAAATTCTGTACAATGGAAAGTGTTAATGCATTTATCACATAATAATTAATTTTTCTTTTTTTGCAGAAGGCTGCATTGGGCAAAGTAATAGTGAATGGAAGTGTAGAGCACACTAATCATCAGGTCAGCAACCCATCACCTAATGAGATTCAGGTTAAAGGTAAGAGTCGTATTCCCTTCAGTTCCTCAGTTATTACCTGACTTATTGGCCTGCCATTTTAACTCCTTCTCTGGGACATATTCCACGTTGCACAAGTCAGGTGTTTAACTATCCATAATGTTGTCGTCTGGTGAAGGAACTAGAATCTGGTTTGTAGTATTTAGAGTCATTTTCAAACACTATCAGTCACTGGAAGCTATTATCGACCATTGAAAACTTTTTAATGTATATTAAATAACTATGACGAGCAGTGTGACCCTTTCTTTCAATTAATCCTTGCTTTAATGATAAACACTTTTCCTCTTTTTATGTCATCTTGAAATAGCACAGTGATTCACTTTAACTTAATGAGTTTTCTATTTTTTCTGAAAGCTTAAGGGAGTAATACATTTATGGTACATTGGAATGCCTTGATTCCTCCAAAGTATAAAAGGATGCAGGACCAAATAAACAAAGATAAGGGTGGCCTGTTGCTTGGAATAGCTATGAGGAATCAGTTGCTCCAAATATACCAGTACTCTACTACTTACTTAAAGAACACTACTGAAGTCGATATTATTTCTGCATACTGTATGGATTATGATGATGAATATTATATGAAGAATATTTATTTTCAGTGTGAAACTCCTCTGCATTACACATGGCAGCTGTGCACCTGATAACTTGATTATACAGTATAGCCTTTATAGTGCCTCACATTATAGCAGAGGTTTCCAGCTGGGGGGAACTTAGGTCTTCCACAGAGGGGAATAAAGAGATATGAATGAAGCATTGGCCAGTTTGATGGGGTATTAGTCTTACAAAATGTAAAAATATATTTTATACAACATATAGTTACACCTAATTTGGCCATATTTAAGGGCAAGAACCAAAGTTTGTTGAACAAAGTTTGTTTTAGGATAACTAGGAGGGAGGAGTAAAAATTTTCTCAATCAAAAGTGAGGAATTATGTGAAGAAAGTTGGGAACCTCTGCAATATACAATATATGGTATATAATTATACACCTCAAGTTGTGGTTATCAATTGAAATACTGGAGGGGTTTTACCTTCCTGAATAATATGTATTGAAGCATTACAGTACAGTAATATATTTTAAGGAATGGTTGTTAATTAGTAACTGTTACAGTTATTATTCAGTTTTTACAAGTAGATTTACTTACAGTTACAGAAGGAAACAGTACGTAGATCTGTGATTACAAAATTTAGAGTTATATACATTATAATTTAATTCAGTTTTGTGCTTGTTACAGTGTTATACTATGGCTAGTGATATGTAGATTATGAGCAAGCAAGTGTTTTAAAACTGTGGATGTTATCGATGGAAATTTTATTATGCTAAGATTAGTTATTATTGATCCTTATAGAAGTTAAATTATTATGTTTCAAATATAAAGGAAAAAGCTATACTGTACCTGTATTTCATCATAGAAATTTATCTGTTATTCTAATAATATTTCAGTGAGCATCATATGCACAAATACTGTTGTTTGAAAGCCAAATTTTATCATATTAATTTCAAGTACATGTACAATTCACTGGATATTCTAGCTGTCTCTTTGTTATTCCTGATCCCCTCACCCCCTGGAAAATAATTAAATGGGTTTTTTATTATTATGATGAATGATTGAAAGGAGCTTGTTTGTGCAGTGGAAACATTATCACCCCCCGTCCAACTGTCCTGGGTTTGGTACTTGACTTTACATGCAAACCTTGGGCCATGTGAAAGAATATCCATTGTGTTGAGGATGGCATGGTACTTGTATGATGGCTCTGTAGTGTGTCTATGGTGTCATCATACCAGTACCATGTCATCGTCAACACCATGAATGTTCTTGTATATGGCTCCTTGTGTTGAGAGGTTGTGCCCTGCCTTGGTTAGCTCTTAAGGGGAGCTTCCATGAGAGAACAAAATATTAGTTTACAAAAGCAATTATAATTGTGTTTTGGTGGTTATACCTTTCAATCACGGAAATGCAATGCATTCAAACATCTTGTTCTTTAGCATTAGACTCTGGAAACCATTTTAGGTTCCAATATGCATTGTTTTTTAAATCAAAATGATAATATAATAAGTTAAGAATCAAGTAAGTGGAGATATGTGTTTCTTAGGAGAAGCATTTTGAGTCGCATATAGACATGCCGGCTAAGGAAGGGTCCGTGAGTTTACTTTGGTGCAGTATATTAAAGTGCCTCCAAATATAGGAACCTCTTTGATTAATTGTACTGAAACAAACTTGTAAACAACAATATGATTACAGTTACATTGCAGTTTGTATGCTTATAGTAGAGTTAAGTAAAAAGCAATAAGTACAAGACAAACTATTCACTGTGAAGTTAATTACTTTACTTGTCAGGTATAGTTTAAAGAACAGTTATATATGCCCACTAAATTTAAGTATAGATGGTGCTGATATATCTTATTATAAAGTATACATGATCCCAGAAAACATATATTTTGAATATTGATAGCATGCCTGTATTGGCTAAGTAGCCTACAGTAAGCTGATAACAAGGACCATCACATGTGATGGATATTCTTATATAACCATGTTGTTAACAATAAAATGTTTAGCAAATGTGAAGTGTTTTCTACCCCTGAAGATAATACCTGTACAACCTACTTGTCAACACTATAATAGAGTGGCACATTCATAGAAATATTCAGTTCTGGACCACCATTTTTACATCCCAACATATTACCCAATGCTTGACTATACCCCTTGGGTGGGTTCATTGATACCATTACTCATTTCCATGACAACGTATGAATGGATAGGGAGTACCTAAAACTGAGTGAGAAGTTACCACTGTAGATTGATAGTTACTGTTCTTAGCTGTGGATAGGAGGCAATCTTTTTATCTATAGCTTTGATTGCTTACTCCCTTTGGAGACTCCTACCCCCAAGAGGGTGTCTATGGTAGAGCAGTATCTCCATAGGGTGTTTGACATTGGGGTTGTTGCTGTTGTTGATGTTCTCCCGGGGCAGAATGGCCTCCTGCCCCACAGACCCCCGGTACGCTCTGGTTGCAGTGAATAAACAAATTAAAATAAAGGAGGGGCTGGCCCTATATGCCTGGGCTACCGAAGCACATCCCAGGGAAATGGGACAAGAGCTTACTGGACCAGGGAGTCTTGGGGCCTCCGACCGCCAGGGAGTTTGGGGGGAAGGTCTTTGATCGCACAGCCAGTGCTGTGGGCCCAAGTCCACGTTACCACAAGAGCTACAAGTGGGGCTGCACCTTCCATGAGACCAGCCCTGAAGGGACCATAAGGGGGAGGGAGTTTATACTGCTGCATGCAAAGGGAAATGTACCCCCGTGTGCTGGCGGTCCACATAGCAGTGGGGAAAAAAAAAAGCCTCCGGTTGCAGTACACCTCACGTGGATTTTTAATCCATGTGGGCAGATCTAGTCAAATCCACTAGAAAGTGACCAGATCCTACAACAATCTTTATTCTAGCCCTTTGGAGGATGGCTAATATTCACAAAGAATAGGCTAAAGTCAGCCCCCCTTGGCAGTGACATTGGGGTAAATAGGTGCACTAATTGTGTAATGGTGTTTGAGGCAAGCACAGAATATTTCAAAATTTTGCTTACACCTTCAGTGTATTTACACAGAAAGCCCAAGTCAGGGAGGATAAATAGCTTATAGGAACACATCTCTGTAACTGGTGATGTGAGATGTGTTGGATTCTGCTGGTAATTAATGTTGCAGCCATTGAGAATCGGGAATGGATGGAGGAATTTCAGGGGTCTGCTTCAGCTTCTGACTGCCAGAGTCATACATTATAACCTTCGTATAGGCTACATTATCATTATGGTTTACCTCATATAGATCGAGATCTTTTTTATTTCCTTTTGTCATCTCGAGTCGATGAGCCTATTAAAAACAACATATCTTTTTGTTTGTTATTTTCTATTCTAGTCAATTTTACTACCTACATCAAAATAATAGGATGACTATGACTGACTCCGATGGCCTTTTTGTTATAATTAATTTTGTAAATAATGTAATTTATGTCATGTTAATAAACCCATTAATTTGCTTGCGACTTTGATGTAGAAAACTAAAATACTATAATATGAAAAATTCTTATTTCTAGTTTTATTATCTATATATAATGCAGAAAAGTATGTACCTCATAGAAATAAAATAGCTATACTTTGTAATCACATAAACTAATCTGTCACTCTATATTCGGGAGATTGTCGGAGTACGTATGGCGGTGTACCGTACTGAGCCGAAGTGAGTCAACTGCGCATGCGTCATTAGACGCCATTTTCGTTTCTGATCTGTGAGAGAGAGTGAGTAAAACATTATACAATTGGTGCTAATTTTCGGCTTATTGTGGCGAGGACTGAACCGTGACGAGAACATGATACGGGTGAAGAGTTGAACTACAGGGAGACATTGGAGGTGACAAGAAGGAGTATATAGTAAACCTTTGAGGTGTGTGTTGTATCTATGGCACGTATTCAAGAACATTCATGGTGTATACGATGGCTTGGTACCGATACGATGACTCTATAGACAAACAACAGGACCATCATACCACTACCAAACCATCGTATGCACCACAGAGGTTGTTGCATACGTCCCTATGTGTGATCCTCCCACTGCCACCCTCCTTCAATTTTACCTCTCAGCCTCATGCAGCACACACACACACACACACACACACGCCCACGCCACATTTACACATATTTTATTTAATGTACTGCCTGTAGGTGTACTATGGGGGCTGTATATTAGGCTGGATGGAAGGGCAGGAAGGTTGGTAAGATAAAAAGGTGTGGGACATCAAACCCCTCAACGATTTCCTGTTTAGTATACCATTTTAATGTTTCTTATTATTGGACACACTGGGAATTATATACATTTTTTTTTGGTGTGTGTGTGTTTTTTACCTTCCCCTGTGTACACGATGGGAGGATAATAATTGACAGTTTAGATCCCTAGGGGGTGGTGGTGGTGGGGGGGGTCGGGGTTTATGGTCCCGTTATAATGGAGGTGTGGTTTGCATTTGACAGGTGACGAGGAATTTAATAGATAATCTCTACTTCTCGTTTTCATTTTGTGTGTGTGTGTGTTTTTCAGGGGTCCATATTTATTTATTTATTTATTCTGAGCTCACCAGTTAATTAAGAGATAATCTCTACTACTCGTTTTCGTTTGTGTGTGTGTGATTGAGGGGTCCATATTTATTTATTAGTTTATTTATTTTATTTTATTCTGAGCTCACCAGTTAATTAAAAGAAAAGGGAAATGAGGTATGGTGGTGGTAATTACTTTGTGTGTGTGTGTGTGTGTGATTCAGGGTCCATATTTATTTATTAATTTATTCATTCTGAGTTCACCAATTAATTAAAAGAAAAGGAAAATAAAGGGAAATAATGTATGGTGATTGAAATTACACAACTTTGTGTGTGTGTAAATATTAGGTAATTTCCAATATATTGCCGTTTTCTATTATGATGTTTCTACCCTCTTTACCTAATACTGTAATTTATACCATTCTAAGACACTTTTCTTCTATGTAATTTTCTTCGTAAATGCCCCATTTCCAAGATATTCAGATGGGGCATTTTGGAATTAGTCTGACCTTACCTAGCCTAACCTGGACCGCAGCAGACTACCGGGACCTAACCTGGGCAAACTACCGGGACGTAGCTAGATGTGGCAACATTGCTTAAAAACGGCAATATACTAGATAAATACCATATATTTAATGACAGCTATAATAATGAGTTTCTCTCTCAGCTGTTGGGATAATCAGCTGATATGTGATTGATCTATATATTGGCTTATCACATTGCCAGTAAAAATCATTACCTTATTTGTGTTGATGTATATTGTATAAATTTAGGAAAATGAAATCCCCATTTCTTCTATATATATATTAATTGAGATAATGGGATAGCATAATTAATTACCTTTTTAATCAGTAGAAATCATTACCTTATTTGTGTTGATGATAAATAGTGCAGCATATTTAGGAGAAACATATGATTGATTATGTTAATTATAGTGGGATAGCAAAATTAAGTACCTTTTGTCTATTTTTTTTTTTTTTTTTTTTTTTTTTTCTCAGAAATATTACATTTGTGTGGATCATAAATATTGTACCATAACAAAAAAATTAGGAGAATGTCCCTAGTTCAGATTATTAATTATTGATATCATAGTGGGATAGCAAAATTAATTACTGTACCTTGTTTGTTGTTCTATTAACTTGTCAAATCACCAGAACCATTACTATTATTATTTGTGTGGATCAGTTAATGTTGCAAATTTTGTAAATTAAGTAGTTTCCTTTGTATTTGGTTTATTCGTTAGGTATTGATTATAGTGAGTTGGCAAGTAATCTTGTTTATCTAAGGTATTCTGTTAGCTTGTCAAACCAGCAAACCCTTCACTTCAGTGAGTTTTGCTCTGCTATGTGGGAATGTTTTTTTAAGTCATGTGTTAGCCTTTTATATATTGTTTAAGGATGGTTACTTTTGCTGAATGAATGTGAAAACATGCAAACTATTTTGAGGAAAAGTTGTTTCGTCAAAAAATTCCAAGGTAAAATAGTAGGGATTGAGCGACGAAAAGAACTTTTCCTTGAAGTAGTATGTTAATAATAACACCTATAATGATGGTACAGTATACTGTATGATGCTGAAACACAATGAAATTATAGAGTTGAGTTGTAATATCTAAGTTATTCCTCAGGTAAAGCAAAGACTGAAATCAGAAAAAAGTAAGAGATTAGATTGTGTCCTTAGATATGGTAATCTCTATACCATTACAACTGCATTTTGGAATTAATGGCTGGAAGATGTAATTTTTGGTCACAGGTTTCCAGTGTGACAGGCTTAAGGAGGTATATAATACACTTTTGGTCCATCAGAGTACCTTTATATCTACAAAGTATGCCAGGAAACAGGTCCAAATAAAAAAAAATAATGGTGGCCTGTTGCTCGGAATAGTTTAGAGGAATCAGTTGCTCCAAATTTACCAATGGTGTATTATCCCCTTAATTACATCCCCTGCATGTTTTATGGCACAGGACGATAGCACTCGGCAGTTCTTGTAGCTAATGGCTGAGCATTAAGCTGGTATGTAGTTATACAGTATTGAATGGACAATGCTTGGAATGCAATCTTACAAGGGTGTACCCAGAGAAAAATGACTTGTCTAGTATCTAGATAAGTTTGCTGAAATTATACTTTCCGGAAATTGTGGTATTATACAGTATGTGTTTCTGCCAGTAGTGTGGTTAGGGCAGTATTATGGCTCAAAACTGTACAGTACTGGTACATAGACTATATTGAATCATTATACTGTACTGTATAGATATTGTGATCTTTAAATTTTAAGACCCAGATAAAAAGTACAAGGCCTTCATCACATGCCACTACAATTGAGAGTTGTGATAGTGATATGATAACAGCCTCAACCACATTCCTCAGGTTTAACTTAATACGGAGTACTATATGTATTCTGAAACTTTAACATAATTATCTTACACTTACCCGGTATATACCATGCCTGTGTGTATATACCATGTTACCTTTTGTTACATTTACAGTATTGTAATCTTGGGTAGGTTTGTGTGGGTTGTTGAGCTGAGATTGTTGTTGGCTTGGAATAGGGAGTGATTGTGTTATGGTCCATATCACAGGCCATTCTGCCCCTCAATCTGTTTTTCTTCCTCCATCTTTGGCCTTTGAACCCCCATCTTTTAGTGTTGATTATGTAGGACAGTATTCTCTCTCTCTTTTTTTTTTTAAGGGCATATATTATATTAGTAAGGTTTGCTAATATAGTTGCAATAGCATTTTAATCTTTTCTATATTTCAGATGCCATTTGTGAGGTGTGATGTAACCAGAAGGTAAACAGAGCCAGTGCGTTAGCCTTGGCTTTCTCACCCTAATGATGTCCACACTCTCTCGGCCGGGGAGCCTCCGAAACCCTGAGGTAGCCGACCTGTTTGAACGGGAAGACCCAGAGAGACTCTTCGATGACCTGCGTGAAATTGGCCATGGAAGCTTTGGAGCAGTGTATTATGCCCGCCACCTCACAACAAAAGAGGTGAGATATGTATTTTCTTTCAAGTTTTTATCATTTTCCTTAAAACACCTTGTCTACTTTGCTTAACCCCCATAGGGGGATACCGTATTGTCTGTAGAGATGTTGATAATTAAAGGGTTTTGACATACATTCTGTCTTGAGGAAGTGTCAGTTTTCATCATATTTGCTCTTTCTTTTAAGCAGAGATAAAAATTAGCTGTTAACATAACAATAAAATCTTTTATTATGAAGTCCCTCTCTCTCTCTTCTCTCTGCTTATTATTGTGTATATTTTTTTTGTCTGTCTTGGAACCCCCCCACCCCACACCCCACCCCATGATGAAAGGAAATTGGGGTATTGATAATTGTAAGGTATAACTAGCCTACATTTGTTTGCAGGTGGTGGCAATTAAAAAAATGTCATATAATGGGAAACAAAGTGCTGAGAAGTGGCAAGACATCTTGAAAGAAATAAGATTCCTAAGAAGTTTACGTCATCCAAATACAGTCACTTACAGAGGCTGTTATTTAAAAGAATCTACTGTTTGGGTGAGTAAAATTTCTTTAGTTACTTTGGTGTTTTAAGCTTTATACAGGGGTGAGAAAATAGCTAGTGATTATTGATTGCATTTAAAGTATGCTTATGTATCCATAAGCATGTGTATGTGCTAAAACCATGCAAGTTTTGAATACCTGTTTATTATCTTTTGATTTTACGTCTTCCTTTCAGGCACTATCTCCAAGTGGGAAAATTCTTTAAAAGTAATTAAGTGTTATAGTCGGATTCAAATATGAAGCTAGTTTGGGCAGGGGAGCTAAGGGACTTCCTCACCCAACAGTGTTGTCATTTAACCTAAACAAGGCATACAATATTTCATACCTTCGTTATTTAGTATTTGAAATAGTCTTGAAATCTTCAAAAAATTATTATATATGATAAACCTTGATTATATGATGTGAATGTGTTGATATTTAGGATAATAACAATCTTTTATGTATGGAAGTGAATCCAGTACACATGACAACAGTGTACTACTCTACGTTGTTGTCATGTTTGTGGTGAAGGTGGCCAGGTCACCCCTCCAGGGTCTCAGGTCACTACCCCCTGGTAGGGAGGAAGAGGGTGACAGAGGGGGGTAGGGAGGATGTCTATAGGTGCGGTTCAACACCTGAGACGTTCATTCATGATTCCATACTCATAAATACTTTATGTATTATATACTTTATATGTCAGATATGTACTATTGAGCATTGTTTTACTATATAAGTATTTGTATATAATTAATTATATATCGTTATGTGTGTTCCTTTTTTAACATTTCAGTAACAAAGAAATATAAAAAATAATTTCCAACACTGACAACACTTCCGAGATGAACTGTAAATCACCCCACATGTGTTTGACGTCAAATCCCAGGGATACAGTAACTCACACCCTGACCCGAACAGAGTATAGACAAGGCAACACTGTAGAGTAGGAAGGTTACCGCCCAAACTAGCTTCATATTTGAATCTGACTATAGTGAATAAGAAAAGGAAATTATATTATTTTCAATTTTTAATTTATTGCATTACTGCCAGCTAGCACTGTTGATATTATTCTTCAGGATCCAGTTGTTTACATGTACAGTATTATTTTTCCTTCCATACATTAACCTGTGTTTGTTTACTTACCGGTACATGGCTGTTGAGGGAAACCCTTTAATGGATCTCAACAGACTCCTAAGATATTGTAACAGCCATTTGGTAGTTGCTCTATAGTTGAATTGTATTATAGTTTTCATCATATATGGCCTACGCTAGGTAGAGAAGTAGCAAGTGTTATATAATGTCAGTGTAATGCTGGTATGTCGGGAGTAAGAAGATAATTATACAGTAGGTACTTCATCCTTGAAAGAAAAATAAATCTATCCTTAATATGAAGATTTTTTGTATAAGGTTACTACCTGCCGATGATGCCTTTTGTATATCATATGGTTGATGTAGTCCTGGTTTCCAATAATTATGCCCATCTTTTCACACTCTTGTAACTGAATGATCACTACGGTACTCTCAATTATGATTATTCTCCACACATCCTACTCACACCATTTCTGTTATCATTATATACTTGGACAGTAGAGTATACTATAAGTGTTTAAAGATTAGCTATTGTGTGATTGCAGTTGGTGATGGAATATTGCCTGGGATCAGCTTCAGACATCATTGAAGTTCATCGTCAGCCATTACGTGAGGAGGAGATCAGTGCCATTTGTGAAGGCTGTCTACAAGGTCTATCATATTTGCATTCATTAGGGAAAATTCATCGAGACGTTAAGGCTGGCAATATACTTCTAACGGAAAATGGCACAGTTAAGCTTGGTGAGTATTTTATTTTATTCATAATGACCAATGATGCTGATAATTATCCAGCATTGACTTATATTGTCATATGTACGACAATACCATCTGTAAATATTCACATGATTCTATTATGATCTTTGCAGCTGATTTTGGCAGTGCCAGTATTACATCTCCGGCAAATAGTTTTGTTGGTACACCGTACTGGATGGCTCCTGAGGTCATTTTGGCAATGGATGAAGGGCAGTATGATGGAAAGGTACTGTATCATATATGAATTACTTGATATATAAGATCTTTACTTTGGGATTTCTCTTCACCTACTCATCTATGTGAAGGAGCTGTGATAAAAAAAATGAATGAATGACATATTCATCCCATTATTAGTAGCTTCTAAATATATTATAGTGTCACTTTGAATCATTCAGTCACTGGTATACTCTCATCTTTATGTCCTGATTTTATATGAAGTGAATTTCTTATTTCAGGTTGATGTATGGTCGTTAGGCATCACATGCATTGAGCTGGCAGAACGCAAACCACCTTATTTTAACATGAATGCCATGAGTGCCTTGTACCACATTGCCCAAAATGATGCCCCCAAGATGTCAGCCCCAGACTGGTCCAAAGACTTCCAGCACTTTATTGAATCTTGCCTTCAGAAATCACCACCTGATAGACCTACCTCGGCAAGGCTACTGTCTGTAAGTACTGTACAGTACTGTACATTGAATTCTTAAGTACACATGTTTATTACATATTTCTAACAAAACTATGGTTGTTGTTGATGTTCTCCCGGGGCAGAATGGCCTCCTGCCCCACAGACCCCTGGTACACTCTGGTAGCAGTGAAAAAACAAATTAAAATAAAGGAGGGGCTGGCCCTATATGCCTGGGCTACCGAAGCACATCCCAAGGAAATGGGACCAGAGCTTACTGGACCAGGGAGTCTGGGGGCCTCCGACCGCCAGGGAGATTGGGGGGAAGGCTTTGATACCACAGCCAGTACTGTGGGCCCAAGTCCACGTTACCACAAGAGCTACAAGTGGGGCCGTACCTTCCATGAGACCAGCCCTGAAGGGACCATAAGGGGGAGGGAGTTTACACTGCTGCATGCAAAGGGAAATGCACCCCCGTGTGATGGCGGTCCACACAGCAGTGGGAAAAAAAAAAAAAAAAAAAAAAAGCCTCCGGTTGCAGTACACCTCACGTGGATTTTTAATCCATGTGTGCAGATCTCGTCAAATCCACTAGAAAGTGACCAGATCCTACAACAATCTTTATTCTAGCCCTGTGGGGGATAACTAATATTCACAGAGAATAAAGTCAGCCCCACTGGGCCCACAAAACTATGGTTCTAAGAATTAATATATACAGTTAAACCTCGATCTAACGGACTAATAGTGGGGAGAGGGTGTCCGTTAAAGCCGATAGTCCGTTACAGCGAAGAATTTTTAGGGGGGGGTACGAAATTAAAAAAAAAAAAAAAAAAAAAAAGGTGTATGTACAAAAATTAACACAAAATACAGATATATATACATAAATAGGTATGTAATGATGTGTAAATAATGTACCTACTGTATAATGTAAAAAGTATAATGGAGAAAAAATAAAGAGAAAAATGTTATTTACGCCGTAAATTTCAGACACGTGACACAGATACACCAGCTTCTAACTTCTTAATAAGTTCTAATTTATCAGCAATGCTCAGATTCACACGCTTTCTTTTCTCTATAGGTGCCATAGTGATAATGTAGAACACAGGGGACCAAACAAATAATGCAACACTGCAAAATATAATGAAAACAAGAGAGAGAAATGTAGCGAAACACAACCAGTCGAACCCATGTTTGTAAACAAAACAAAACGGAAGTAGCGGTCTCGGTACGTTTCACCCGGGCGGGAGTTTTAAACATTCGGACCCAAAATTCAGACAAATTTTTAAAAATTTTCTCCAGCGGATTGTGTCCGTTGCATCCGAAATCCGTTGCATCGGGGTCCGTTAGATCGAGGTTTAACTGTATAATAGTTCAGTATTAAAGTGGTTCAGTTCTATGTATGGTTATTTCCATGAATGTGTATATCGTTTAGTTGGGTCTGGCGTGTTACCTCATAAAGGATACAGTATAAAATTTAACAATCAACCATGGTATGTGAGTGAAAAGTGATTTTGGCCTGTTTTGGGAGTTTAATAGAGTGTCTGTGCTTTTTCATGTGTATGTTTACACTAAGTGCCGATTCCTTAGTAGTTTGTTTTGGTTTGCAAGCACCATAACGAAAGAAACTGATGACTTTGATGACTCCACTATGAAACTATGTAATAATGGAACTACCTGACAGATTTTGTGGATATGGATACTGAGTTTATTGGATATAAATAAAGACTGACAAGTGTGGTTGGGGAAGATCATAACAAATGAAAGCCACTGTGGAATCGGCCCTAAGACATGTCAGTCAAGAGACAGATATTGCACAAGTTCTTTTAACTAAAATGATGAGGTGATAGAGAGAAAGAACAATTTGGCTACAGTCTTCTGGATCAGGGCTTTCACAAGACTGGAACTGGGAGAAAGAAATATTACTATATTGATGTTATGGACCGCAAGTGTGCATTAACCAAACTAGAGGGTTAAAAGGAATTAAACAAATTGATTGTCGCTGAAATTTCTGACCTGTTAACACAGATGAAAGCAACTGTTAATGAATTATGTATTTAGGCTGCATGATCAGAAATGATGGGTGTAGATTAGAACCGTGATAGAGAGAAAGCCTTTGTAAAGCAGAACAGTGACAGTGTGTCATCAGTGTTAAGGGAATTGAACCTGTGGAACTAGCTGACTAGAGGAAATATATCCAGGGTTGTTGTTAAAGTTCCTCAAGCTGTCTGACTGAGCAGCCCCGAACTCCTGAGGAAGGCCATGGCCTGAACCGGGCTTTCCCACAGTGCCCTCAGAGAGTGTATGTTGTGGTGTTGGCGAGTGTGGTTGTGTACATTGCAGTCTTCCATAATGTGTTTCATTGAATTGGGTGCTGTGTTGCATCCCGGACAGGCATCTACAGGGTAATCAGAAGTGCATTGCAAGTTAGTGGGTAAGGTACAAAAGAACAATCTGTGTTATTTTATCCTACTACTGTACTCCGGCTGGGCCACTTTAGCCAAATTGTCACCTCGGGGAGACTCGGACCAGTTCCCTGCCCTAACTGAGCATCTAGAATATGAGGTATGGTTGTTGGAGCAGCATATAATTATTAGTTTCTGCTTAGGCTGTGGGTGACCGTCAGTCTTTATGAAAGCTATCCCACAAAAACTAAGTTTACAGGCAAATGTGATGTACCCAGGGATGAGAATCAAATACAAATGCAAGATAGAAATACTTGTTTGTGTTTATTTCTACAGTAGTTGAATTGATGTGAAACAGACATTTTATACTGTATTACTGTCTGGCGAATTTGACAAGAGTCTAAAATAAATCATATTGGTTTAGAAGGCAGAGGTAGGATGTATATAATCGTCACCAATAGTTGTTAGGAATGAGAGCTGTGGCATAGATTTTTATTAAGTCCTGGAAATTTCCTTACAGCATGAGTTTATCTTAAGGCATCGTTCATCCCATATTATCTTGGATCTCATTGCTCGCACCAAGAAAGCTGTTCGGGAATTTGACAACCTGAACTACCGGAAAATGAAAAAGATTCTTCTCTATGAGACAGAAAGTCAACAAGGGGATATAGAAGGTGAGGTTTTCTATACTTTATGGAACACTTACAGTATACATATACTTGTACTGTTTGTGTATATTTTGTAGCATCCCTTTGTGTCTGAGATTGGCCCTCTGTCAGTTCAAAGGTTGTATGTATAAGCAGTTACTGATCTTGAATATTATACTTTAAAAGTTTTTGGGTTAATATTATGTATTTTCATTTATATGACTAGTATGTTAAATGTTTTCTATATTTAACTACTTTCAAAATTGATATTTAGTTAAGAGGGGAGGGAGGAAGTAACCATTTAACTTAACAGTAATCATTTGTGCAATTCATTTATTATTGTGAGGAATTTTCAACATACTGTGCCAATAGAAAGTATAGGTCTAGCTTTTAACCAAAGAGCTGTTAAAAAACTAAGTGACTTTTATATGATATGTAGATCGAACTGTATAGGGTAGCAGAAAAGTCCCTTGGTGGTCAAAACATGGATTAAGATAGAGTGTTTTAGTTCTGAATGTTTCTTTAACTGGAAGTAGGCAGTTAGGACTCCTGCTGTTCTAAGTATGCGATAAATTGGTGGTGATGAACTGTTTCGTATACCAAATATATTGATAATCCCAGGCTGTCCAGTGCACCTAAAATTGAATGATAATGCCTAACTGTTTTGTACACATAAAAGAAAATGTTGATATCAGTCACTTCTATGCAATGAGAGTTACAAATATTTATGTGCACCTAAAAAAATATATTTCTAGACTGTACTGAACATCTAAAAGGTACTGGTAATGTGTGAGTGTTGTGTGTTAGATGCACCTAAAAGTATTGATAATACCAGGCTGTAATAAGCACTGAAAAAGGTACTGATGATGTGTTGCTCTATGCAGACCACCTTTTCCACTTTTTTTTGTATTTTCCAACGATTCCCCCTGAAAGATCCTGCGGTGGATAGAATGCGGGTTCCCTCCTGGCACTCAGCGCAGGGTAAGCTGTTGGGGCCCCAATATTGAAATATAATGCCGGTCTACTGCTAACCCTTTTGAATTAATAGTCGTTATTATTTCTGTACCTATTCTCTCCCACTTTATCCCAGCCTTGAAATTGGATTGCTGTTATGAAAATGTTTGTAACATACCGTCAATAAGTACATGATAATTTAACCACTTTGGTATACAATGTTTCCAATATGATTAAAATTATAGTTTCAATGAGCTGATATCCTTGTTGCTGCCATTGTTACATGAGATTCATGAGCAAGGACAGTATAGAATTCATGTGCCCTAAATTTACATTTTTTAATTGGAACTCTTAAATTTTTCCCTTTACTAACCACACATTTATAGTATTGAATACTGTATTATAGACTATGATTGAAAGGAAAAACAAGTATAACTTAGCATTTTCCTTCCATTTACCCCCACCACTATGGAAAGGTACTGATTTCTCAATAATTAATATGCCACGAAACAAACTACTCAATATGATATAGTAATAACTTTGATGGAATTTGAAAAGAATTGGTAGCCCTTCAGGTTGACTAGAGCATCTGATATTTGTTGTTACTGGTAACCATCATAAACCTGAGTCTTATCATATGCATCCCAATACAGCCTTAGATATCAGGTAGGCTATACCATACATAAATAAAGTCTAAATGTTCTGGAGGCAGTTTGATAGTATTGTATTTTGATGTGTACAGTTAGTAATGTAAATGCATTCAACCCTACTCTGTATTTCAGCTTTATGATTAATCATGTTTTTATACATACTTTGCAACCTTCCTTTAAATCTTATAATAACTTTAACTTCATATGTGTGTACAGAGTAGGCATAAATTTACTCAGCTGACTGTACACTGCTGCAGTAGTTTCTAAATGCATCTTGATTCAGCCAGATTATATGGTAACCTTTTTACAGTATTGGTCTGTTAAAGGTTTATATCATAGTAGGTGTATGAAAACTAGGATTTATTTGTTACTATTAACTGTTTTATGAATTTTCATATACTGTACTGTACAATAATATAGTTTCTGCAGTAATACTGAAATTCTCAGTTAAAGCATTTGGCTCATTATTCTGCCTTGCTTGATAACTTTGCATATTTTCTTTAATAGAACAATTAGCTTCGTTGTAAAAAATTATACAGTATTATTAATTCTTAGATTTTCAAAGTTTGTAAAGGGAGGTGAATGTATTAGATAACTTATTGGAATAGATATGGAAATCATTCTCATGTAACCTCATGAGTGCTACATACATCACCTGGAAGGTATACTTCAGTGAAATTCATCTCCATTTAGCCATTCCAAAGTGAGTAACCTAGAAGGACAGAAATGTTGTGATAAGAGGAAAGCTGGATGGCAGTTACATTATCTTTTGGGAAGAAATCAGCTGGAATAGTTAGTGATATTTTGATGGGAGGAAGTTAGGCAAGGATGACAGTAAAGCACCACTCTGGTTGGGCGGCGGGTAGGAGATCCAGTAACGATGCACTTTTACTGACTGACAGACTCCACAGAGGAGGATGCGGCCGGAGGGGACAGCAGCAAGAGCAACAGCATCACCTCTGAGAAGTCGGTCATATCAGCCGGGGTCAGTCAGTCGTCGCAGTCCCAGTCATCTTCCACCAACTCCCTCCATCATCATCATCTTCTCCATCAGCCATCACACCCATATCACCAGGCACCATCACCCCCCACCATCATGTCACAACAACCACCACCTCACTCTCAGTATATTGGTGCCCCACCTGTGCCACCCCATCACCACCACCACCATCCTCTACCCATACACTATTCACCTCAGCCACAGCATCATCCAGTATCATATCAACCTATCCCCTCTCTCTCACCATCACCCTCATCATCATCGCTACATCAAGCAGACTTAGGTTTACCCAATAATAATCATCATCAGTCGTTAACGCCACCATCGCCACTCATATCATCATCAGTAATGGAATCCCCCAGCCTCACCTCCCTGGCTAGTACCAACGCCACATCCTCCACCACCCCTACCCTTCTCCTTCAGCCTCCTCAGGGGCAGAACGCTCCATCCACCACCACCACCAACAACAACGCCACCAACAACGCGTCCTCTACTGTCAAGTCGCGGCGTGGACGGGTAGGCAGCTCCTCCCCTTTGCCTTCCACCACTCACGTTGCCACCTGCTCGCTAGCTTGGACGGTGCACTACACCCCCAGATTAACACACATTCTTATTAACACTTACTAGTGCCAGACTAACCAGCCAGTCTCTCAGCTGCCTGGCAATATTTTAGCTAACCAACTACTCAGCTGAATGGATTCACCTGCTTCTCAGTTAGCACCCCTACTCACTAACAAGTTAAAGGAAGGGAAATCACTATAACCCTTTGTTCCTTGCTGTTATAACATGCTACCAATGCTTGATAGTGAATATTAACAATTAGTGCTTTCTAGACCTTGTAACAATGAACTTGATGTAAGATCGGTCCAACTTTTGATGAAGCAGTGCTGTTGTAAATTTATTGCTAGAGATGCATATTAATGAGTGTTTCAGTGTTTTAATGTCTCAGTATATTGGAAACAGTTGTCCAACAATATGTTAGTGAGGTGACAAACAGCTGTGACTACTTTTCATAGTGTAGTGCAGGAGTGTAGAACTTCAGTGACTTTAATTTAAGTGTACTGTGTTGGAATAACTCATATTTACATATGAATATTGTTCTATGTTAAACAAGCAGTTACTTCTTCTGTCACAGTAATAATGAACTAATTAATGTATCAAGTATGATCACTAGTGCTGAGCATTTCCCTCCCTCCCATTCTATGTTAATGACTTGTACATAGAAGTAGAGGCCCTTAGAAAAACTTCCCCCCTCTAGCAAGAGCAGACGAGTCAGTCATGCTGAATATAGAGCTTCCAGACTTGCCTTGTATCATGCTTTCTGTGCCATAATCTGAAGAAGCTGCATATTAGAAAGCAATATGCACACTTTTTTTGTCTTGTAGTGAATTGCCTGACTTTAATCCATATTGTGTTTTTACCATTGCAAAAGTGCTTGCTTCAGATTTAAATAAATTTATCTTTGCTAGGATACTTAGACTAAACTTTCTCTCATGCTATATTATGACTTCAGTTTCGAAAATAGCTGTATATGTTTCCAAAGTTTCTCACTAACATGTTTTGGTTGCTGTTAGCTGCATATCTTACATTAATTTTATGTATCAAGGGCTTAATTATTGCTTTTGTTGAATGCCCAACTCTGGATAAGCATATGAGTAGAAGGTGGCTGGAGGCAAACTGGGGAGTGGCATTGTAGGGTTGCGTGTGGGTGTCCTGAATGCAGTCACACACTTCTGTATGTCTGTGTGTGTGTGTATGTCTTTTTCCCTGGTCGAAGCAAACTTAGATGGTACTTTAAGGGACTATGATATTGTTGGTGAATTTTAGAGGTTACTGGTTCCTCCAGGCTGTGCCACAAACCAAGCCATATATACTGTGGTTCATACTGATTTTTAGCACAATATGAAGGAGTTGGTAACCTCCAATTCACGAACATTTCTCATACTCCCCATACGAAGTTCCATAGTTCTTAAAACGTAAATAATTAGTTCAAGTGCTAGTCCAACACCTTAACCTTAGAGAGGGATTTATAAATTGCACATTTCCCCCTGGTAATATGGGCTTACAGTTGCCATTCTCTCTGCAGTGACAAGTACTAGAGCACTGCAGTTCCAGTGTGTTATGGAGTGTGCGTTGTTGAGCTTTGGGATGGTGAAAATATGCCAAAGTAACCTGAACCTGTGCAGTGTGTATTTTCATGTTAAATATTTTGTGTAGTTTTTAGATATAAAGGTAAGATGTAATCACCTGTTTTGTGTCCGTCCGTTTTTTTGCTTGACGCGTTGGTGAGTTGGGCGTGGTTGTCATGTGGAGTCTAACGGACCTTTTAACCCCATACTTACAGTGGAAAACTATTACTGTATTCTCAAAGTTTGTGCTCAATTTCAATTACTAGACTATACAATACTTATTATGCCTTGTGAGTATATTGTCTGAAAAAGAATATAAAAACTATTTTTAATCCTTTAAGAATATTTCTCTTTGAATCAGAGTATATCTCATGAGAGCACATATTTTAAAACTGTAGTTTTCTCCATAAGTAAGCTGTGTGTGTTTTGTGAACTTTGTACAAAGTTATCCAAAGTTTGTTGCCATACTGTACACCTTTTCAGATTGTCTAACTGCATCACAGGTTTTAAAATGGCAATCACTTATTGTTTTTTCTATGTTTACATTGTTTCATTTTTTGTATATCTGTCTGTCTGTGTATATCTGTCCAGATGAATGAGACCAAAGTGTGCATTAGGCATAATGACAAATTATGTGACATAGAATAATAATTACGTATTACTTAAAAATTGGCCTGGTCTACAAAGCTCATCATATTACTGTGGGAACTTTATCTGGGTAGAAAAATACTGATAAATACTACATATATTCAATATTAGTTATATCTATACATGCTATTATATATATATAATTTTTGGCAGTCAACAAAGAATTATCTCAATGTGCGAGAATATTTTAAAAAACTGCCCGCACTACTTAACCCCTTGAGGAGTGCTAAATTTAAGTGGTCTGTGAATACTTTGATATGACTTGTTCATAACATCATAGTGGTGACTAGTTGTAACTGTAATTTGAGTTATTATAAGCAGTTTTTCTACTGCAAAATTCATATTCATTGGCTCCAATAGGCATCCACTTGAGTATGCATCCTTTCCATTGGTCCTCCACACAGGTAAAAATGGTGGATAATTACTCCTCAGGGGGTTAGATTTAGACTAATTTTAACATGTGTGGTAAATTTAATTAACATGCCACAAAGAGCAGTAATATATGAAGACAAAATTATTATAAAGTTCTACTCTAGTAAAAAATGGATATATATTGCCACATTTTTCTGTGGAATGTAAGTATAGTTTTCTCTTTTCATTATGCCTAATTGCTGCTGGCTTACAACTATAATCTTTTATTTAGTTAAGATTTTTTAATTTTTGTTTTTTTATTTGTAGAGTAGACAGGCAATATGGCTAGTTGTCACCCTAAATATGCTAGTAATAATCACCACACATTAGCCAAAGCCAGGGGAAAGGAAAGAATAGTTGGGATAACTTAAAACTTGTGTATAGTTGTTGTTGCAAAGAATAGTGTTGTTAGAACATAACCCAAAGGGACCCAGTCGGCAGTCACTATAATAGGTAGCCAATATTAGTACCACATATACGTGCCATCTCTTGACTTTGGGCCACACTTCCTGTATTAAAAACATAATTTAAACTACTTCCCCACCTCCTTAACTATGGTGAGCTACCCATTATAGCGAGTGCCAGCTGAGAGTTCTATGGTTCAGGTCTTCTACTACCAACTGTACATTGATTCAAAATTTTACTTCATGCTTGCTGTTATGTTTGCACACTGTTAGGGATTCATGATTGAATTTTGTTTCAAAATTCAGACTGACTGTATTGAATGCCTTATTACTTATCCCAACCTTTAGTTATATTGAGTAAAAAAATTAACTTGTACCAGTAAAAAAGTCTCTACTTTCTTGAAGGAATATTTTCATATTTTACAGGCTTCTGCCAGTTACTAGCACTTTTATATATTTAAATACGTTACTTCAAAGTGCATTGATAGTTTTAATATCAATATTTTAGATTCTTTTAACTTGTAAAGGAAATAATAATATTGCCAGCATCATACAGTGTTTATTTTATTGCGAGTTAGGTAAGGAAGTAATCTCAGGAAAAGGTTTATACCTTAGATATGTACTTTACATAATTGCTAATAGTTACATGGTATGCAGTGCTTCCAAAGGCATACATGGACATATGGAAATTTCATGTGGTGGTGAAAAGTACAGCTGTATGTAATTTTGCCTGAATGCTGTTTATGGTGCTCGATAGTTTACGAGGTGATCTATTTAAAAAAGATGATGTTAATTCACCATTAACTTTCATTAACAGTTCAAATCCTACAAGTGAAAAACATTGAACTCAAGCTTCTCCCCTGACGTATGTTTCTGAAAATATAAACATTTAAGAACTGCTAAGTCTTAGACTTAGACAGCATACATGGGCCAATGTTTGGTGAAGTAAGAAGTCATGTGAAGATGTGTGATCCTCAGGGGTTATTGAAAAACATTCTAAGCTTAAAGTCCATCTTCCTTATCCCTATATGCTTATGGCTACAGTTAAAACTTATGAATAATGCATATCAGAATAGAATAAACTGTTGATGAGTTGTAAACACCGGATTACTTCACACACTGCCATGAACCAGACCACCTGCATTGAGGTGGTCTGTTTTTTTTTTTTTTTTTTGTCAGTGTTTGGGAGAATTAACCTCTAATTTGCCATCAGTGTCATACTGTACTCCAATAAGAAAGTTTTCTCTTTATAAACTTTTTGAGCACCATTGATCTGTTGTTTGTGTTTATATTATACTGATAAGCTGATCCTTGTGTATAAATGCCAAGTTTGTACCTTCATATGTTAGTACTCGAGTAAAAGGTTGAGTATCTCATGGATAGTTCAGAATTTTAGTGTATAAGTGAGTCATTGTTTTTTAGTTTTGGAATGCCACTTGACTCTTCAGTCTTTTTAGTGTAAACTTGTTTGTGATGGCTTTTGTTTTCATTGCCATTATAGTGTTGTCTGTTGCCGAGCTAGCATGCTAAACTGTAGTTTTAGAACTCCAAAAACCATAATATTTTAACCCTTTCTGTATGGTATAGTCTTTTTACCAGTGGACATGCACAAAATGTCAAGTAGTGTATGAGGAGCACTCTTGACTCGTTTGATAGCAATGAGTGCTGGTGAGTGCATTGGTACTGCTCTCTCCTCTCATCCATATAATCACAGGATTAAAGATGTCCCACACCAACCTATAAGGTTGTGTGTGGTCAGCCCTAACCTAGCTGGATGAATTGATTGCCATCTCAAATGACACGTGTTTTGCTTCAGCAAGCTTTTTCAAACAAAAGTTCCTCAGACAGTATTTCATGTGGCATGTAAATGAAGGAAACAGGACAGCATAATACTGAAGGGGTTAAGTTCAACTGGTTTATGCCATTTTCTAGTGCCATATCTCTTCACTATTGTCTCAGTGGTTGGGTTGACTGTTAATAACTTCCTAGATAATATATTTGAAGAACATTTATTATCAGAGTAGAGATAGTTAGAGATGTAAATTTTAAGTTGTATTCAGGTTAAAATTAAAGAGTGCAGCACAGTACTAATGTACAGCACTTCACTAGAGATATAATGTAAATGGTAGTGTGAACAATGGCCACAACAGGCTTGATATGATGAGCATGCCAAATTGTTGGATCAGTCCTTTTCTTTGTGCTGACAACCAGGAACTAGTTGTCTTAACTATATGCATTCCATAGACATGTAAATAATTTATAAAACATAAGTAGGTATTATTAGTAACTTCAGTAACTTAGTAAGGAAACTTTGCCCATACTAGTGTAAGCAAGGTGTGTTGGTCAGAAAAGCAGAATTCATACATAAAAATAAGGTGTTGCAGGAAATGTGTGCCAGACTTTATATTCAAAGTAAAAATTGTTGCATAAAAATTTGTCTGGTTTGAAGTTACAGTTTTTGAAAAGTTAATGAGGAAGTGAGAGTTAAGTGTCTCATTTCTTGTTTACTGTTCAGTGATGGTTGCTGAATAATTACTATGAGTCAGATTAACTTCCATAGATCATTGCTTAGAATATGCTACTGTAAGTAAGCATCTCAAGTCTGGTACTTTTTCCCATGACAACTTGCATATGTTATGTATAGTTGTGTAATTGGATATTTCATGAAATAAGCAGTGTTGCTTATTTCAGGAAATGAACAGCTACACCATTTATGCATAAAGCATATAGGAGTTTTTTCTGAAGCTAACCATAAATGTCCAAAGCCACATTAGTAATACTGACTGTGATTAATAGCAGAGATTAGGAAACTCAATCACCCAATATCATGCAAAGTACCGTAGTAATATAAGCTGTATACAATATATTTACTGTCAGTTGGTGGCAGTCATAAACTGGTGTAGCCTTCTGTGTTTTGATGGGGGTTAGTAATTACGATTTTGAAGACAGGGTCAAAAATCCTTTTGTGGACATTAAGAGTTAAGAATCATGCTAGAAGCCAATCAGAGTGAAAGGTACTGTGTAAACATTAACTGTAAATCATCAGGAAAGCTGTATAATATCACCTGTGGACATTTACCTTAGCCAGAAATATACTATATATATATATGAAATGCACGGATTCCCTTCTAAGTAATATGACCATAGATACTTGTTTCATGTACATTCCATTGTTATAAGCTGCTGATAAGTTCATAGCTGTATAAATTTTTGTAGTAAATTGACTTGGACTACATTACATTTACTGTAAAGTTTAAGAAATTAATTAAATGAAGGAGCCAGTACAAATTCACTAGGGAAAAAAAAGTAGGTATGGCCAGAGTTGAACTTAAAGATAACGCAGAGGTGGCAATATTGTACTGGTATTTGCTTATCAGTGTAATATTTGAACTTTATAGATTGAGACATGACAGATATAAGGGGGACACATGTTATTTCTTGGCTGCATAACTATTTAGTCATATATACATGGTCACCTCCAGAGGTACTGTTCTCTCCATCTCTCAGACCATTTGTCCATGTAACAGTGTTAAACAAATTGTAGAAAAGATAGGGCTGGCTATTGGTGTATGGCATCCTCTTAATAGAACTTACTGTGGGTTTCATGAGATACAAGTGAAATTGTAAGCATTCTTAACTCCAGTAAAAGAGGAGAACAGTGCACCTGGAAGTGACTGTTCATGCTGTTTTTATTATTCACTTTTGCTGTTACTGTACTGTATTTACAAACATATGCTTAATTTGCATGCAGACTGTTTATATGAAATTTTAATTAATTAGTCTTCAGATTTATTCATATATATTTATATAGTTTGCTGACAGAAGTTCCGACTGCTTCTTTGCAAACTAAGCTTGGAGACAAGGACATAGATATTGTCTTCAGTGCTCTTACCCTCAGTAACCCATTCCTCTTCACTCAGTTTTTTACCATTTTATGTTAAGAGAGCAAGATGCAAGTACATTTGAGGCTCACCTACCCTCTTAACTGCCGAGATTCGTTACACTATTGTATTTGGTGGTCTGTGTTGTGACACAGTTTGAAGGAATCGGAAGCATCCACTTTACCAACTGTATCTTTCTCTCTTGACAACACACACATATTTCTTTTTAACCTGTATCCTCCTCCAACTTTGAATTAAACTCCATTTATCCATCAAGGACACATTCAGAAAACTCCATCCCCATCAGCTTTCATCATCATTAAATTAGTTATTGGTACCAGTTCCTGGTATGCCTACATTTACTCTTTTTCATCTTTTTAAGCATTTTATCCCTTTGGGTAAGGTTTGCACTTTTCCTAAGCTGTTTTACCATAGTGGTTATTGTTTTAGGCAGCTACAAACCTCAACATGACCCAGTTAATACAAACCCTAAGCATTGTGATATCCCATACCTTGACATCCACTGACATGACTTGGTTATGAGCTTAATTTGATATGATAATTCTTGGCCCTTTACTACTTCATGATAACAGAATAATTTTGCCCCTGAAATGTTTAAAATGTTCTTAATATTGTAGCTCCATTTAGTATTCAGCTGAAATGCAACATAACTAAACATATGTTTTAAAAGTTAAATGTTTATAACCACTTCCATTCTGTACAAATTATATAAGGGTGGTGTCTTGCATGGCTGGGCAACTTCCTGCTTCTCTTTGCTTTATTAGGGAAGGGGAAATGTTTAGGGTGCAAAGGTTTGTTGTTGACAGAGTGTCATGGTTTGCAGTCTTGTCTAAAGCTTATATATAATGTACAGTTCAATGGATACTTCCCTTTAGTGACAGGCTTATATTAGTAAGAGGACATCAACATTCAATATTGTATTATATATCTCCTTGCAGTGCTAAACAGAGACAGGTAAAAATAGTGTAGCCATCAATACATGAAGTATAAATACTCATTAGCAAGTTGCAGATTTAGTAGTTTTAATTGTCAATTATGGTATCATTATTTCCATCTAAAGGAAAACATACAGAAGTTAACTTTTTGTTTTTGTAGGTAATACTAAACTGAATTTAACATGCTGATTTTTTTCAGCTTTTATAAAGGTTGTTTAGATTAATATATTCATAGTGAAAAGCTATCCTAATGATTAGGATATTGTATAGTTAATGTATTTATAATTATTATAAATCTCTGACTACTGTATGTTGTGGTGCAGCCATGTGGGACTGGTGGTGAGCCAGCAGGCACTAGCAACTTTGCCACCATCAAGACCACATCCATTGTTAGCAAGCAACACAAGGAACATATGCAGGAGGATATGCATGCTGCCATGTCGGGTTACAAACGAATGCGTCAGGAGCACCAGCGTGCACAGGCCAAGGTACTGCAAGTAATGGATTCATTTTATTAACATGAATTATATAAATGCATACCAGTGACATCACTGCTGCACATTTATTAGTAAATGACAACCATTGTGAACAGGATTGATAAAAAGTATTCCATCTTTCATACTTTTGATATACAGAGCCTACTCAAGTTTCACTGTTGGCAGCAAAATAGGGGAAGGATAATATATTATTCTTTTAATTCTTTTGTGTGTAACAGATGACTGGAGATCCACTCCCTATTCAAGATTTTGTAGTTTGTTGTGTACGCAGCAGTACGCCACCATTCACAATTATGTAACAGCTGTGATGTAGGCTACAAAACCACTTAACATGCTGCAGTTTGTAGAAAATTAGAATTAAGAAAGTCACCTTTAATGACAGTGTTTAACTGCTTTATCACCCATTTTTGAGCTTGAGTGATGCTGAATCAGGCTTAATGATTATGCATTCACAGTGATTAATCTATCCCTAAAGCTTTATTCATGCATTGCATTTCATCACATTTGTATATTTAAGTTAGCCTGTGACTGTGTTGCAATTTCAACAGTTGTATACAGTTCCCTAGTATATTGATCATGATTGTATTACCTGACAGCTTGAGGAGAAGTGCCGAGTGGAGATGGAGAATCACAAACACAATTTGGACAAGGAGTACGAGGTGCTACTCACACAATTCAGTAAGGAGTTGGAGAAACTTAGGCAGGTAAGTTGCTCTTTCAAGTAGTTGTCTATAATACAGTATGATTTTTAACTTTATATATGAAAAAGAACACTAATATGATTACTGCTTTAAAAGACGAATTATCTCTTATATTGTTTGTTGTATATTAAAACTATTAATGTAATCTTTCAACTACATGCATTTATTCTGTTTTAGAAACACGAAAAAGAGCAGGAGAAGAAGCTAGACATGTGTACCATGGCAGAGAAAACCCTTCAAAAGGATATCAACGGTCGACATTGTATTGAACTCAAGCACTTCCAGTCTCAGTACAAGAAGCAGTATAAGGAGAATATAGAAAAATGGAAGAAAGAACTCTCACAAGATCCCAATACACCAAAAAGACAGAGAGAGGCACAGCTTCAGTATGTATGATTTTGGTTTATGTTTATAAGGTCTGAGACACTGGTTTTAAATTGGAGGCTGAAAATAGACCACCTAGATGTATGGAAGCTGATCTAATACAGTAGTTTACTCTTCTCTAGAAATAATGTATTTGCCAAAATCAATTTCTAATTCATTATGAAAAGTATTTGTATGTGACAATATGGAATTTAGTTTTACTAATATATTTAATTACTAAATGGATAGTATACTAGCGTAGGTTCTAATCTTTCATGGTTTGATGCTCACTTATAGGATTACCCAGTTGCTGAAAGACTAACTACATAAGTCAGATCTGTAACAAAACCACAAAATCCTTTAAAGTACTCTCTTATAACCACAAAATATTCTTCACACAGATCCCAGAAAGAAAACCTAAAAGCTTCAGAGCGAGAAGAGGAACAGAAGTTAGTACAGCAGCAAGGGGAATATCTTCAGTTGGAAACCCGAAAGTTCCGTCGACGTAGCCTATTGACTTACTATATAAAGGAACAGTCACTATTGAAGGAGGAGCTAACTAAGAGAGAACAACAGTTGGAAGCAGCCCATTCTATGCTATTGAGACACCACCAGTTAACACAGGACCTTGAGTACCGGCAGCAGAGAGCCATCCATGCTCTCAAGGAAGAACAGGTTTGGAACACAAGCATATTATGAAAAATACTTTATATAGCTCCTTGATGTATCAACGAGTGATGATGAAATGGCAAAACTACAGATAATATATGAATGAGGTGGATGATTATATGGAATAGATAAATAGCCCAGCGTATAGAGGTGAAGGTGGGAAATGGTAACATGCTAGTAAATGCAAGTGATGAATTTTCTTTGTGATTCTGCCATGAAGTGAAGTTTTTTTTTTATTAAAGTTTGATGTTTAGGGGTTTTGGGAATGAAATCTTATGATGTGTTCTTCTCATTCCATTTATTCTATTACAGATGAACAAACAGCATCAAACAGAATTAAGTAGCCAACATGAATATATGAAAAGAGTAGAGAGAGACCTTCGTAAGAAGCATGCTTTACAACAGAAGCAACAGCCAAAGAGCTTGAAAGTAAGTAGAATGACATAAACTTGGTTTTTGGTAGGCAAATTGCTCACTAAAATGAAATTACAATTATACATTAAACTTTTACCATAAATAGTGATTTTTTTTCCCCAGCAAAAAGAAATAGAAATCCGTCGTCAGTTCCGTGATACAATCAACATTCAACGGCAACAGTACAAGGAATATAAAGCTCAAATTCTTGCCAAGACTCCCAAAGAAGAACAGAGGTCAATAATTAAGAGATTAAAAGAAGACCAACGGAGAAAATTGGCAATGCTGGGTGACCAATATGAACAATCTATTGCAGAGATGTTGCAACGACAGTCTCTGAGGTTGGATGAGAGTCAGGTAAGACAGGTCCATAACACATGTATTTTTCTTGCATGTCCATTTACTCTTGGACTGTAAGTTTACTTTCTGGCTTGAGATTATCTGCCATTAGCCCAAGTTTAACGTCAAGAGTGCTTTCCTCCATCAAGGATAAATCTCTTGTTCCAGAAGGAAATTTAAGTTTCGAGCACAAATTGTGTTCAGGTCTTCCCTAGGGAAAAAAAAAATCTGTAACTGATGATTGCCATCCATATAATCCAAATCTCTTTTTGTTGTGACCCCATAGGTACTAGGGATTCTGGCATGAAGAATTTTGTCAACATTTGTTACATACTTCAGGTTGTTGAGCAGCAGCAACTCACAGAAAAGCTGGAGAGAGAATTAGAAATGTTGTCAGAATACCAGACTCGCAATCGCCAGCAGGCTGAGGCTCAGCGTAACCGAGAGAAGAGGGAGTTGGATGAAAGAGTAGCACTCAGGAGAACACTACTACAGCAGAAGGTTTGTTAGTGTTTTTTTATATTTATGTACAGATCTGAGGAAGTTATGTACATCTTATTCTTTAATGCTTCTTTAAACACAGTGTGTCTTAGTATCTTAAATGAAATGGGACAAGAGTTCTCTCTTATGGGATTGATCAAGGCAGGAACCTCTTCACCCAATGGAGACTTGGTAGTGAGGGTAATATACTTAACTCCCATTATACTAAACACTTACCTTCTTGCAGATGGCAGAAGAAACTGCGCGCTTCCAGCATGAGCGGCACGAACGGATACGACTAATGCAGGAGAAACAAGCCAGGGAACTAGAGGAATTTGACAATGAATCCGTACGGCTAGGATTTAGGTAAGAATGTAAAGGTTTACAACATATTATAATATTGTGAAGTAGTGGCACTCTATTTTATTAATGTTGTACTTATTGTCCACACTTGGATAGTAATTACATAATATTTTGAAGGGAGAGATATGTTTTATAATAATGGTAAATCTAGAAATTGGAAACTAATGTGGACATATTAATTTTCAGTGCCCTACAAGTAGTGGAATCATCAAGTGAAAGGTGGCCGGAAGAATTCAATGTGACAGCATCCATGCTTTCCTTATCCCTCCAACCTTAATCACTGAGTAACTGGTTGATTCCTAGTTAGCTGTAGAAACTATAAACATTTGACAACTTTCTTCTATATAGGCTTTATTGTTTTCCAGGTATGAATATAAATTTGAGCTCCTTAAATATTTAATTAGCCTTATTTATAAAATGCTAATATCAACTTTATATTTATTTGTTGCATATCCAGATACGGTTAGGATTTCCGAGTTCTGGTTCAATGGATACCAGAAACTTTCCATAGATGCCCGGGCCCAAAGGTGCTCATGTGGCTGCGATGCCAGTGTGCTTTAAATCCCTCTCCACAGTCGCTAATTTAGCCAGAGGGTTCCATGGCCAGTAGTGTAAATTTCTGATGTTTGCGAGTCATTTTTGGTGCATTGGAATTGACAAGGAACATATTTGTGCATAAAAACCATAAAAAAAAATAACATTAATTTTGCCTCTAGAAATCCTGCAAAGATCAGAAATTAACGTACTGTAGTTGACTATGGAAACACAACAACGCTAAATTGGCATCAGTGACCCCTGCCTCCCATTATACCAAGTTGGATTATAGTTTCTTTGGTGAGCAAGACTGGTTAAGTTAACGCAAACTTGCATCTAGTTGAATGGCCGCTGCTTGCAAGATAGGTAAATAATCAGAATTCAGCATTTTCAAGCTAAACTCAAATCAGAATATATAGTTTCATAACGCATATGAAGGCCTCCCAGCCATAACTCGCCAATTGCTAAAACCTCTACAAACATTAGAGAGTCAATCTTGACACTAGATCATTTTATGGACTTTTTGAAGACCTTTGAATATAAGGCAATGTAGCTCTTGGTCTGTAGTGCCTTGGAGCTCCTCATATGCATCTGTCCATTAACTGCTGTAGACATACCTGATCTCTCTTGTATTTTGAGGTCAATAAGTAGCATATTGGAATATTTTGTCAAAAATATTTTCCATCTATTGGAGGAGGAGAGTTGTCTTTTTTCTTTCTTCTCTGTTTTCTTATGTAATGTAGATGCCATATAGAGTTATTTTGGCTCAAAGTCTACTGCCCAGGAAATGACATGGATGAGTGAAACACGAGAACTGAATGCTTGGATTCTATTGTTCATCACTGCAAGCACAAACTTGCCTTTCACTAATTTTCACATAATTTGTATTTTAATTGCTACATAAGACATCAAGAATATTTTTAAACTGAGTAACGAAGAGAAAGTACTGTGTTACATTCTTGATGCTTCTCCACCAGCATTGCAAGTGATTGTCTTGGGTGACAGTAGTGAAGCCTTCTTTGCTCAATAACCTGAAGTGAAATAAATCAGTCCGATGAATAAAGTCAGTCACTGAAAGCCAAAAGGGCTCATAATAAACATTGCCATATTGATAATAATTTCATATGCTGCTCATAAGTCTGGTCCTTTCCCATGTAAACTAATTGTATAATGTGAATGCATCATAAATCCTATTTGTGACATGGTCAGCCATTACCAGCCGCCTGTTAACTCTGACTAAAGCGCCCTACTGCCCATAGTTATATGTAATGAAATGGCTGATTTGGCAAGAATACTTAGTTTCCAGGATGTTTTCCCTAGTCAAATAAAGGTACCCTAGCCTCATTAAGAACTGATTTATTTATATAGATATATATATAATCAGTCTCCATGGGAGCTAAATCTTAGTATTTTTCCCATTATGTCAATCATTTATAATGTAACATTAATCAGGGAGTTTATCCCAGAGTTAATATATAAATATATATATATTGTTAGACATCTTACATCTATGTTATTGTTTTGTGTGAAAGTTATCTTGTATCTTACGGCTCTTAGTTGCTGACTTTTTCACAAATATTAATCCAAAGTTCTTGTATAATTTACTTTTTCTTGCCTCTCATGCAGTCCATAGAGTGTGTAATATGCCAAAAACATTGTGCGTGGCTTAGCACATAATTGTTAGAACTAGGACAGGTAAACATTTGAAATCTGATACATGTATGATATAGCTTAGATGAATCTGTAATAGTTGTATATTTCCATATGTTTAAAGAAAAAGTCAGAAGCATAGGAAATCATTCTTGCTTGATTTTTAATGAAGTTGAACCAGTTACAAAGACTTCATGTAAAGCACAACCAAACAGTGGCATTAGAGAGCTTGCTTAGTTACTGTACAAGGATTTGTGTATGTGATAACTTTCCTCTTGCTGGGAAGAAGTGGGAATAAATTTTAATTCAGTGAGGCTAAGCTGTCTTCAGAGTTTGAAGATGTTAAGCATTTTCAGTATCTGCCATTGACAGTTACCAACATGTGTTTCCGAGTATCAAAAAGAATTGGTATAAGAATTGAACCATTGACCCACAGCATCACTGGTCCTTCTGCCCAGAGTCTGGTCAGCTTCAGAGCAAACTTTCTCAGGCTGGAGAAAGGCCTCGATGAGTTATTTGTTGCATCATTCCAACCTTTTAATGTGTGAGTGAATTGTGTAATTCTTGTTCTTGTTTTTATCAATTTTATAAGTACAGTAGATGTAACTGGAGGTGATGTACCAATTAATTTAATGCTCAAGTTTAAATCACGTACGAAACATTTGCCTCTCTAGCAAATGTGGAATGTGCTTTTATGAACATCAACTGTTGTTTAACTCAGAACTTACTGCAGCAGAAAAGAAGGGGTTGCAGTGACTAAAACATAGTTTATGAAATAAACTTAAAGTTTTTTGTTCAATCCTACAAATTAAAGTAACAGTAAATTGCATGCTTGAGTATCGAATGAGCGAAAGCAGTATTAAAATATCAGCCATTGAATCGTTAGCTGGTGTGAAAGATTGTACAGGTAATAGTGTGTATGCAGAGGTTATAAATTATCACTTATTATTTTCATGTCATTACTGAAAGCCACATTGAAATTGGAAATATGTGAAACCGTAAATATACGAGTCAGTCAATGATATTTATTGTACACCCTAGTTAGATGCATTTTTTGAGACAGACTGTGTGTTTTAACTAGCGTACCCGGGTCGGTGGATGAGGTATGTGCGACCTCACCCCTCTCAGCTCCTGTTCTCTATTCACCTTCTCCCTCTCATTCATTCCATATCTCCTCAGTCTTACAATGTACAGTAACATACTCTCTTTTTATGTACACATGATATTAATAATTCTGCCTTTGTGTTGATAACGAATAATCATTTATATGTGTTTTGAAATTATTTAGTTTTAATTATTCATAACATCATAGGAATTTGATTAATTTCTGTTTACTAAACAACTTTATATAATTTTTTAATGCCGTTGCTAGCAAGGTCTCCCTTTTCCTTATAGAAATCATTTAAATATTTGTGATAATAAATGATAGTGATCTGCAGAACAGTGAGCAGGAACAGCACCTTTAAGCTTCTTAAACTGCCGGTCCAAGGACTATCCTTTTCCTTGCCCTACATTGCTTCCACATCACTCTACACTGTAACCATCCCAACATCTGAGTGGTAGGATTCTTGGTACTCTTGGATGCCACATTCCACTTGGCCCTTCCCCTCCTTTACTTCTCCTCAACCTGATATATAAAATAAAAATTAGCCTTGATAAGAAACAAAAACTTGTTTGGGAAAATATGTATATATGATAAACACTGTACCCTGTGTGTTATGAACTTGAAGTCATCAAGGAAACCCACTATCCTATATCAAATGTAGTGTTTACAAAGCAAATTGTTTCTAGTTAAATGATTCTATTAACATTTTTGTAGGTTACAACTTGAGCTTGCCTACTGCAGTATGTGCAGTTCTGGACATAAACTTTGTCTCAACTCTTGCCCTTTATTAACTTGACTGAATCTTGTACATTTGTAGAGGATTTCTCATAGCTTTAAGATCTTTTTAAAAAGCAAGGCTGGCATAACATTAGTTGTGTTCATTACTGTACCTACCATTGTATGGCTGCTAGAAGACAAGTTGTAAGAGCAGGTGTACCAGGCAGGAGATGTGTTCCCCCCCAGTGTCCAGTTTCCTCCTCAGGGCCAATATGCAACAAAAGTCATGGGCAAGGCAGTGACAACAACCTGTGTGATGTCTGTGGAGCCATCATACCAGCCTTTGTTATCACCCGCCTCCTGACTTTAGTTGCATTTGGTCCTCAGATAGATGGTGAGGTATGTTGTATACTGCAACATGTGCCCTCTTCTCAGCATCAGGTCTCAACTGTAGGATCAGCCTTAGTGTTCAGTGTAACTTTTGTTGTGGCTAGGTATTTACCCTAGAACTACCTCTTTGAATAGCCCCTTCTCATGTTAGGCTATATATATATATATTTTTTTTTTTTTTTTTTTTTTTTTACAAATAAAATTTTCATCAGACAGTTATATTCTGTATTTACATTTGACAGCTTTACATTTTCTTAACATTTTTTTATATATACACACATCCTCGTATATTTGTATATTTTAATCTTTGTCTCGGATGTGGCATTTGAGATTATTACATTTTTATCATATATTTTGGTTTGATCCTTGTGTACATACCGTATTTTCTCCAGGACATCTGTACCCATGCTGTGCTTTCTTGTCATTATATTATGTTTTATCACTTTCAGTTTCTCTTTCCTTATGTATTTGCTTTTTTTTCCTATATAACACACTGTTTGATTACTTCACTCCATTTACCTAACCCTAAATTCCCCCCCCCCCTACCCCCACCCCATTTCCATGTTGTAGCTTCATTCATGTCACTTAACCTTCCTCTGTTAGGAATTCCAGGTAAATAAATAAAAAAAGAAGAGTCATTAAGTATTTGCGGCGTTACAAACATGAGGTATGATCCAGGCATATCAAGATTGCATTTACCACCCTTCTCGGAAGATGACGACGAACATGGCATCTGACTGTATACTACCTCATGGGCAGATCGTATCCTCCCCCCTCAATTCAAACCGTAGTGTGTGATGAGATAGTTTTTCTTGTGGATATGTAAAGATAAAAAGTGTGATTCCTTCAGCTCTATGAGACCTTTGCAGTGCAATTTTTATTCATGGAGAGGTAAAGGTAAAAAGTGCAGTTGCCTCAGCCCGACAAGACTTTTTAGATGTATAAGTAATTAGTGCAATTGCTTCAGCCCTAGAAGACCTGTGCACCAGAGGTTGACCATCTACCCCCCTTGTGCTCATGCATAGTAGTGTCCGGTGGATGCCCCTCACCTTAACATTTCATGAATTCCACACCGCCAGTTCAGACAAGAGAGTGAGGATGCATTTTTGTATGGGTCTCTGTGTTTGTAATGTTGAAAAAATTATGTGTCTGTATATATTATAAGAAAATACATGATGCTTCCAAAACTTTCGTTTTTTTTCCTGACCTTAAGGTAAGCACTGAGAGGACAATATTACTGCGAGGTGTGTTTACTGTGTAGAAATTTCTTTACTATTATTCTCGGTAGAACAAAAACTATATAGGTAATATATATATATAGTAGCCTATTCATGTTTGTTGATTGGTTAGTGAACCAGATACCTCAGTATCTTTTTGCTGGACTTTAATCAAATTTCACAGAATATTTTAACATTATAAATTGCAAATTTTGGGTGTTGGTGGAAATCTCCTTAGAATTTTTAAAAATATTTTTAACTATACAGCTTGTTGTGGACGGTGTCTGTTCTGTGCCTGTGGTTTCTGGACCCTTGTTTTTTTAATATTTTTACTTTGAGTTGGGTATTGGCCTTGAAAAGAAGCTAATATCGTATGCCGATGATACAACTCTACTCCTCGATTAACTCTCCACGTATCAGAGGAAAAGTTGCAGCATCTTTGTATAGGGACTTGGCTAGGATCTCTTCCTGGTGTCAACTTTGGGGCATGAAGCTTAATGCTAACTACACAACCTCTGTGCTTACCAATAAACTGTTACCGTGTATAATCGAGTCTGTTCACCCCGGTATTAACACAACTATCCTTGTTGTTACAAGTGCTTTAATATTGTAGTGATTTGAGTGATATGGTGGTTAATCCTATGTTCGGATAATGTATTGTAGTTGCTTGTAAATACTGTATAGGGTAAAGTATAGGAATAATTTTTTTTATATTTAGTTGATTGGGAATATATAGTCAATTAAACGTAAGAATTTGCCATACACTGTAGCAGTCGCACTCCTCTTCCCTGTGTATAGAGTTGGCGAAAGTAATTAAAAACAGTTATATACCGTCAGCCGGCGGAAGGGTCTGTGTGAGAGCCCCTATACTACACTGTTTAATATAAGTATATTTTTATTAACTTGTTTCTGTCGTCCTTCTGCAACAATATGAGTTCGCCGGCTGATAAAGTATTGTTAACTTTATGGAACGCACGTTGTGCCTTTAGGGAATTGGGGTTGGCCTCAACTCGTTACCAATTAGTCTGCCTGCAAGAGGGATAGAGCTCCACGGGCTGGAGAGGCTTGTAACAATAGGTAAAAAAACAGTATGAAATATAATAATTTTGCACTGCAGTATCATAATGCATTTGCAAGGATGATGATGAATATGTTTGGTAAAACCAAAGATTTTATTTAACCTTTGTGAAGATTTAGTTGAATGCTATATGCTGTTGGTTATCTGTGAAATTATCATTCGCAGTATGCAGTAGTACTATATATTGCCCCTGGGATAGAGGTTTTGACAACACTACAGAGCATATTCTAGTGTCAGTCAAACTCTAGTATGTTTTCACTTTATGTATTATAGGTTATTTGAGTATAGAGATAGTTCTTGACCAGTGAAAATATCAGAGTGTACGTACAGCTAGGGCTTGAGAACGAAAATATATTTCATAGGAAGAGGGAAATGTCACAAGTTACTAATTGTGGTGGTCTTATTTTAATGCATTAACTTGCAATGTTTAGAAAGGATTATTATACACAGAGATAAAAAATGTTAGTGTTGCACTAACTATAATGCTGATAAACTTTTGTCATCAATATAATGTGTGGAAATACAGGGCAGTACAGAATTACAGTAATTAATTTATAAGGTTCTGGTCTTCATGTAAGTGGTGTATATTGAATGAATCGCCGTTATTGCGTACGGTTTTTCTACCTTCATTACCCTCTTACTTAGACCATCCTAAGACTATTTTCTTCTATGGAATTTCCTCCGCAAATGCCCCATTTCCAAGATAGGGCATATTCAAATGGGGCATTTTGAAATTAGCCTGACCTTACCTAACCTAACCTAGACCACAGCAGACTACCGGGACCTAACCTGGGCAAACTACCGGGAAATAACCGCGGTAAAGTACAGGAAATGACCGGGGCAAAATACTGGGCCCTGCCGGATCTGGCAACACAGCTACAAAACGGTAATTCTTTCAATAAATACCATTAAGTTGGGTGTCGTGTTCATTGTACAGGCAAGGTGCTTCACTTTACCACAGAAGGTTAAGCCATGTTAGGTAGTCCTATTGTATTTATGTACAGGATATGAGCTGTTTTTATGCTTTACACTGGCAGGAGTGTGGTAAGTAATTGCATTTGCTTCTTTAACGAACGGATTATTATCATTCCTATGTGGAAATAGGACTGTAGTGGGATGTTAGCTGTATATACCCTTGAATCTGATCAGTTCTGACCTTCTCCTTTGTAACGCCAGTCATCTAAACTCTCGCATTACCGGCCAGTAACAATACTCAAGGTCTTAAGTGCTGAATATGACTTTGACAAGAACGTCTGTCCCCACGTTGACGTCAAAGGACCACATAGGCTACCGTCAGAGAAAACAAAACGTTCTGTCAAAGGTTAAATTATACTACAAAGGACACAAATTAATAAACGTTTGCAGTGATTAATAATCTTACAACGCTTAGTCGATATTAGGAAGAAATTAAGGCTCAAACTCGACAAAGCAATACAGAGAGATTTGATTTACCACCTAGCTTGCGCCTGCAGTGAATCATACCCTCGTGAGTAATTCAGTGTTGTTAGGGGGAAGGGTGCTCACAGGAATATTATCACACCCAGCAGTAGGACATACTAAGGAATAGAGCCCATGACATTACTATACACCCTAAAAACAGAGAGACAGGCTTGTTCCCACAGGTTTTTATAGCATATTTTTTATTAAGCGAGCTAGGCAGCCCGAGAAAGTATACGTGTTTGTGTGTGAGAAGGGGGTATGAGAAAGTGTGCTTATATGTATGTGTGTGGATGAAAGGGCATGTTTGTGCGTGAGAGAAAAGTGGTATGTCAGAGAGTTCAGAGAGAAAAAGTGAGAGTATATATATATAATATGAGTGCGAGAGTGAGAACGTGAGTAGATGAATGAGTAATAAATGCATGCAGTTGTCCTCGTGTTCGTAGCCATTACAACAATTACACCGACACCTCTTTTAAAACTCAACTCGGAGCTCTAAGTCATCGGTTTTTTTTTACCCTTCATACTTATATTCCACATCTAGTTTAGCATACATCTCAATTTCTTCATTTATTTGTCCTTTTATCGTTAAGTTGTCCTCGTGTTCGTAGCCATTACAACAATTACACCGACACCTCTTTTTAAAACTCAACTCGGAGCTCTAAGTCATCATTTTTTTTTACCCTTCATACTTATATTCCACATCTAGTTTAGCATACATATCCATTTCTACATTTATTTGTCCTTTTATCGTTAAGTTGTCCTCGTGTTCGTAGCCATTACAACAATTACACCGACACCTCTTTTTAAAACTCAACTCGGAGCTCTAAGTCATCATTTTTTTTTTCCCTTCATACTTATATTCCACATCTAGTTTAGCATACATCTCCATTTCTTCATTTATTTGTCCTTTTATCGTTAAGTTGTCCTCGTGTTCGTAGCCATTAGAACACCTCTTTTTAAAACTCAACTCGAAGCTCTAAGTCATCATTTTTTTTTACCCTTCATACTTATATTCCACATCTAGTTAAGCATACATCTCAATTTCTTCATTTATTTGTCCTTTTATAGTTAAGTACGCATCTCTACCTTCACTATATAAAAAAAAAATATATATAGCCACCAACGCCATCTACTCACGTAAACAAAAGCTCGTCTTCTGCTACAACACCAACCAACAACTACGCTGCTGGTGGTGGTGTTGGTGTCCCTCCTCTTCCTACACCTTAACACACCTCCTAACACACCATGAGGCACGCGTATATATTAAGTGGGCACGTTTTTACATCCATTAGTAATCCAGGAGGACTTAATTACCGCCAGGACCCCACAACGTAAGAGGTTCAAACATCATTTTCATTCATTTTCTACATTGGCGACTTTCGTGGCTTGGAATTTGCTTGTGTGTGTGTGTGTGTATGTGTATGTATGAAGTTGTCTGTGACTGTGCTTGCTGGCGGGAATATTTTAATTATATAGTCTGCTGGATGATTATTGTAAGTTAGTGTTCTGTATGTTCATAGTTTAGTTGTGTGTGAACTTGTGAAGTGGCATCAAAATTGTAGAGAATAGTTTGATTGCTGATAGAAGGGAAGGATATGATTATAGGATCCTATGTACTGTACTTAATTTAAAACAGTATAGTTTGGTTATTCTCGTGATTCATGTCAAAATTGCAGAAACTGTGTGACTTAAAATACTCTTTGACAAGCTACTACTAAAAGCAAAGGGATCTTGCATGTTAATGTTAATTCATGGTATTAGTACAGAAGTGGACCTTACTGCAGCAGTGTTGCCAGATCCGGCTGGGTCCTAGTATTTTACCCCTGTCATTTATTGTACTTTTATCACGATTATTTCCCGGTAATTTGCCCAGGTTAGGTCCCGGTAGTTTGCCCAGGTTAGGTCCCGGTAGTCTGATGCAGTCTAGGTTAGGTTAGGTCAGGTCAGGTAAGGTCAGGCTAATTTCAAAATGCCCCATTTGAATATGCCCTATCTTGGAAACGGGGCATTTGAGGAAGAAAAACCATAGAAGAAAAGTGTCTTAGAATGGTCCAAAATAGTGGGTAATGACAGTAAAATATCTATTATACAGTAAGGTATCTATTATACAGTAAGGTCCACTTCTGTACCTTTACCAAATTCATACACTACTGTCAAAATAACCCAACCTAATTGAACCTTACTTTTTTTTCATTCTTCCCCACCTAAAACCACGAATTGGACCTAACTTTTTTCGGTATTTATTGAAAGAATTACTGTTTTGCAGCAGTGTTGCCAGATCCGGTTGGGTCCCAGTATTTTACCCCAGTCATTTATTGTACTTTATCACGATTATTTCCCGGTAGTTTGCCCAGTTTAGGTTCCGGTAGTTTGCCCAGGTTAGGTCCCGGTAGTCTGATGCGGTCTAGGTTAGGTTAGGTCAGGTCAGGTAAGGTCAGGCTAATTTCAAAATGCCCCATTTGAATATGCCCTATCTTGGAAATGGGGCATTTGCGGAGAAAATGCCATAGAAGAAAATAGTCTTAGAATGGTCTATATAAGTGGGTAATGAAGGTAGAAAAACCGTACGCAATAACGGTAATTCATTCAATATTTACCCTTTTTTCTTTTCCATTCTCTCCCACCTAAAACCATGAGTTCCTCCCAGTCAGTCATCAAAACTGAAGTTAGACTGCTCTAATTATATGACTTTAATATCAAACCATTTTGGTTCTAATTTTGTAAATCTCTGTTTGCCCATGCTGCCTGCAACATGAAAAGAAAGATGTAATATAATCATGAGTAGAGTACAGAACTGTATTTTCTCAATTCCTTAACTCACTGGAGACAACTGCCATATTTAAACAAGAATCCTTCTGTAAACACTCAAGTATGTGGGAATGCAAACATGGTAAATAGCTAGACTAGTGTATATATTGGAGACTGGAAAATAGTGTAAATAATGCATGTACTTGACTGTTAATATTTTTCTACAACAGACCGCGGCAACAGTGAGATGGCGGAGGGTGGTGAGGGCGGTAGTGGAGGGGGAGGTGGTGGTGCTCTACCTGACATGGTGGCCCAATGTTACTACCGCTATGGCCTCCTCGTTGCCACTCACCCAAAGAAGGTCATCCTGCTTGCCATCAGTTCATTCTTAATTCTCTGGTAAGTGGCAGGGTTGTCTGGAAAAGTTATGATATCACTGTGTAGAATTATAGTACCAGGTATGTTTCTCTTGTTAATCAAAAGGATAGTGCATTACTCTTATTTGGTCATTATAGAGTCCATCATTCTTATCAGCCCTTCGTTTCACTTATTGGAGGGAAAAAAGGGAAAATCCTCACTCTTCTTTTAGGAGAGATTCCTGCATTTTCCCATTACCTGTGATGCTAGATGCCTTTTTGTACTATATGTTTAAATTGTGAGTAATTTTTCCTGTGTGAAGGTTAAGCAGTTAAGTAGCATATGCTCATTGTCTAGCATTATGTCCATGCAGACATTGTATATTTACGCTTTCCAACTAGGAAATGAATTTGGTAACATATTAGACTGTTTAGATAGATGAGTAATTTCGCAGTTCGCTACTGATTTCGACTTCCTGTGTATTATCTGGTGTGATAACAGTAGATAGCTTGAATCCGCTAAGGCTTCTTTACTAGTTAACTGAATGTAGTATTTATTTGCTTTAAAGCTACATTAATGGGACTCATCAATTAATTAAAATGTTAATATGCAGGGTACATGATATTTATTTTCACTGTGCCACATAAAGCTACAGAAAGGCTACCATGTACAGTATTAACTCGGTTTCATCTGGTCTTGATGGGCAAAGGATTATGCCTCAAAAGTAAGCCTTTTGGATGTAGTCCAACTATTTGTTCATATTATACATTTGTTATTGTACACTGTATATGCTTGTCCCCAGCACCCCATTGTGGCACCTGCCTCTGCCCGGTTATCTGCCACAGGAGTATGTGACACCACTCTCCAACTACAGCGTACCACCGCCTGCACCTGAGGGAGGCATCCGTCTCGACCCTTCTCCCACGCCCACCCCGCTCTGGTACCAGGGTCCACCCCGGGCCTACATACAGCAGGTAAAAAAGAAAGAAGTTGAATTGATTATTTTTTAAGTAAACCTTACACAAGTTGCTGTGGTTTCCATTTTACCACGTATCATTTCTATTAACCCTTAAAATTAACATACTGTACTAAAAGTTTAGAATAATAACATCCTCAATTCTTGGGAGGTGTCCAGAATCATCATATATAATTCTATGCAGTCTGTTTTTACATTGTCTCAGATTGTGGTAAAGAGTGGAGTAGTACCATGGGAGGAGGGATTAACAGTGAGTGACAGCTACCGTGGTCCTCTCTCGTCAGTCTTTCACCTTGCTGAGACCATAAGCAATTACCAGCTCAGTCATAAGTAAGATGGTTGTTATAATTAAGTATTTTCTGAAATTGTGATGATAATATGGAAAGTATGTTGTAGGAAAATTGTGTATGTTAATAATACTGTAATGTAAATTTTCCATATTGTGGACAACATTTTGAAGGAATATTGTATGTTGTTTAATATTATTGTAATGAATTGAGATCACACATACTAAGAAAGTTTCTAGGAACTTTACTAAGTAATACCAGTATTACATTCTCTAAAATCTTTATTGTAAATCCACTGGCTTACTGCACCCCGATTGACTGTCTACAGCAAAAGTATTATACAGTCCTCTTTTTCACCTTTTCGGCAGCAAAAGTGTGACATTGGGGACAGAATGTTTGTTGATAGAGGGTGTGGTAAAGAAGGTACATGCTGCTGGTCAGGTGCTACCTCACTACAACTGCCTCATGCTCTCCCCAGCCGACCTCTGGGCACGCAACCAGTACTCCTTTCTTCAGGACCCACACGTTCTTCTCACTGTCAACTCTCTAATGGTATGCAAGTCTAGAATAGGTGCTGTGGAAATGAGTTACTTGAGAGGAGCATGTGGAGTGTCTAGGTGGGATGAAGAAAAAAGATGAAAGTGTGTATGAGAGATGTGGTATGAGTGAAAAGGCAATTGGTATTGAGTGTGGAGTGGTTGAGAGAGTGAAGTGTAATACATTGAGATGGATTGGACATGTAGAGAGAATGCAAGGTGAGGAATTTGTAAAGAAGGTGTATGGAAGTGAAGTTGTGGGACCTGGTGTGAGAGGCAGACCGCCGGTTAGATGGCAGAACAGAGTGGTAGAGTATGTAAGGGAGAAAAACGTAAGGGGCAGAGCAGGGCTGGACCAAGTAAGGAGGGAGTGTTGGAACAGGGAAACTGGAGACACTTCTGCCCTGGCCACCCCCTTGGAGGGAGTTCCCTGAGGGAACGAGGCATCAGAACTATAGATAAATAGATAGATGCAAGTCTCGGTTGAAGAAATACACACTAATAAGATCCAATTCTTGTCACTTTCAGTTCACTCACGCTATATGGATCGTTGTTGCTTCCAAACATATCTTCTCTGGTTACCATCCTTTGTGGATTAAATTACTGGTTCTGTTAATTGTATTCTTACTATGGAACACTTCCACATGTCACTGTAGGTAATACTCATAAGGTAATCTCTCCACCACAGGCCAGTTATGAAGGAGAGACCAATGTAGCAGACATCCTGTTTGGTGTGCCATCCCGAGAAATTGGTTTCAGGCGTAGCAGAAATCCAGAACGTGTCATAAAGTTTGCTGTCACTCTGGCCCTCAAGCAATATAATGAGGAGTGAGTATGTTTATTTTGACCAGAGAAATCCTACCACCAAGGTTTTGGGAGATTTAGGGGATTGTCTTGATTCATATTTTTCCCCCAGACCTTGGTTACTGTGTGTGTGTGTGTGTTTTTTTTTTTTTTTGGGGGGGGGGAGGTTTACCAGGCCAACCCCAGTTACACCTTGCATCCATGGAACTATCACCTGCGCCTGAATATGTTTTTCTCAACACAATGCATTACACTTTTGCAACACAATTTTTATATAATAGGTTGTATAAATTTAATATCTACCACATTTTTATGTGTTCATGATTCAGGTTTGTGAGTGGTCTGGAGAAGGAGCTATCTTCTCGATACCCTGTGCATCAGCCACTTCACCTAAGTAGAGAAGACATCACCCACATCTACTTCCCGTCCCGTCTGTCCCTCTGGGAATTTCTACTCATCATCTTCTACTGTGTCCTCTTTGTGTCCATCTACTTCTCAATCCTCAAGATGGACATGTTCAAGAGTAAACTGGGCATGGCCATCAGCGTACAGTCCACTCTCATTGCCTCGCTCTGCATTTCCGTTGGAGTCTGTGCATATTTTGGACTGCGGCCACTGCACAGCAAGGGGAAATTTGTGTACCCCGTCCTGGCTGGCCTAATAGGGTTTGAGAACAGCATGGCTCTAATACGCTCTGTCCTCTCCACACCCTCACACCTGGACATAAAAATCCGCATGGCACAGGGGCTGGCCAGGGAAGGCTGGACCATTACCAAATACTTCCTTACAATGATCACAATTGTCACAGTCTCTTTCTTTCTCTTCATTCCACTTGTCCAGGAATTTTGCATTTATGGCAGTGTAGTGCTTTTGTGTGATTTGTACATGCAGCTAATATTCTTGACAGCAGTGCTTTCCATTGACTTGCATAGATATGAAGATTCAGAAGGCCAGAAGAAGCAGTCACTGGCCAGTGGTGGGCCATTTTCAGTTAACCCATTGTTTAGGTACCAACACCACAGTCCAAATCCCAATGTCAGAATTCATGTCAATAACCCTGAGCAGGCTGAGACCCTGGTACCCAATCTACACCGGAGAAATGCCCCCTCTGAGTCTTCTGTTAAGTGCAATGGTCGAGATAGGGTTGCACACCCACAGACTAAACCCCAGAGCTCAGAAATTATGCCAAAGAGATTACGTGTGGCATATTTTTTGGCCAAGAAAAGAATGTTTCAGCGGATGTTCATGTGTGTGTTTGTTGGGTGGATTGCATTTATGGTGTACAGCTCTGGGCTTATTGAACATTTTTCTGAGCCTGGTAGTGACTTACACCGACCAAAAGATCTGCCTTCGGTGATATTCTCCCTTACCAACCGTACTAGCTACATATTCCAGTCAGAAATGTCCCTGCCTGCTAGTCAGAGCATCAGTCAGACCCACCCTCCAAACTCTGCTTCTTCACCGGTGTCTCACCCTCCATCCACCACCAATACCTCTAAAGAAGACAGTGGATTGAAGCAGCTGAAGCACCGCACACGCTCCATTCTCCGGAAGTTGCCCCATTCCCACTGGCCAACCCTCTTTAGCTACTACAACATCAGCCTGACTGGGCACTACTTGAGTATCCTGCCACCCATCCTGTTGTCCCTCCCTGTCACCCCAGAAGATGCACTCAGTGTCCATAACCCCAGTGACCGTAATAGTGGGCCATGGCTCCAAGACATGTCCAGGCAAGGTGAGTTCTCATTCATCATTTGTCCGAACCTCAAATTACTTTGAGGTACAGTATTTTTAAGTGTATGTGAAAATGCTTTTAGCTTGATTGATTTTACATCCATACTAGAATGTGAGTGATGAGGCAGGGCAAATATACCATACAAAGTTTTGAAGGATTATTATGCACTATGTGATAGGGCAGCAAACCCTGCAGTAAATGATATATAAAAATAAATTATAGTTTCTGTTGTGACCAGTTTTATTATTGGGTGCACCCTGGAAGGAGTGAGGTGTCACCACCATGGACAGATGGACAACAGAAATTTTGACCTGGCTACAACTCTCATAACACTTTCAGTTCATTCTCCTCTTTTTGTGTCCATAGACCCTGAGAGTATAGATGAAGAGGGTGAGTCTGCCTTTGTTCCGTCTTCTTCGGGAGAACTGCTCCTGACGGCTGTGCTAGTGATCCCAGCAGTACTGTTCTTGGTGTACGCCACAGTAGCCCTGTACCATTGTGTTTGTTCCCGCAACTATGCCGAGTGGAGAGCATCATGGTGGGGGAGTGGCAAGGATGGAGCTCGGGATGAAACGTCACAGGTAAGAAATATTATTAGTGCTGTGTATGAAGTGGTCCAAGATGTTGGCTTATGGTGGGTTGAGATCACAAGATTGAAGCACTGTCACTGGGTATACAATCTTATGGGTGTGTTCATCTTATAAACTTCATGATTAGTTAAGACTGTGGAAATTCTTAAGGTGCCATCACGAGATCGAGAGTCATGTGATTTACAATATAAAGATTGGTATGCCACATATCTTTGATCCCTTCCCTCCCAAAGAATTTGATAAGGGTTAAATTTTGACATAAAAACACAGTTAGTATGTGACCCTTCCCTCATCATTCATGATTGCCAGTGTTACAACCCCAGTTTTGGCTCGTTTATGTCTAGGGGAAGATTAAGGGTTGTGAACAGCTTGAGTTATAACTCTAGTAAATATGTTACTGTAGTCAGTGGAGTTACAACTAATGAAATTAAACGGGAACCTCACTCCACTCCCTCAATGGATGTTTGCTCAGAAAGAATAATGTAAACGAATGACTAATGAATTTAACATGTATATTATTACCATCACCAAATAATTACAATATTTACAATAAGACAAAAACAATAATAGTAATGACGTTAACGTTAACAGACACCAAATGACACCAATTAGTACACCAAATAATAGAACACAACTTGATTAAAGTTAAACGAAATATAGTACAATAGTACACAGCTTCAAGAGCAGAACAGAGATGGTATGCAATGGAGTGAGAGTCTATGTCTTCACTAGATATAAAATATAACACGAGTTGAGCAAAGATGATGGAGTGAAGACTATGTCCTCACCACACACAAGATATGACAAGAGTTGAACAGAGATATGCAATGACGGAGTGAGAGACTATCTCGTCACTAGATATAATAATATAGCAAGAGCTGAACTGAGATGGTATTTAACAGTGACGGAGTGAAGCCTGAGCATTCACTGCCTTGGAGAGTCCAAGGTAGGGCTTATATACACTTCTATCGACAATATGATTGGTCGAGACTGAAGAACACAAGTCTGATAGGTTCAGAGAATGTAACCATGTCTCCGATTGGTCGAGAGGATGCAAGAGAGTCTGTCATTGGTTGGTACAGCCCTCACATCTGCGCAACTTGGTAGGTTTAGGTCAAGAAGGGCGCACAGCTTGGCAGGTTGGTCTGGGTCAGTTTGAACCAGTTTGCAGGAAACGTCCAACAGTGGTGCAAACTAGGTAGTTTACAGGAAACAGCTGACGCCTGGCTGTCGAGTTGCTTGCAGGTTCGTAACACAAGGAATTTTAATAATATGGTGCTGGCAGTTGAATGAGGCCCATTCTAGTGGACTGATAAACCCCAAATAAATCACCTTGAGACTCTGCTCTGGAGGTTTGATAATGGTAATATTATGACACTACAACACCCCTGTTTTCCATATCCTCCTATTATAGATCATTGGTGATGCTCTGCCGCTGGTGTTGGCTGGACACCCTCATGATGTTGAGTGTATGTGTACCGACGGGGCCTTACTGGTGTCATCATGCTTAGCTGGGGTGATTCGTGTGTGGGACCCAACCACTGGCGAGTGTGTGGCAAACATCAATAGGTGCAGGTCAGTCCCTTACTTTTATTTTTGTTATTGGTGTTGTTCCAGTTGATGTCGTGTCATTTATTATATATTGATATATGAGCAAGGTAATATGTCTGTTTGATGTGTTTGTCCATAGCCTAGCGTGCCCAATGAAAATCAGGGAGTTTCGGAAATCTAAAAAAGACATTTCCCAGAAAGATCCATTCTGTGTGTGTGCCAATATTCAACCCAGTTGCCAAGCTGGTCTCCTCAAACATACAGGCATGTAGACACTCCAAAATTTGCATCATTGATTGTAGTCGCTTCTAAAAATGAATTTGTTACTTATTTCTCCATCTACCTTGATTGTTTCTTAATTTGCAGCCCTACAAAGACAGAGCATCGGACAATCTCGCCCGATAATGGAGAAGAACCTCACTCTGATTATGAGTCGGGTTCTCCACGCTCACAACCCGGTGATTATGGCTACTTCAGGAGGAGTGTGACTGAGGCAGACAGGAGGTACTGTACACTATATAGCTTTGTATTTTTCAGCGAGATTTTGGACATTTTTATATTCATATAAAGGTAACTCTGTATTATATGTATATATTGTCTGTTAGCAGTCATAATGTATATTTACATGTATATTTTTGTATCTGCTATGCATTATATTAATGCTTGCTTTGGCCATTTTCTGTTATTTAGCCTCTGTAGTGGGCATTGCCTAGACGAGTGTGACAGGGACAACAGTGACAGTGAAAATGTAGGTGAGACAGGGGCCGAGTTATCCATGAGGAGACAACACCGCAGTAGTACTTCCAGCGACCTCTTCCACTCTTTCCCCGACCTCAGCCCAGCCATCGACCTCCACTTCCGCAGCCACTCAGCCGAGTCAACCCAAGGTGGCGGTCACTTCACACACTTTGATAAGCTGTATGAGGAACACCGCCGACTGCTGAGAGAGGAAGAAGAATATAGGCAGAGGCGTGGTAGGAAGACCTCTGATTCTGTAGACCACAGTGGGGCCAAGAACATGACACGTTCCACTTCCTACACAGAAAATATAAGTGGTAACCATAGACACAGCAGAAACCTCAGTGCAGGGAACATATCTGTGGGTCACCTCACAGGAAATGGTGCCAGTGGTGAAGGAGAGGGGGGAGGGAGTCCTGTTGGGGAAGAAGTGCCTCCCATATGGTGCCTTGAGTGCCAAGATGCCTTGGTGGTGGTGGGTTGTGGCTCCGGCAGAGTTGAGGTCTGGGACATCTACAGTTGTTTGCTCAAGGTTGGTTTTGTTGATGTCTTATAGGTACTGTTCTTTACAGTCTGTTTTTCACTAACTGTCAGTGAGTGTTAACTGTGTTTGAGAATTCCTTCAGTTGTAATAATATTAATCATTTTGGTAATTCCTTCAGTTGTAAAAATTTTAATAATTTTTGCTTAAACAATACTGTATAGTGAAATATTACTCCAGATATAGTGTTCATTATCTTATCCCATTACATAAGCAATAATTTCAGTTATTGGTAGCTACTTTTGTTACTGCATCTCATGGGTGTTTTGATAGAAAAGTGATGGAACTAATATTTCCAAAACCAGTGTGTGTATGATGAAGGAGCGAGAGCTGGTGTGACATCATTGCGTATGTCTGGCAGCCGTTTGATGGTGGCTCGTCTGACAGGTGGAGTTGATATGCTAAGGATTGAGCCAGCCAATCCTCCCTCACATCCCGTCCAGGAGCCACCACATACATTCAAACCAGGTCAGTAAACCTTTGATAACAGTGAAGTGCAATGTCTGTTCACACACTGAAGCATTATTATGTCATGAACTACAGTATTGAATCACTCCTGTATTCTACTAGCTATTTTGCATACACCTGCAGGGCATAGTCGAGGTGGTAGCCGAGACCTGAACAACAGCGGGTGGGTTACATATGGGTACGAGGACCCATTGCGACTAGTGAGATATGCAGCTGTCAAAGCACACCAGCAGCCCATCACTATCATGACCGGGGACCACACTCGTCTTGTCACTGGCTCCCATGATCACACACTCAAAGTAGGTTCTCTGTAGTTCTCTGAGTGTGTTGTTTTTAACTCTGTATGGAAATTTCCTTTTTTGCTGTGTAATGCAGTGGAGGAGGATAATGTATGTAATGTGAGCATATGCTGTTCTTATTGGAAATAATGAATAATCCCTTTGGCAGTTGCAAAGGTAAACACCTCACACGAGTGGACATCTAGTTACGTCATCATCATTAATACCCCATCTCCCGATTTTCATCTCATGCAAGTGCACATTTAATTACATTTGTGAAATTTGTAATAAGGGTAGACAGCCCTGTCCAGGGAGATACCCGGTACTACCACTAAGGTAGACTATAGATCGTGCTGCTGTTATAACTTTGCTGATTTTGACTTCCTTACATGTCCTCAGGTGTTCAGTATGATGGATGGGAGTGCCCTTTTTACCTTACATGGACACTGCGGCCCCATTACCTCTGTGTTCATGGATGGCAGTTTAGGCACCTTGGGGAGTGAGGGGGCCGTGGCAGTGGACCTTGGCGTGGGAGCCATCATTGGCAGTGGCTCACAGGATGGCATGTTGTGTGTGTGGGATGTGTACACCGGTGCTTGTGTGTACAGGTCAGCAGTACCAATTGTATATATATACATTTATATATATATGGGTAGCTTGAGTTATACCGACTTATCATTTTTGGCGCAATGTTTATATGTATTTTTTACATGTTAGTGATAGACATCAGATATGTCAGCAAAGAGGTAGCTTGCTCTTACTTTGCTTATCCATCCTGGGAGTGCAAAAATCATAACTTATAATTACATATTCTGTCCTTGTATTTCTGCTTTATGTAATCTATCTTTTGTTTTCAGTGTCCAGGCCCATGATGGGATAATTACTACCCTGACATGCACCACCAGCTACATCTTGTCTCTGGGAGGGGATGACAAGCTGTGTGTGTGGGAGCGTTTTCAGGGACACCTGCTTAATACTCTTCAGATGGTGAGTAGTGCCACTTGAATTTTGGTGCCTGACATAACGACTGCCATTCATTTACATGGTGATTTGCATGTGTGTGTTCATGTGCACATGCTAACAAAAGGGTGTTTAATGTGCAGATGTAAGGAGGGTGTACAGAAAATCCCTAGGCAGAGCAGTTTATCCCTATTGATTTAAAGTTACTAATCTTGTATAGACCAAATATATTATTTACACTATTTAATTATATTTCAGACCCAGATGTACTGCTCCAGTATGGTCATGCTGACAAATAAGCTTCTTATTACTAGTAGACAGGTATGTATTGATTTTAATATGAAATTGGAGAGTGTTATTCACTATCATGTTAAATCCTGTGATAATAATGCCAAAAATAAGTTCCTTCAACCACCAATCTGTCATTAATGCTTTCTTAAGGTTTTATTGTAATTTTTGTTTAACAGAATACCCAAGGAAGTTAGTTATTGTGGTATTGCACTGTATTCTTTCAGGGTTCGCTAACAGTGTGGGACATTACCTCAGGGATGCCAGTGCGTATAGTTCGGCTGGGTGATCGAGATGATTCAGTCTTCATCCGCCACTTGATGCCAGTCGCTGACACAATTGTTTGTGATTATGGAAACCAATTGAGGGTTGTCAAGTTGCCTGTTGCGGAGAAACTGGAGTAGCATGATGGGTTTAGCGTTCAAACTAAAACTTGTCTTTTCCATTCAACAAGTGCGTTGTTATAAGAAATGAAACACTACATAAGAAACATTATGCTTGGATGAACTTGGAAAGGCTTGTTAGAGAGAAGCACCAACTTTAGGTTTGTCCTTGTATGATGTTTTTCTGCACATGAGATTTGGCTATACATGACTTTCACTGAGTTTTACACCAGTGAATTGTTGTCCATCAATTGTATTGGCAGTTATAAGTCATATGAGGAGCTGTCTTCCAAAGACATCCTGTCATTATGAAGCTTGGAATGCAATTGATGGAAATGACGACAATAAGCAGCATATTTATTTGCCAGTTACTTTAGTACACTTGTTTGTCATCTACAGAAGGGGGCAGGACAATTGTGGTAATGAAAATATGACCTGTTTTGCTTATTTGTTAAGTAGTGTACTCTACTGAATTTGTAATTAAGATTTTTATAATTGGTTAATTTATTAAGAAAAGCAGTAACAATTGAGCTCTCATATTGGGAAGGAACTTTATTAGAACCGGTTTAGCAGGGGATACACTTAGTGTCTCCCGACACCCTGCTGTTATCATATTAACATAATTATTTTCATTTTTTCCTTATATGGGTGCAATTGTAAACAATGCTTTGAACAAAATGTTCTTGATTTTAAATTTATAAAAATCAAAATAGAACTTTTATTAGGTTACATAGCATTTAGTTAGACTGCTTTCATTTGGTGCATAAAGTGAGACTCACTTTTAAAGTCAAGACCATGAAAGCAGCCCTTTAGCACTTACAGTGTGACAGCCAAAGTTTGAATTTTATGCACAGTTTTCAGCAAAGAGATGCCTTATCATCCTTCCCTCTGCATTCTCATCTCATTATTTATAAGTCATTAGTGTATATTATCCCTCGAGTGAATCTTCATTTGAACATCCTTTGCATTGTATGCAGGAAGAGTCGTGGAATAGGTGGTGGTGGTGGTGATTAGAATGATAGTTCCATGATTTTACCAGTCTCCATCACTTCTTACTCATAACTTTATGCATATATATGTGTTCCTGTTTGGATTTTGTTAGTTAGGGATATCACTCTGCTAGACATAAGCTGGTCTTGGTATTCTGTAGCTTTACAGGACAACAAATTTGACTTGATAATGTGTTAACAAAAGGAGAATTTGTTGTCAGTGTGTTGCATATCATATGAAGTGCTGCCTTCCAATCATCTTGAAAAACACAACTATCACTGTGTGATATACTGTATAATGAAGGGTTTTGTCGAGAAGCAAAATTTTTTTACTGTATGTATTGCAAATATCTTAAGCCTAATATCACAAAACTTCATTATAAGTGTACAGCCCCAGACACTCTACCTGCAGGTGTGATTCACCCAAACAGAAGATTGTGTTGTGTGAATGATAGACGGAGCTCATAATTATCAGCAGACACATTGTCACGCATCTGCTGTCACCTGTCCCATGTTCATTCCCCATTCAGCTCCTCCATTTACTATAATTCAGACAGTTTAATCTCCTTGGTCAGTTTGAGTTTTGGGCTGGGTACTTGAATATGGTGTAGTGTCCAGGGCTCTACGTGAAAACTTGTGTCCAGAATACTGGGGTCAGCAGGTTGTAATGCTAGGCCAACAGAAGTTTCTGCAGCCAGGCTAAGCTACCAGAGTCACACATCAACAACCGTCATTTGTCCTAAAGAAGAGTATTTTTCGTACCATGTTATTAAAAAGAGGATAGCCAGTTGCCTCTGCTTACCTGTGAGGGAAGTGGATATTGTATATTAGAAAGCAATGCAATTTTCAGTGTGGATACCCAATGGCTGTGAATTGTTTTCTGTACAAGTTGCCAAATGTATTTTATATACAGATTTGCAAGTGACTAGGAAACCCCTCGTACATCATAGTGCAGAGCTGTATTTAGAATCAAACATTTTCTCTATTCTCTTATTTTAGATGCCCACGAGATAAAATAACTCCCATAAAAATATTTGTACATATACATTGAATGTTTCACTATCCAGTTGGTGTAAAACGATACAAGTTTTCAAGAGGTTTGCCGAAGAAATACTGATACCAAGTACCGATGCTGATGGTTGTAAGTACAATAGTGTAAATCAGTGGTGTGGTGTGAGTATGAATAATTAAAAGAATACATGTAAGGTGAGTATATTTGAAAACATCCCGAGATTGAGGCAAGCTAATATATTGTGTGACCGAGCTTATCCCAAATTTAGAAGTAAACTTAATTAACTTCTCATGGGAAAGGCACAATAAAGGAAAAAAAAAAAAACTGGAAAATTTCGTTAGATGCTACCCACATTACCACCTGAAAAGTTTGTGTGTGCGAGGTGATTCGTACAGTACATGTTAGACTAATCACAAATAACTGCTGACATCCCCGGGAAAGCTGTGCCCCGCCCTAGCTCCAACTGTAATTCCTTTTTCCCAATTTCAATTCAGCAAACCATCGTGCCTTAATCAAATGACACCTCTGGATATATAGTGTGAGCGAGAGAGATGGTATGTGTGTGTTGAAGCATGAGGAAAGGGGAGTGATAATGCTTGGGTCCCTCTATTTATAATTCTTTTGCCCCAATAGCTGTTTCATAATATATTTCACTGACTCTCAGCATAATTTCTAAATTCACTATAACCCCCCCGATGTGTATGTGTGTGAGTGTAATGAATAGTAGTCTACCAGCGTGTTAATTGATGCATGAATTTATGGAATCGGTCTCTCCAACTATAATTCGTTTTCCCAATAACTGTTTCATGCATTTCAATTAATCAAACCATCATAATCTAAATTCACTAACACCCCCTGAAAATTGTGTATGTGTGAGTGAGATGGTGCGTGTCGAAGCATGAATAATTTGGGGGGTCCCGACTGGCTGGTATGAGGCCCTCCAACTATAATTTATTTCCTCTAGCTGTTTCATGCATTCCAATTCATCAAACCAGTATATCTAAATTCACTGACACCCCCTGAAAAGTTGTATATACAATATATATATGTGTATAAGAGTATTGGAGGTGAAGCCTATACGTGCGTGTTGAAGCATGAAGAAATTTAAGGGGATGGAGATAGTAGGCTACATAAGGCCATCCAACAATACTCCTTTTTCCTTCAGTTTCAATTCATTAACCCAGAATATCTAAAGCACCTGACAACCCCTGAAAATTGTGTAAATGTGATTTTACGTGTGTGTGTGTGTGTGTGTGGTACGTATTCAAGAACATTCATAGTGCAATACGATGGTATGGTACCGGCACGATTGCTCCATAAACAAACAACAGAGCCATCGTACAGCACTACACCAATACCATCGTATACACCACCAGCAGGGAAGTTCTTGAATACGGCCCTAGCTTCTGTTGTATGTGCATGTGTGAGCAGCTGGTGGGCCATAATTATTCAAGAACATTTGTGGTGTATACAATGGCTCCCTAGACAAATATCAAAAGAGCCATCGTGTCGTACCATACCAACACCATCGTATACACCACCAGCAGGGAAGTTCTTGAATACGGCCGTGTGTCACCAGATGGCAGCAGTACGCGCCGCCCGACATAGTCCATCATGGAGCAACTGGAGAAGGCGGCGCATATATTGATGGTTAGTGAAGGCAGACGAGGCCCACCAGCTGAGGAGAAGTGTGGGAAGGAATGAGGAGTGTGGTGTGGGGGCCATGAATGTGTGAGGAGAGCAGGACATGTGTAAAAATGATGTGTTTAATGAAGGAAGGGTTCCCCCCCTACCATCACCACCACAGGATGTAAACAAACGGGGGGAGGGGGACCAGGCCTTTGTGTCCCCCACCTGCCCCATCTACATTTAACATAATAAATCATCCACCTCATTATTTCACACTTGTTTACTAGTGCTACAGGTCCTAGTGGTACCAGTTTGTAAGGGTGTTTGTTTGTTTATACACAGGACAATAATTATTCTGTAGTCATTGCAGCTGTCGTCTCTACGGGAAATGTCTACCTGTCAACTTGGGATGTCATGTACACTCAAATATTAATTGTTCATCCCAGCTTTGTGTTTTTATTGTGTGTTGGTGGCCACTTCTGATTTAACAAGGTTACGTTTTGCATTATTATGAGACGTGGTTAATACTTCATTAACTTTACCAATGTTAGATGTAGGAAGTATGTTAAGTATACTGTACTTTAGGAAAAAATAAGAGGAAAAGTATGAGAAGTCAGTATGGACTCTCATTATTTAACTTTTGGTGGCAATCCTTGATTCCTGGTCCTTCTCAGTCATTACACAGTGTTTTGTACCGGTAAGGGAAAACTTAATAAACTGATTATGGTATCCTATATTATTTTAATGAATACACTCCTTCACATTTAATGTTGATTTGCCTAGTTTCACTGTCAAGTTAATTGATACATATCAATGTAACTTTTTCAGGTAAATATTGAATGAATTACCGTTATTGCGTACGTTTTTCCTACCTTCATTACCCACTTATTTAGACCATTCTAAGACTATTTTCTTCTATGGCATTTCCTCCACAAATGCCCCATTTCCAAGATAGGGCATATTCAAATGGGGCATTTTGAAATTAGCCTGACCTTACCTGACCTGACCTAACCTAACCTAGACTGCATCAGACTACCGGGACCTAATCTGGGCAAACTACCGTGACCTAACCTGGGCAAACTACCGGGAAATAATCGTGATAAAGTACAATAAATGACAGGGGTAAAATACTGGGACCCAGCCGGATCTGGCAGCACTGCTACAAAACGGTAATTCTTTCAATAAATACCCTTTTTCACAATGGCAATAAAGTTACGCCTTTAACATGTGTGATGTGGTCAGTATAGTTGCTGGTTTCTTTTTTCTTCCATTATTGTATATACAGTAGTTAAGTATGACAGATGAAAATATTATTATAATACATATTTTCTTCTTTTGTGTATATACAGCATGCATAGAATATTGATGACTACTCTTTAGTCACTTCACTGTTATACAATGATCTATATGGTGAGTGAATATATTTCAGGCACCACCTGACTTGGTGACATCCGACCAGCGACATGAGGCAGAACAAGTATTTCTTCAGCTACGAAATACAAAGAACCCATTTAATCTCTGTCGACAGCTTCTGGGTAAGTGTGGGTACACCTCTCTGTGCCCGATGCATTACTGTATCTATGGTTATTTAAATCTTTTTATCTAGAGCAACTGATTCTTCCAAACTATTCCAAGCAACAAGCCACTATTATTTTGTTAATCTGGTCATGTTTTCTGGCATACTTTGGAGAAAACAAGGCGCTCAAAAGTACTAAAAGTATACGATCCCCTTACGTTTATGCTGTCTGTAGATCTTTACTTGTATCATGCTATGAGAGAAACATGATCTAACCTTTGTATTATTTGTGTGTTTGCTTGAATCTCATTTTATCCTGAACAGAGAACTCACAAGTGGATTACCTGTTGTTTGAGGCTGCCAGTGTGCTGAGGGTTGGTGTGATTCGTGAGTGGCGGGATCTTAGCAAAGAGGACAGTCTTCAGTTGAGACAATATATAGTTCATTATGTAGTCACCAAACATAACATCCCACACTATGTTCGGGAGACTCTTGTACAGGTAAGATTCACTTTATTTTAATTGTTAATGGATTCAATTATTTTTTATTATTCCTGGTTTCCAGTACATTACAAGGCAGTTTAATTGAATTGACTTTATAGTATTAATTACAAGTCTTCCTTATATATTAGGTTTGTGAGAGGTGTATTGCACTTATTTCTCTATCAATATGATGCCATTGTCTACGTCAGGTGGTCGGTATCATGGTGAAACGAGGAAGTGTGGATGATCAAGGGCACGACCGGGGTCAACTCTTGACTGAGGTGGAGCAGCTGGTATCCTCTGGTGATAACACAATGGTACGACAACATACCACATCAACATTAACACATTATTTCCTATGTATTCAATCTTTTATAAAATTTATTTAAAAATATCTTCATTACTTGTTTACATTTATCACTAGGCAGTAGTAAGTGTATTTACATTTATCTTACTCTACAGCGTATGATTGGGTGCAGCATCATCAGTGCTCTTATGCATGAATATGCAATCACAGTGAAATCCACCGATGTTGGGTTGACTTGGGAGACACACTTCAAGGCCAAGAAACAATTTGAGGTAGGATAAGGGTTGAAATTTTTTATTCGTAATTGTAAGCAAAGTATTAATTATGTTGCATTTATCAAAACGTACACCTTTTATAGATGAATGATTGAAGGGGATATTTTGTTTACAACTATCATTGAATAATTGATGTTGTTGATTCCTGCTCCAGGGCACAGACTTGCGTCGCATCTTTCACTTTATAGTGAACCTGTTGGGAGAGGTGGTGAAAATGGAAGGAAAGATGAGTGACGAGCTTTCATCACTCCTCCAGAAGCTGCTTATGATAGCAGAGACCACCCTTACATGGTCCTTCATCTCCCTGCACCATATCCTTTTACACAGCTAACTAGATGAGTATTGGTGACCACAAGGTCCTGAATGTCTACTGTCAGAGCCACCGACATGCCTTCGTGAAAAGCATTTCATATCTTGTTATGGGCAGACAAAAATTGGAGTTGACTGAGAGATCTTACAAGTTGATAGAGTAAATGGGAAAGAAAGGAAAGTGTGCATGAGACATTCCATGTAGCTAATAAAAGTGGAAGGGGTGAACTTACAAAATTCATGGATTCCTTAATATTGGTCTCGCATAATATATATATATATATATTTTTTTTATGTTCCGACACTGGACATAGGCTTCATCAAGCCTGTTACCGTGGCCCAGGTCAACTGCTACTCACACCCACACACACGTCACGACTTCCGAACTGGTACCCATCCATAGAGGGAGGGAAATGAGGGTAATTCCCAAATATTGCAGCTGTTTTGGTACCAGTGAGGGTGTTTTATGATGTTCGGTGGCCTTATAGTTAGTGCCTGAAACTCAAATCGGAAGAGTAAATATTCTCAGGCCCGCACCTGAGGGGATTCAATCTCCTGACTGATAGATTATGAGTCCAGAACGCTAACCACTAGGGCACCTCCCCAGCATCTTTATTTATTTTTAGCTTACACTTTAACTTTACAAAGTGTTAAAATCTTTATAGTTGTATGCATCATGTGCAGTACACTTGATATCCATTATCCCAGGGTGTGTTATCGGTTTTTGTTTTTGCTAACAGATAATTGTTTTAACTTAGAGATAGAAATCTGGTTATATTTTTGGAGCAGTTGTTCTCTATTGACCTTAACTAAAGTACACTGCCCAAGCGGTTGATGAGTGTGTTTGAGCAGGACCAGAACCCATCACTACGACCTGGGCAGCAGTGGCGCGAGACCTTCCTTGACCCGACAATAGTGCAACTCTTCTTCAAGGTGGGTCAGCGTTGCACCAGTCTTATTTTTAACTCATTTTAGGAAGGGTAGAGAAAGTATCTGCAGTGAAATTTGATTATGCTTAATTTTCTGATGTAGGAAATGTAATTTTTATTTGATTTATTGGTCAGTATTTAAGATATATATATTTCATTGTCATAGATAGTGTTTATTACTAGATATTGTTTGTTGTTGATTTTTTCAGTGGAAAAGTCATCATGAATTTTTTCATGGATAAGTGATGAATTTTTCCATTGACCTATTTACATTACTGTATTTTTATGTCAAAAGATGGGGTATTTTGGTAACCATTGGTGAAAAATGTGTTAAGTATATCCATACCATATTAGTTTTCTATTTCTTCTCAAAATTGCCTTTTTCTCAGCTATATTGGCGAGTGCGTGGAGACTGGGAATTGGGGCACCATGCACTCAACTGTCTGGTGCAATTGGCTTCCCTCAATGGAGCTGTCCTTATCAATAGACAAGTGCGCATCAAATACCTGTCTCAGTACCTGGAATGTCTCTTCTCACTCCTCTCAAGGTAAGAGTATAGTACAGAGATTACCTGATATAATTTATAGTAACTTAATGTAAATTGAAGCAAAAACCATCAGCTGTTATTTAAGGATTAATCAGCACTCTCTCCTCTTTCAGCACTGAAATCACAGAAGCTGAGGCTCTGGGCATCAGCAACATCTTCCGAAAATTGCTGCTCTTCTTCCCACCCTCAGTGTTGGTGGCCCTACCAGAAGAAATGCTGAGACAGCTGGTTGACAACCTCACTGCCCTTACCTGCAAATTTGCTCAGGGGGCTGCACAGGAGGAAATGGTAAGTTTATCAGCCATATTAATTATTCTCATGGATCACAAGCACCGAAACTCTTTAGAGGTTTTCAAGTAAATACCTCTATGGAACTCAGGCATATTGATGAACAATACAGGTTAATTGAGCCGAGGAGCAATCTGTACAATGGGTTTTAGAGCATATGAAAGGTGTGCATCAAGGCTCTTTAATGGATTGCCACTAAAGGTCTGGAGTAGTGAAAATTGCATAATTTTTAAAGAAAAGATTGAAAATACTGTATATCTGTTCGCTGAGTGTTATGACATGGATGATATGAGCATTAGAAGTGATTATAGTGTTTCATAATATTGAGGGAGGCCCTGCAGAGTGCCATCTGCTGGTGGAGCCGGGCCTAGAATATCCTCCAAACAAGTAAACAAGTAAGTAAGTACACATCACTTGCCAGTCCATCCTAAGCCAGAATATGGGAGGTTTTCATAGCTGTCTTGGCATAGACTGTAAAAGTTTATGATGGATGGTTGAATAGTATTTCTAAAATATGTCTATTTTCTACTTTCTAGCTGGATCATGAGGATCAATTGTATATGGAGGCCTTCGAGCAGATGTTGCAATCTTGGGCGTGTATCTTGCAAGAGAGCAGTAGTTGTAACAGTGCCCAGGTCAAGCAGAGTGCCACCCTTATCTTTGACACTTACCTTAAATGCCACCTTGCACCACCAGAGGGGTCTCGTGTTCCTGTGAGTACCATTGTGGCTTTGTTTGCTAAGGTTGATGGATACAAAACCATCTGAGTCACTGAGTAAAAATCTTATTATTGAATGACAGCATTGGTAACTATTGTAAGGATAAAGTAGTCTGGTATAACCTCCTCCTGCTTTCTGAGGTATTCCATGAAGGGCCAGATGTGGTTGGTAATGACACAATGGTGATTTTTTTTTTCCCTCTAGGTTGATGGAGACGAGATCTCAGAAACTGTACAATCAGACAGAGTGGCGTTCAAAGAGCAGTTGGTTCTTATTGGGCTTTGTGGTCGACAGGTAAGTTGCTCTTTACCAGACATGGGTGCATTTGCCTCAAGGAGTTCCTTATTTTACTGGGAAACTTTTGCCAAATTTAAAAGATTTATTATGCAATATGCAATTTGGGAAACTAATTATATTCTGCAAGAGGGTTTTGTAAATGATGGAAGTCATTTCTGAACTGTTCAGGCCAGAATGTTTGTCACCAATGGTATCTCATTTGGGTTGTCTAGTCTTGGTGAAAACAGCTTAGTAGAATATGAATGCTACTGAAATGCTACAACCCATTGAGAGGAATCGGTCAGAGTGTGTTATTGGGTGTAGGAACTCTTTGAAGCTTCAGTTATTTATTAACTTACAAATTTTTTTGTAGTTTATGAAGTTGTAAAGTTAAAAAGATGGTTCTTACTTTGTATGTATATAGATCTGTGTTGATGTACTGTATATACAAGCAACAATTGATTTAAAAGGCTAATTGTATGAAGGGCAAGATAACAAAGCTATATACTGCATTTGTATATATGTACTGTGCATTGCTATAATTCTTTCCTCTCATACTTCTGTACATATGGTATATGAATAGAATTGATTAACATACATAATTGAATGGTATGGATTAACAATGGTAAGTAAACAAAGTATGGAGGGTCTGTTAATGCATTTCTGCAGGAGAGAAAGTGTTTTATTCCGTAAGGGTAACAAGTTAGTTTTGGTGCTAGTTACCAGCGGTCATTTAATTATTTAAAAAATGTTGGAATATTTGGAGCTGCTGTTACGCACCATGGTCATGGTGCAAGTTTGGGGGTGAACACTGTTAGATTTCTTGACTGTCTCATCTCTTTTCTGTCCGCCTTGGGACACTATTTCTTGCTTCTTCCTTTCTCCATCTAACAATGGCCAAAGTAGCTCCAGTAGTGAGCCTCACATGTTCAGAGAGCACATGTGTTCCATGCTTGCTGTACAGGTGTGTCCTATACTTGCATTCACAGTAGGGGCACTTTTCTAGTCTTCAGTAGTACAGTAAACCCTCGCAAAGTCGGATGCTTATAAGTCGGATGTCGGATAACTTGGACGCTGTCAGTGTCTCGGACACTCCGCATAATTCGGATATATATCCAACTTATGCGAAGATTTCTCGGATGCATCGTCATAAAGTCCTACAGACTGAGCGAAGTTACGCAAGTGGATTTTGTACAAAACTCGAATTGCCATCTTTATACCATACATTCATACCCTTAGTCGACTGACCATATATACAGTTATGCTTTTACCATAACAGATACAGTATGTATAAGAAACTCAATGTTTTGAATTAATTAACTCTATTGCCTGAAAAATGGTGATGTATTGATATATAATTGGCTGCGTCACTGCCCTGCAAACCACAGAGCCACGTATGCATCGGTCATAACGATATCACCACAGTGATTCTGTGTAGTCTTCTATTATCCATTATAAAACTTGATCTTTGCTCTATTATTTTAGTTGACTGCATAGAAGGTATATCTTTCACGTGAGATAAGATGAGCTATGCGCTCTTTGTTTATAACTATGGTGGCTACAGTTGTTTGGATCAACCCTAAAGCATGGCCAATTGTTGCCACCTTTTCTCCTTTCTCTTAACAATATCAATTTTTTCACATAATGTGATGGTCTGTCTTTTCTTTGCATCACTGCTATTATAACTTGAAAGGAGATTACTGTATGAAAAGGAAGCACAAAAATTGTACGAATAATGTGCCCGTGTGGCAACAAGTACGCCGTGACTGACTGATATCTGCTCCGATTTCCAAACTTCCTCACCTACCACCACACCACAATACCTTATTTCATGTTAATATACTTTATTATATCCTAATTTTATGAAATTGTCATGTTTTTGTGTTTGTCCAGCTGTGTATGGGAACCAGAGATACAAGTGAAAGCACATGTGGTTTTGATAGCGGGTGTACTTGCGGTCAGTCGTACGCATCAAATTTCAGCCCTCGGTTATCTCGGATCTTCGGATAACTTGACAAGGGTCCTCCCCAATTGATCCTAGTTAGCGAGAGTTTACTGTATATCTATATTGTGGCACAGTTTGGAGATATCATAGCCCAAATTTTGTTAATATAGCCTACCCCTTTAAGTAAACAGTATAATCCAGGAACCAGTGAAGTACAAGGCATGTGGCCAAGCACCATCAGCATATGAAAATAAAAGGATAAACGGCACATTTTCTCTCCCAAAAAATAACATGCACTGGCTTCTTAAATTTGTATTTCTAGTCTATTCCAATTATTATATATTTTGAATGAGTACAGTATTGTGCTTTGTAAATGTTTGATGCACTTTGTGTTAACTTGCTTATACTACCCCCCAAACCAATGAAATTAAATAGAGAGCCGGTATACTTTTGTCAGAGTAAAAGAAGAAACTGCACTATAGATCTGAGGTTGTGTGTTCCCCCAGGCACCAGAGCACAGTGTCCCCCTGCTCACACAACTTCTGGAGGCACGTATCAGCCGCATGAGGGTGCAGCTCACACACATCCACACCAACAACCTAACTATTGCTGAGAACTCCCAACTGGATCAGCTCTATGAGGACATACACTGGCTTCTCCTTATAGCAGGTATATACAGTTTACACATCTAGAGAACCAGAAGAAACAAGAGTGGTTATATCCACAATATTATTATGGTACTAGTGGGACATATGTACTCAACAGATGCTAATGATGGGATTTTTGTACTACAAGATGTATTAGTATCCCAGTTAATGCTGTGTTGTCCATTTATATCTTAAGATTACTACAATACATTGTCAGCTATGGTAGAGTGTGCAGGTTAGACACCATAATGGTAAAAAAAAAACATTATAATGATTTTGAGGAATAGAATTGTGAGCAATTTTGGAGTCTGGCTGGTTGTGTCTTGAAATGGTATTATGTGATTGCTGAAAATATAAGGGTTACAAGGGCATCAAGCTTGAAAAAGTAACTTCGTGATGTATAATGAATGCTGATGACTAACTTGCTTTATACTAACTCAGTAATGGCTATACAGTACTAATTACTTTATGAAATTATCATTGGAAGGCTATTAGTATTCAAATGAGATACCATGTGACCAGAGACCCTTGCTGATTCCAAAAGTCTGTTAGTTGGATAATATGTTGTATATACTGTTTGTTGTATACACTGCCTTCCTAAGAGTTAAAATGTGACTGAGATGACTGCTCCATGTATTTATGTTATATGCCAGTTGAGCAAAGATAAAGCACCTTGGTACTGACTTCATGGACCTACTGGTACTCCTATGATAAATGCCTTGTGTATGCAGGATTGGTTGGCTTGGCAAGGAATGTCAGTGAGCCTTTCCATATAGGGCTAAAGGAGCATATTTGTCAAGGAAAAATACCAGAATTTGAAAGGTTAAATAACATGCTCCCCCAACAGGCCATGTGACGACAATGGACAATGAGGGAGAGACGGCACTGATCCCCGCAGAGATGGTAAGCTACAGTGTGAATGCTGCGGCCACAGTTGACCTTGAAGCCACTCTCAGACTACTGGCTGCCCCTGCACAGATGCCAACGGATATACCCAACAGTGCTGCTGCTGACCCACTCATCAGGTAATTTTGCTGGACTGGATACCAGTTTGTCTCATACTGAATACTAAACTGCTTGGTTAACAGATTATAATGGTGCTCTAAGTTAACAGAAATGCAAATGTTATGACAGGCCTTTATCCTTTAGAAAGTTTAGCTAATACCTGTTTCAGAATGATGAGTACAGTGATGCGGCTGTGTGAGACCGAATCCCAAGCATTAAAGGCCAGCCTTGGCCACCTTTTGAGTCCGGAAGTGTCTTCGTCATTAATGTGGTTCCTCCGGCGCTTCTGTCTTTCTTACCTCCTACCCAATGAATCATTCTACACAGAGGTTAGTTTGTGTTGTGGTTGTAGGCCTGTATGGTGGGGAAAGTTTTTACAGTTTGCCAAAATTTCATTACATGGGTCATTGCAACACTCCCAGCAACCAACACAACATCAACCCCATAATACAGATGGTAAGGTGTGAGGAAAATTATTTCAAGTGTGATTCACCTTTGTACTTTTTCAAGAAGATTATATTGTTGTTTTTTCTACCGCCCAACCCTTCCCAGTATACATTATGTTGTGTGATTGCAGCTGAGTGTTGCCCTAACATCAGCATTCGGGCGAGACTCTGAAGGTGCTGCTTGGACCTTGAACTACCTGCTGTCGGTGGTTGAGCAGACACTGAGGTTGCGTAGCTCAGAACCTGGCTTGGTTGAGGATACAGTCAGCCTACTTGTCACCATGGTTGACAGTAAAGAAAGGTAAGGTATTCACTTGTAGGCTTCATGAAGTACAGTGTCTAGTGTTGTAACCTTAAATAAATGATTTTTTTCTGATGTCACAATACTGACCATTAACTTGACTTTACAGAGGACAGCACTTGGTCAAAACAGAGGGATTGATGGAACTGGTACAGCTTCAGCAGAGTGGTACTTTGGGAGCACTCTCTTCTGCTGCTCAGCGAGGGCTAATGCAGGTACTGTATTGCTTGATATATGGTCTTTATGTATGTGTTTGTTTTGGTTCAATGGTAATGAACTATTTCCTGTATGACTGCTCAACTAACTGCTTATCAGGCCTAATTCAAACCAAGAGACAGACATATTAAGTATAGGCAAGTAATAAATCCTGATATTTATTTCTACATTGTATGCAAATTGCAGGGACTTGTAATGTGTGCAGCAGCCTTGGTAGACACAGATGCACGCACACGATTCTGGACACATGTACTGGACCCTCCTGTATCATCATTCAAGCAACTCATGGCCTCAGAAACCTTCACTAAGCAGTACCAGCAAGAGGACATGAAGAAACAGATACTCTACCACATTGACAACTTTATAGGTATGTGAAGGTGGAATTTTGGTTAGTTAGGATTTGGTAGAAGGATGCCTACATCACAGATTGCATAAAAGAAACTTCATCAAGTACTCTTTCCCATTAGTGTAGTTAGAGATTAGCTTCTGTAATGAGTGTACTCTATTGTTGTGTATTCATAATATTGCCATACCTGTGTTTGGCATGATTTATTTTTGTGAATTTCAGTTCTTAACACATAATTTACTGTCTCCATCGACAATACAGGTGCAGTGCAGGGATGTCTAATGCCGACAGCACAGTGCCTCTTCTCCTGGCTGGTGGGTGTGCTGGGTGACAGTGTGCGGCTTCTTGACCTCTACCACAACTACCCAACTGTAGTGGAGACGGTTCTTGAGCTCTTTGTTGAGTGTGGTCGCCGGATGCTCTGCTACCTCACTCCAGTATGTTCCTCTTGTAATTTTTCACTTGGTTTTTCACTGCCAATAGTTTATTATATTTACTGAGGCCAGTTCCCAGGCAACATCCCTGTATTGGCAACAATAATTAATATAGATTAGGTCTCAGTGCTAGAACATAATTTGGACCAGAGACAAAACTTGACACGATGACAATCCTAGGGATACCTATTGTACTTGGAGGATATGTGTGACCCACAATATAATCAAAACTCATTCCAGTACATATTTTTCCTTACATAATTTGAGCCGGAATGTATTTGGGGTTGAAGATCTCAATAACTGCTATATAAAGAAGTTGAGATTGACTGAACTCATCTGTCTTTGACTCCAGAGTGCCAGCAAGCAACTGTATGAAGCATCAGTACATCTGGTGGGAACTTACGCCAAACACAATATTGGTCGACGGACCCTAGAGTCCAGAGGGGAGGAGGATCAGTGGAGGGACCTGCAGCTACTTATGGAACTCCTCACATCACTGCTCTCCAAGGTATTTTTATTTCCATATTATTAACACGATCATCATCATTGCTTCTAACCGTATATAATGATAGGAGTAATTATTGTGGCTGTAGAATCTGTGCTCAAAATTTTTAATCTCTCTGTATTTATTAGGACTTCATTGACCTGGCTCCATCGGGTCACGGTGAGGACCAGGAGGTGGTGGCGGCGGCAGACGTGTGTCTCTTTGGTCTCAACATCATTATGCCCCTCATGTCCCGGGAACTGTTGCGACTCCCAACCCTTTGCTCGCAGTACTTTAAGATGGTTACTTTCATTGCTGAGATTTATCCCAGCAAGGTGTGCCAACTGCCTGATGAGCTCATGAAGGTAAGAGTACTGAATCAGAAGGGGTATGAGGTACTCTACTTCTGTTATGGATGTAAGGAAATAGTGGGGTATTCTGCCCCTCTACTTTGTTATTTCTGATTTTTTTTCTTTCCCTGGCACTGAAGCCCCCCACCAGTTGAGTAAAGGGAAATGGGATATGGAGGCCCATAATTTGTAAGTGACAATATCTAGTTTGCAGTAGTATAGTTTTTTTAATTTGATTTAAGGGAATACTAATTAAGTAAGTTTGTGGCAGTAACTTTTTATTAAGGACTGTTGTTCTTCACTGTAATTATATAGAGATACCTGAAGAGTTGTTTTTATGATCATTCAGTATTTGTTCAAAGTCACCCTTTGAAAAGAGGAATATGGGGTACAATATTGATGATGATGATGATGATGATCTCAATTTACAGAACTTGCTGGCATCAATAGAGCTGGGTCTGACTAGTTTTGGTGCTGATGTGGGTACCTTGTCATTTGATTTCCTGGTGGTACTTGGGTCACATATCCACAAGAACTGCGGCCCTGAGTTGCCTGTCAGACAGGGTCTTAGACCGTTCCTCAAGGTAATTTAAGAATCTGTATGCAATATCTGTCTGTTACTTAAAGCCAAGATTCCTTGGGAGGTGGCTGTGAATATTTTGTCAACAAATCCATTTACAGTATCTCAACACACTTGATTTAACTACTCATTCACTCCTCTCCATGTTTGGTATTATTTTTTTGTTCATAGGCTAGTTACCACTATCAGCAATGTGTAGAACCTGTATACTTTTAATAAATGACATTTCATTGATTAATATAAATTCCAATAGCTTGATGATGATGTACTATTGGTAGTAATAAAATTATACTCTGAAATCTTTATCATTACAGCTTGATGTTCATAATAGATATCAAATAACAGTTTGTCCTATCTTGCAGGTGCTGATTATTATACTGTACCATAGTAACAAAGAATATAATTTTCTTTAGCTTGTCCTTTCTTGTAATACCATGTATTTTACTGTCAATTTCCTTTTAACAAATTAATTGGTGTTTCCAGCTTGTCCTGGACTTGATACTGTCCCAGCAGATCAATTCAGACCTTCTCCAGGCAGCATCAGCTGCACTTTACACTTTGATATGCTGTTTTCAGGTGAGTTCTCATCTTGCTTAAGTTATAACTGAATTGGAAGTATTTTCTCATAGTTTTATGTATTTGGGGGTATTTATTTAGGATAGTGTATCATAATTCTGCTTAGGCAAGTGTGTTAAAATCTTATAATTTTGTAATAAAGTATAAAATACTTGTTTTTACAGAATATATATATTTTTATCTGATGCTTCTCAAGCCAGATATCTTAAAAAATGTCTATAAACCTCTTTATGTGGACTTGAAAAGAACGTGAAAATGTGTTATGATAACTTATATTTCCATTTGCTTTTAGCTCTGATGTCCTACTTCTTCCTGGAACTCCTTTTAGGACCTCTTTCTAAGGGAGGAACAGCAAACATTATTATTAAAGGCCTTATTTCTGTTTCTTCTCACTAATTCCAAGCTTGAGAGACTGTAGTTTTACTGTGTTTGAATAATTGTTTAGTGTTAGAATGAAATAACAAGAGTAACCATGATACTTAGTGAGCAGTATCACACTCGTACACTCTCTTTGTGGGTTCATCAACCCATATTCAGTTCCCTTCCTCCCTCCATTATTAGTAACGATAATTGTTCACCTGCTTACTACCCCTTCAGACGGAGTACCAACAGCTTGTGGAGGCACTACTTGTTGGCCAGACTGACCCGACCACAGGGCAGCGGCTGGCCGAGTCCTTCACACAGCTCACCACTAACGTCGAACTCACCGCAGACCGCATCAACCGCATTAAGTTCAGGGACAATTTTGAAAAGTTCATAGCTAATGTGCGGGGTTTCCTTCTGGTCAAGTGATCACCACGCCCTGCCTTCACCTGAGAGGAATGTGTAGTGTCATGTCTAAAATGTGGGGGAAATGTAAAGTATTATTATTTTTCATGTAGTTTGTATCATTCTAATTCTAAATTTTTTGTGGTTAGAGTAATATTTCGTTACTGAATATGCTATTGAAGTTATTTATTTAAAACAAATTGAAAACATGCTTAAATATGTTATGTTTCCATAGTATTAGTCATTGTATATAATGGCTAACTTTCTTTTCTTTCTATAGGTAATTGCACTGTTACAGTAATCACTACTATCATCACCATCATCATTATCATTATTATTAGTAGTACTGTATTTAGAAAAAGTATGAAAGGGTTCTTATTTACGTAGTCGTTATTTTTTATCACTGGTCGCATCTTCGTGTACATATTGTCAATGACGAGTACAGTGCTTTTTCCTTCATCATTTGTATATATACAGTATATATGTTAATGACAAGTTATGAGAGCCCATGACTTATGTTTATTGTGTAATGCAGTTTTATATTACTTTAACAAGAAAAGAAAACTTAGGTGGAATCTCTCCCGTATATCCTATCCCTGCACAACCCTCCTGAATATTCTGTAGCATATGACCCCAGAATATTCTTCCCTACTTAGCAAATTACATTACATTCAGTCCTGCAAGACAATTACCTGAATATTCTATCTAACTGACACAAATAAATATTCAGTTCCACTGGACTAAGACCTGAATATTCTAACTCTGTTTAAAGTAGCTAATTCTCCGGTCATATTTAATAACTTCAGTCTTGTGAGCTGACTTGCCATAAAATTAAATCTTGCTTGACTCACCCTCATTTTCTGTTTTGTCTTGATGGCTCACCCAAATACAGTATATAATTCTCACAATAGTCTGTTTTTGCTGGCAGTTAATATGCACTGTTAATATCACTCTTTGTGTGTGATTGGCTGAAAGTGTGACCCCATAACTCCAGGTTACCAAGCTTTGACCGATCACAGTTACCCTTTACGATATTGGCTGTGGATATATAGTACAGAAAAGCAGATATGTAAACTGTTTGCCCATTGAGATGACCTTTCTGACTTTATCTGGAGCTGTGATGTACTGTAGTGATTGTGTTGACGAGCTTGAGTCATTCATAGTGTACATAGAAATAGGTAGGGATGGTGAGCACCAGTCTTATACACAGTGTCACTTGGAGTTGTGATAGTAAACTTCATCAGAGCTGATACTAGGTATAGATGGAGAAATTTACAAGTACACATCCAACCCAGAAGTTTCTACTCATTCCTCCTTCCCATGCTCACCATCCCCAGTTAATTGTTACCTGATCATAGGACCCTCTAATAGGCAGATCAGGATCCACTGATCTTGCACTTGTGGGAGGTCACAATATTTGGGACTTTTTCAAACTGTATACTCAGAATTATTAGCTGTGCCTGTTGCTACTAAAATCAGTATTAGTACAGTCACAATCCATAATTTCTTGCCCACCCACTGCAAGGAACATGGTTGAAGAGGTAAGACATTAGTATCCCAAAACGTTGGAGAGGAAAATAAAGCCAATGTCCAGAAAGGATTCCTAGTTTCCTTCACAGTCTAAACTGAGTGGGCTGGATATTAAGACTGAATGATACAGCCAGCCTTCAATAGTCAACAGACAGCCAAGTACAGTTAACATGGCTGTCAGTGTTTGTGACTATTCTTTGGAGCATTCAAACTTAGTTGCTGTTATTTTATGTGAAATCTATACCTTGTTCTTGTTCACACTACAGTAAACCCCCTATAGGTCGGCACAATACGGGTTCTAGCCTTGCAGATTTATCTGATTTTCTGACTTAGCGTGGGGAGTAAAAACGAAATAACCCATATATTTTCATGTTTGCACACAGAATTAAGGTGTAATCCAAGGAGAGAGGGTCCTTATGGTAGGATATAAATGATATAGAGATGTCAGGGTGACTCAACATTGCACATTTCCACAAATTACCCTACTGTATGTACTATCACTTTAAGATATATTTCTGTCACTTAAAATTTGCACAGTCTGTTACAGTACAATATTTTCAACTATCATTAACACTGCTTGATGTACAATTACACTTTATATACAGGCCTTAATTATCACTATACAGCACTTATCCCTTACTCTATTGATGCTCATTGTCTCTGCAGTAAAACATATTGTATCATCTTTAAATGTCCTTTTCTATATAAGGGGTTAAATAAAAGTGCAACAGCAAAGGCACAAAAGCACATGAACTGATGGTTGCAGGAAGTTTGACTTCTATAAGGGTACCACTTGTCCTTGATTCCTTATAGGGAAATAGTGCTAGTACTGATGTGGGCAACACTAAGAGTTATGATGTTTGCATTTCTTTGGACCCTAGATGGCCCTTTCTTTTCTTCAACTGTTTCTCCTTTTCTTCTATTTTCTGTTTCTTCCCTTATGACTGCAAGGTCTTTCTGACCTTGCAGTCTCTTTTATTGTACTTTATTTATCTATTCTGTCCCACAGCTTCATGCTCTTTCTTATTAACTTGTCATCTTTGATTTTCTACTTTTTTTTCACTAAAAAGAAAGATTCAAGCTGCATTCACCCAATCCTCCTGGACTCCTTACACTGGGATGCTGCATCATTACTCAGCATACATGTTTGACATACGTGTAGATTACCAATTAACCGGGATATTATGTCAAGACAAGATGTATAAGTGTGACACCATGGCAAGTAAGACCTGATATTTTCTAATTTTCTTAATTAATGTATCTAATCTTAAATGAACTTTTGAATGATAATTTTTGTGCCTTGCCATCTCATTTGCAGCTCGTTAAGTATGTAATGGAATGCCGACTTATGGGGGTTTACTGTGCTCCAGGGAGGGGTTGGGCTCTTGGATAATTTGCGTCATCTTCATGAAATTCTTGTGGTTCCAGCTGTATGACGGCCTAGGCCTAGTAGATTTTAGCATTATTGCTCTCTTTCTCTCTCTCCAAGAAATTCTCTCCTTTGCATTTTCCATCATTACATCTAGTGTCCACAGGTCCAATATTCACTCCCTCATCCTCAACCATTGCTACCCTTTCTACCTCTTATTTCCCCCAAAAGCTCTTACAAATATGGAAAATTTTACTCGGTCACAGAAATGCCGCTAGATTGGCATTAGTACAGCCAAGATTGGCAACAGGTAGGCGATTGACTAAAGCCACATTATTCTGTCCAGCATGTGATTTTTGCAACGGTTAATTAGTGTTTTATTATAAATCTTAAGTATTGCAAATTTTTTCATATTGTTCACTGGTTGAGTGCTTACATATGATCATTTTAATTTCTGCTCTTGTCTGGCCATTTTCTGTATGAGTATTGAAATTTACAAGTATAGTCTTCTGCAGCTTGTGAAATATTAGTGTAAGGCAAAAAAAATAATTACGATGGTGATATAGATGATATATATACCTAAAGCTCAAGAATGTAATATTGGAAATTACTATTTTAGCAAAATTGTTTGCCTAATGTCCAGATGCTTGCATTTATCACTGCTATGCTAGTATAACCTTGAATAAGGTGGTAAGATATTGTTGGGGAATTGGAGGCTACTAATTCCTCCAAGCTGGGTTGAGAAGCCGGCTAACACTATTTACGCTCTATTTTGTGACATACTTTGGAGTACGACTGGTAGCTTCTAGTTTTCCAGCATCATGCCTCCCCTTAAGTGTTGACCTAGCACGTTAATTCTTTTGCGTCCACTGCATGTTCCTAAGGAGGGAATGAGCTTAAGTTTTTATCTATTTTCACTTTGTGGCATTTTCTAAAGATTTACAAATAAGTACGACACACTATTTTGTATTGGTGGGTGCAGAAGGGCTTGCCAATCCTACGCTGTCAGTTGGCATGCCGTAGCATCAGATTATGATCTCGTTGGTTAGCTTAGCAAGTAGATTTTTTTAGTATACTGTATTTTTTGTAATATGTTTTTTTATGAATTTGTGTATAAAGACCTATAAAAAAAGTGTATCGGTCCAGTTACGTTTGAAAGGTTAAGTGTACGACCAAAGTTTTCTGTATCATTCACGATGGAATATTTATAATGCCTGTATGTCAAGTTTTCTTATCAGTGTGTTTTGATGGTTGGTCCCACCAGCATTACTGTCCCAGGGTCTCTCGTGGCACAAAGAAACACCCATCACTTTCCATGTCGCTTGGTGTTTCTCACTTTTCTTTGAAGGGGATGAGTTTTTGTCAGCAGATTGGATGCTGCTGATTTTTCCAGACTGTACCAAGAAACACACAATTTCGGTATCAGTGATCTGTTGTGTGGCAGGCAGGAGAAATCTGTAGCTTCCATTCGTTCAACCAGATCATAGCCCCCATAAGTTCTGAATGGTAGGATGTTCTTTTGATAAGTAAAATAGCTTGAGGTAGAGTAATTACATACAGTATGTATAGGAAATCATATACTGACTAGTACAGTATATGGAGTTTAATTTAATAGAGGCCAACGTGTCTTGTCTCCCTTTCATTGTGGCACAGCTATGAGCAGGACCCTTGCTATTGCCATATCTATTCAAAATGGAGTTATTGAGATGGATAACCTTTGGGTAATGAGTTTCATTGTGAATTAGGCAACGAAAAGTGCATACTATTATCTGTTATTTGTTGGTCCAGCTGAACCTAACATTTGAAGCTTTACCTAACCTTGCTTGACCTGACCTGGCATAACATAAATCATGTTTTCACCAGACTGGAAAATTCCTCGTACCATGAGAGAGTTGGGGAATAATGCGTCCCACCAGATTGTTGTTGCTGCTGCTACTGCTGCTGTGGTGTTCTGACAATCAGCATAAGCCTTTAGATCATAGCTTGCCTCCCCTTACATTTGAATATTTGTTTGGAACATATTATGTTTTGTATATTGAGCTGCAGTAGTAAAGAGAGCAGATGTACAGTAGCTTGAGGAAGATATAGTTAATCCTACTACAGTGCTAAGACACTTGAACTCTCTCCTGTATGGATATTTGCTGGTTGCTCCGGATTTCGATATCTCGGGTGGTTGTTCTAACTGATGTCGCACAACAGCACCATTCAAGTTTGGTGTGGGTGGTTTAGATGATATCAAGTTGGAGACATCAGGTCCCTGCCACCGCAGCGGGAAATGGATAACCCGGGATTACGTGATCACTTTTTTGGTACAGGTTGGGTGGAACAATCTGCATACATCCTGCAGATAGAACCTAATATGTAGAACACTGGATGAATGAAGCAACGAAACTGCGAAATAACTCATTGCGCCGGTGTTTTCTGTGCATGAGAGCATCATGGTGGGTGCAGATATTGTGGGTGAATTGGAGCCTAAGTATTTCTTCCAACTGTGCCAGAAACACATCATTAGCTGAAATGATCTGTTTAATGCCACAATTTGGAAAAGTTAGAAGCCTCCAACTTACTGATAACATTTCACCCCTAAAAAAGCACTGCCTGCTATTCAAAATAAGGATACGAAAATTCCACACTGCCAGAGGAAATGATAAACAGTATTTGTATGATGTATGATTTTGTTTCAATTTTTGCTTCCATTAAGTCTAGTAGAACCTTGTGTCAGTATCATCATATTTTTTACCTGGAGAAATTGAGAAAGTAGATTAACTGGAGCAAAAGATAGATAATTTATAGTTTTGCCACTCAGTTATACCTTGCTTCTCACAAATTATAAATGTACAGTATTCTGTAGAAATTATGTAAGCTATATATTTTTTGGAAATAATCCACCTCCACGTTCATGGGAAATTCTTCATGTCATTTGTAGAAAATATGAACACTTAGGGAAATAGGTTAATAATTGGATGAAAGGATACCTGTATAGTCTCACTGCACATTTACTGTATACAACATCATTCTTGGGAAATTGTATACGCACGTTGAAATTTTACGTAGGAGCGGAGATAGAACTTGAAGTGTGGGCAAACCAGCCACCACAGTCCTCACCCACACCAACCAATGGCTGTGTTTCTATTCAAAACTATTGCACTAAGTCCATTCTTATTTTTGCATTTCCCTTCATGTGTATTGCTTTTAAATTTTCACAGCATAATATGGTAATAGTGAAAATCATAACCATTGTTGTGATGGTTTTGTATATAGGGTATTTATAGTATGAATATTTAACTTCTGTATAGTAATGTAAGTGTTCCTACCTATTTTGTCTTCATATAAGGCAGTGTGAATGTACAACTCACTGTTACATTATTACATCTTGAAGTTCATCATCATATCCTGCTGTCTGTCTGTGTGTAGCCTTCAGTGTTTTAGTTTATGTCAGAAGCACTGAAAGAAAATATACTACCACCCAATTTTTAAAACTTATTGGAAATATTTACAACTGACCAGAAAGTAATGGTTTGAGCAAGGATCGTCAGGACTTTTCTTCGGTTTTGCTCTCAAACGTTTTTAAAAATTGACTACAGTATGTCATCCCAGCAAGGTTGTAGTAATGGGTACTCAGAACTATCAGTGGTATTTCAGTATTAAAAACAGGGGAGGTTAGTTATTTATTACTACTATTCTTCTCTTAGTAGCAGAACATTTAAGGTAAGAAGGACAAGTTGTTGGTTCATGCTAGATAGCGCACTGAGTGGAAAATACTTCTGAATCATAATAACTAATAAAGCAATTCTTCTAAGTGAAGAGATGGTATTACACCTCCTTCATGTGATTATATGGCAGGAAGATATGGAACAAAAGGAAGGTGCAGTACTGTACTAAGCCTTATTATAATAATGCTTCTATGTGTTATGAAAGCAGAGAGGAGAGATTCACAAACATGATATAGACACGTGTAGTTTGAGAGTGACCTTTTACTCAACATTGCTTCAAAGGTGCTGTGATTTCAATGAAATGGAGGCTTCTGATTCCTACAAAATGTGCTAAGAAGCATATTACTTGAGCAAAGTCTAGTTTATCTGTTTTTTGTATTGTTTGGAGGAATGAGTATGTTCCACTTTGTTAACAAAGCTTGGTTTCCTTGAATAGTGTTGGTGCCTTTTGTCTGAGTGAATCACCATACAGCACAAGTGTCCCACATTGTGCAGTGTACCATTGCCAGGATTCCTCTTGGTTGAAGTTTGAACATCATGTAAAGTAAAATTAGATGTTCTATGGAAGAACCTGACTAGAATGATCTGTAAAAAAATGGGAATGGTAGAGGAACTGAAGCTTCAAACAGGATCTGACCACCTATTGTATTCTATATCATGGGTCATTCTCAGTCCAATACTGTGTGGTAAGGGAAGTAATTACTGTACTGTATGTGCTGGGTGTAATTATCTGCAAAAACAATGCAATTATAAAATTAATTTCATGAAGCTTTAATCTTAGGATGATATGGGTTAGTGAGTGACATTTTAAGTTGTCTGGTATGAATCCAAGTTACCTTATCTAAAACAGTGAAATTGCCAAATACCATACTTTTTATCAGGCTTTAGTGATAATCTAATTAGACAAACAGCAGGTGATCCTACATGTTACTGGAAAACACATTTTCCGTGAGTTAATGGGCATTTGATGTCAGAAAATTGGAGGATAGTAATTACATACTGAGAGAGTCTGGTGCATGGCATTGTTTTGAGGAATCAGTAGCTTCCAATCTTCTGGGAGAGATGTGGTGTAAACGTTATGAATATGCCGTATTAAATACTGTAGATAGTTATATACATTATGTGTAAGCCATGCATATGCTAACTGTTTTAGAATTTGTAAATGGTAAAATTTTATTTGTGTTTTTTCTTTAGCCAACATAAAATACAGTATTATATTAAATTTGGAAATGTTTATTTTGATTACTACAAGTTTCACCATGACTTAGTTGTACATGTAGGTAATTTCTTCATGACGACAGAATAAGAAGTAATATGTTAATTTATGTTATACCTAAAGAAAGCCAAAGATATGGTGCAGCTTATTCTTGGTGTTTATGTGAATAATTGATTTGATACTGTACAAGCCATGTAGAGAATAAAGGGGGAATGCACTTTTGGTGTGTTGAAGTGCCTTGATTCCTCCAAAGTATGTCAGGAAACAGAACTAATTAATGAATATAATGGCATCCTGTTGCTTGGAATAGTTTGGAGGAATCAGTTGCTCCACATTTACCACCAACACCACTGTACTGTACTGAATACCCCCTTAAGACAAGAAGTTACAGGATCAGATATACTGTACAGTAACTTGTTATTAGAATCACAAGCAAAAGTAGACTGAAACTTCATGCCTTCATTTCATTATTGTCACAACACTTTTATCATTAAACACCTCCAGTGTTTCTGTTTATTTCATTCTAACTCTTTCACTCTCAAGAAGTATTATATTCAACAATATTTACATTACATACAGCAGTCCTACAACCACAGTCATTACTTGCATTGCAGTATGATTTTTTTTAAATTGCTACATCGTCCAGAATATCTTATTTAAATGCTATATAGTGGCTTACTGTTGTGAACTTGCTTTTGTGTTGGGAGTGACTTTGACCTGGATTGAAAGTTAATACATAAACAGAAGGAAACAAGAAGAGACAGAGTTTTGGCTAACCTTTGCCTGTGAGTACCCAATGAGCCAAAAGATATAGGAAGTCAAACAAGTGTATAAAATTGACTCAATGTGATCTGATGATACTGTAGTATGGGTGAAGGTGTTTTAGATGGTACTGTATGATGAAAGTAAGAGGAGGTACTGCACCTTTCCTTGATACTGAAGTGCTAGAATGTTTTATTTATCCAAGGAAAAGTCTGGATGTTATAGAATTATGTTGCAGCTTTTTGTGTGCTTGAAAGGATATTGTAACACCTTTATTTCGCCTTACTGCAGCTGGAAGATATTAGGAAAGAAAGGTGCAATGTCTCCAGCATTGATTTTATGTTATCCAAGAGAATAATTAAGCATTTACAGTAGTTGTATTAAGGTTGGTGTGATGAATTGTATGTTTCTGTTGTTTACTGTAATTCTTTTGTATTTCATTGTACCTAAGTCGAGAGAAGAATGGAATTAGACTTCCATTCATGTACTGTACATTAAGATTAACTCAGTTGTGTTGTTAAAGTTTTGTTCATACACGTGCTAGACAAGAGTGTGTCGGCATAATGCTCCCATAGTTGATGTGAATGTTCCAAGCAGTTGAAGGATTATAGGATGATGAGAGGTATTTTGAGACACAACGAACCAAGCACCAGCATTGCCCATTGTCATATTCATATATCTCATGGTAAATGTTCATGGATTCATTGTCAGTAAACTACAGTACTTTTGATTGGTTGATGGGCAGCTTCAAGCAGTCACACTTAGTCATTATGATATTGTCTGTGAACATTTGCAGTCGGCTACAAAAAAAAAAAAAAATAAAAAAAAAAATAATAATAATAATAAAACACACAAACAAATATTGGTGGGTGATAGACTCAAAATTCTCACAAGTACACGTACATGTTGTATCTTCATGGCTAGAGAACATGTAATTGAAATACAAATTTATACGTATGAGTCTGGTGTTGAAAGGATGAGAAAAATAGCAAACCTGTTCAGGTGCCAAGGACTGTGAAACCAAGACTGGTCATAAAAACATGGGAAAGACATGGGCTAAGTGGTGATGACTGGTACAATGGCTCAATAAGGCACTACATTAACCCACCCTACTGGTAATTTTGTCACCAGACACATGGTTTTCCTTGCATTTAGTCCATATGGCTGAGGAAACTAAGTGAATATAGTGCTGAGGGTAGTGTGTAACCTTAGTGCTAATTATTATGGTTTAACCCAGGCTGTTACAGTAAATTATTTATGCTTTATATTCCTCTCCTACAACACAGTATTTTTATACAATGGAGGTAGCATGTATAATGTGTACAATGCATTATTTAGTTAGGTCAGTTTGTAGCACTGGGCATGTTAGCTGGTCCTCCTATATGCATGGGTGGGGCAGATGGAATTATTGTTGGTTTCATCGGCATATGAGTAAATAGAGCAAGAAATACAGTTAAAAAAAACATTGATGAAGAGAAGGTGGTAATAGGATAGACATTCCTGAGGAACACCACAATTGATGACTTTAGACAAAATGCATTTACAGGTATTCTGTACAACAGAAGCTGTAAAACAATAAATGAGAAAGATAGAGACTAATAAGGATACCTGAAAAAGTAGATATTCATTCCAGATTCTATGGCTAGTGCAACAGTGATTTGTTGTGATGGTTAATAGAAAGGGTATGGGTAGATTATTTTAGTGGATGGATAGACATGGATGAAGCAGCGTGTGTGTGTGGATGGGAAGACTTGTGATTGCTGAATATGTATATGCCCGTCCATTTGGCAGAGAGGCCAGATGCTCAAGGACACACAGCCTCTTCCATCACTTTCCATTTTTCCCTTCTGACCCAAAACAATCCTTTTATTCTCTTCAGCTGTCCTTCCTTTCATTCTTTATCTTTCATGCTAACTGTCCCTTCTCTCAGTCTTCTCTTTTGTAAAATAAGGTCTCTGACCAAACACAGTCTTCTTTTTTCCTCTTTTCATTTATTTTCATTCTTCTTCAGAAATTGCTCTTTATTTCTCTCAAAATATTCATAGATTTCAGGCCGTCCTTTTCAGTTTTTGTCTTAATATTCTTCATCTTTGTTGCCTTTCCATTTTGTTTCATGTGTACTGTAACTTACTCATTGTATATTTGCTTTAGCTGTGTCAACTTCATTTCCTTTTTCTGTATCTCATCCTCATTCTCTCTGCTTTAACTGTATTACTTCTTCTCCTTCCCCTAATCCAACCCCAGACAGTTATGTAGATGGAGACATAATTCAGTGTGAATACTGTACTGTAGTTGTAAAATACAGTTTTATTACCTGGTGCATATTTCATTAGCGTTATACGATGTGCATTATTCACTACGAGCCTCCATAGTTCCTGTAATGCTGTATCTAGCTTGAAGTCGACAGGACACGATAGATGAGGTAGCTCCGTGTATCACCACACACCCCAAGAGTCATATCAAGAGAGGATAGGTGACCTGAAGCAAAGGCACTGGCTGGGTGGTACTGTTCCATCATGCTGTGCCGGAGTGTGTTGTGTAAGCTCCAGCACTTGGTATAATTGGAATACTAGATGTTTCAACAAAAAATATTGAATGTGAAGCAAGGTAGCATATAGCTCCCATGAATTTAGATACCGTACTGTATTTAATAGACTTTTTCACTTCAATTTGACTAATATACAATACACTGTTTATTAATTAATTAAGAACAGTATTAGCTTGTGAAACATTTGTAATACATCTGTTTTTAGCTCAGTTTATGTTTATTATCATTGCTGTCATTGATTTTTGTAATAACTTTTTGTCGGTGGCAGATGCAACAGCACACAACATGTCTATAATAATGATCTGACCTTGAGAGATGTCACCCATAACCTCTTTTAAGTTCCCTGGCACCAGCGAGTGTTTATATAAAGCAGCTGTATTTCCCCTGGTTGTGACAATCTGATATACCGTCCTTCTCTCTATGTCTTTTTTGCTGATATGATAGCAATGTGGCTTTCCGTGTAAAAGTTTGGTGCAGTTAGTAATGGAATATACTACTATCATGGCCTTTAGTGGGCAGTTCATTATGAGCTCTTCTCACCAACTTTTCATAATAGCTACCATGTTTTGTTTGTCATGAATATTATGTAGCATAATGTTTAAAACTACATGATTGTGAAGTTAAATACTGGAGGACTCATTTAACACTCTCAGGGAAGTAGGCAAAAAGTATGCATGAAACTCTTGATGGTTAGATTATTATATAATTCTCTGGTGTTTCATGCCTTTTGCAGATGGTAATGGACCTCTAAAGAAGGAAAAAGTAGTTCATGTACAGTACAACCCTGAGAGAATTAAGTGTTTGTCTTTTGGAACCTGTGGAAGATAGGCTTGTCCAATATTGACAAGAAGAGATTCTGTGTGGAAATGTAACAGTGGGCAAAGTTTTAAGTCTTTATTTTAACATTTCAGACAGCACTCCAAAGATGGCAGTCCAAAACATTTAGTAATATTTTTGGTATATTGGAGACTCTTGATGACACAAAACTGTGCTTATAAAAGAGAATGCCAGTGAAGTCCATCTCTATTATGGCCTTTCATAAAAAGACTAACAACAACATCACAGACCTGTATAGAGTTGAAAAGAGATAAATCTTTACCCTCTGTTTTCCTCCCATTCAGCATTTAGGGGATATGCTTGCAACTGCATCATAAGTTTTGCATGCAGGTAAAATTGACAGAGCAGCAGGAGGCATTGTGGATGTATGTGTGAAGACCGCGACAGTATTCGTGAATGCTGTAAGTACAATCTCTTTGTTAATAGAGCTTACCCAACCTTTGTAATGGAGTTCATTAACCATTTAGCAGCTGTCTGTAGTTAGTGAACATAGTACAGGACTCGTCAGAATAACTTTGTCAAGATTCAAAGGCAGTACAGTTATGGATGTAAGTTTCATCTTTGTCTTTTTCAATAACTGCTAAATGTAATTGATCGTTAAAATGCATGTGTAAATTGTTCACATTTATTATGTGTACACTTCTGAAGCTTCTCACAGCTGACAGATGGAAGGGCTATACTTAATGTATGTTTGAGACTGAGCTAAGTACCATATAAAGATTTCTTGAAGCCATGATTGTATATATAAATGCACTTAAAGTAAACATGAATGACCATACATACATGATCCCAAAACTACACATGCATTTTTCCCTTCAAATATTCTCAGTCACTGTACTGTTATTATTATTACTGTATTATTATTAGCCCCAGTTTGCATCATCAAGAAATAATGGCCTGAAAAATTGGCTTTTCACCAACTTCCATGGATTAACAGTGCTGGTTAATGTGTTGAGTCATTTGGATGCTTTTCCCTGTGTATTATCACTCCTGCATGAAATGACTTTCTCCAGCATTCCCTTTGTAAGTGAGTGGAGAACACCAGGAGAAACTAAACTAATCCTTGACTGTGCTATGTTTTTGAATTATGTCAAGGTTTTCATGACTCACTGCCTCCCAAAGTTGTCTGGAACGGCAGCTCCTCTCGTATGATAATATTTTTGTGTATACAGTACATGTACTATGGGGGCCTCCTGTGTATTTGCGCATAGTACAGTATTACAGTAGAAATTTCAGAAAGTTTACTCTTAAATAGATATTATCTGTAGTTGGCACGATCATAACTGGTACTTTGATTGCACATTTTATAAAATGTAGACCAATATTACAAACAGATACGATACATCATCTCACAAAGGACCATATGCAAGACAGGTCATGGGACACTTGATGACATTTGATCAGTGTGACTTCAAATAGTGGATGCTTTTCAGACTTACTCTACTCTGCCAGATGTCATAGACGGGAACAGGGAATAATATAATACCCTCTTCACAATAATATGAAACTTCATCTTTCAGTTGAAGCTAGAATGAGCTTTATTGGATGAATAGTCGGCTTGCAGTGGTTGTGTGAACAGAGGGTGCGAAAACAGACTAGGCAGGCGAGTACCGTACTCATTACGTGAGCAAGCATGGGTGGAGGAAATTGACATGTGGGTTGGCCCAGGACGAATATGCTTGAAATATAGACTGAACACTATTAAAGTTAATCTAGGGACACAGGATGCGACTTCAAACTAAAATATTAGCGGTAAATTACATGCACCATATAATGTATCCTACTTGACATGTACTACATGGTGTATCCACTTAAAAGTTGCGAGGAACACCAGTTCAAGGTGGAAAGATATTGGCAGACAACTGGAGGCTACTGATTCCTTCAAACTATCTGATAAAGCAGACCACTGAAGTAGAGGTAACCTGTTTCTTGGTATGGTTTTGTAGATATCAGTTGCCTCTGATTCATCAACATTTTATCACCTTCAGTGTACAGTATTGTAGTTCCTTCCCTATCCTGTTAAAATGTAGTGTTGTTGCCGTACAGTAGAAGTGTAATTTTCTATGAATAAAGGTATGGTCATCCTGGAGAGACAGGAAAAGATACATATGTACAGCAACACTACTGCATGTTGACTGGAGGTAGTATAGTATAGATGACTTTGGAGCTTCTTGAGACACTAGTTCTTTCTTTCTTTTTAATACCAAGTACATGACAATAAATTATGCTGCCATACCTAACAAGTTAGAAGACATCACATGCATCACTGATATTGTAATGATAGTACTGGTGTGTACATTAGTAAAATTAAAAAAAGATCAAGGAATTAGAACTGTGACAAAGAATGTGTGTATAATTGATGTGTATTCATCATTATTATAGAGAGACGAACATAAGGAAACTACATATTGTATAATGGACTTTCCACAATAGATTGAGAGTACAGTGGCCGCCAAATGATATGGCAGGCTATAATTTGACGCTATGGTTCTTGTGGGTTAAGTTCTATTTGGTCCTAGCTAAATCAAGCATGACTGCTGATCACAGTACAATATTCTAAGGGTATCGGAGTCAGTCTGTCTGTTTCATCATGTGTGGAATGAAGACAGTTATGTCACAATTCCTGAGTCCTTATTTTGTGAAATAGTGAGCACATTATTTTCATGACAGTTTTATATGTCTTAGTAATCAGAATATTTTCACTCCTGTCATACCAAAGGGCCTGGATAGTTGTCAGAGAGGGACTGACATTACTGAATTTGTTTTGTGTATTTGCCACCAAATGACCTAAGGACAATCAGTTGGTCATGGCTACTGTAGGTATGTATCAGACACATCAAATAAACAGGACATGCCATTTTATGAATATATACCACACTTCATAAATATTTTGAATTTATCTTTCATATATCTTAGTCATAGGGTCACCACAGTGCTGCCAGATGCAGTGTGCTACCTATCATAGCAACAGCAGACTGTGTGTCCTTGGTACTTCTGTTGGCAACTCCAATTTATCCCGACAAGTCCAATGGTGAACAGCTCATCGTGTATATAAAACATTTCATTGCAGATGTGATATGGTGTCCCTCTTCTGTATTTAGCTAAGTCCAGTAAAATAATTGGGTGTGTGTTGAAGAATGATCACAGACAGGTGAGCCTTGAACCCCTTTCAAGGGGCCTTTATTGTTGTTGAAATATTCGAGGCTATTGATTCCTCCTATTTGCACCAGGAAACATGTTGCCTTAGGTCAGCCAAAGCATTTTGTTTCATGGCAAAGTATAGAGGAATTATTAACTTCAAATATATCATCTATATCACAGGTCCCTTACAACTGAGAATTGTAAGCACATTAGACAGGAATGCTATGACATTGCAATTCCCAGTCTGGCGTGGGTTTGAGTCCCAGATTTGCCATTGTTAGATATTCTTGGGTGGTTTCATGAGGTTGTAGTGGGAAGTATGTTGTAACTTGTACAGTATTTTGGTCAAATGTTGTCTATGTTGTATCCAAGCAGTGTAATGATTTCTTAAGTTTGTTTTAGGTAATTGCCATTTGTTGATGGGAAAGGTGTATTTTCTTTATGTTTTTAATGTTCTCTTATTTTTGGTTTGCTTTCATTTTAATGGCAGATTTGCCATGTGAAAACAAAGATATTTGTTGAGGAAGCTATGTTCATAGAAAATCATTTTGTCGATTGGAATACTACAAACATTTCTAGTTAATTTACAGTATTTTTAGCTTAGCTGAACAACAGTTCGTTGAACAACGAAGTCAACAAGTTAAAGAGTTAAGTCTCTGAAGGATGGAAGGGGTGAATGGGGCTGGAAAGCTGTTTAATGAAACATCCAAGAATTATTAATGTTACATTTTCATTTTCTGTAACCTAGTTGGTGTATTTGATAGTGACTAGAGAAACAAAATGAAGAAAACTGAATAACTGAAAAAATTATGCTATGAATGTGCAGATTTACAAATAGGCATTCCAGTTTAATGTCTGTGTACTTTGTACAATACACATAACTTCACCCAGGTGACTAGAAAACAAAACAATCATATCCATCCAGACAGAATTTTTATACAGTATAGGGCTTGATCAGTCCTATACCCGTGAGGCACCTGTGCCGTGGGTGTGACCTTACCAAAATATTGTAGTTTGTATTTGTATCTGAGGCTAATGAAAAAGGAAAACCAAGAAGATGCAGTAGTCAAATTAATTTACCTCTTGCTTGAGTTGTCTCAAAAGCCTCGTATGAGAACTGCAGTAGTGACAAACAGAACTTTGGCTTCATATAGATAACATGAAGTCATTGTACTTGTCATCATCATTGCCCAGCCCATACTCCTTAGGTTACCAAAATTCTTATCCAGCAGGGATGCTTATACTGTATGTACAGTTCTTGCACAGTTTAGTGCTTTATTTCTTGATTTTCCATTAATATTGAGAGGCAAGATATCAGTGAATTGGAGGCTACTAATTTGCCCAAACACAACCATAAAACAGACTAACTCAATATATGTGATCATTTTGTGGTACAATTTTGATAAATCGGTCGTCTCCATATTACTAAAATAATCTTGCCCCAGGTGACAGCAGATACAGACACACATTTCTGGTGAAGTGGCTTCTCTGGCACAGGACATGTCGCAATTGGTTATACAGTAGGACTTTGATTTGTTCTTGCTCTGGTGCTGAATTCCTGGAGCACAAACTGATAACAAACAAGTCCCACATTGTGATATTGTCTAGACATATAGCCACTTTGGTCGTAGAGCTCACTTGTGTTTCTACTTCTTTTCTATTAAACACATGTAAAAAATATTATACATTTTTCTCATATCCTTGTTTCCCAGTAGCTTTTATTTGCTATTAGAATGTAGTTTGTAGATAAATTTATGCAATTTGTTTAGACTTCCTTACACAAGTCATTTTATATATTTTTTTCACAAACTTTATGATGTGTCGTAGATTTCGAATAAATTTTTATTTTTTTAACCAAAGACAATCTACAAAACTAGACAGAAGCATCATGCTGATTTTTAATGTACAGTATACAGTAGTACATTATCGTGTGGGATCTCATTATCGTATGAAATCTGAAAGCAAAGGAAACAGTAAAGTACTCTGTGGTAATAGTACAACCTACACAGCCAGGTCAGTTAATGATTTTTTATGGATTTTACTTTATTAACTTCATCAGATACAATCTACAATCTAATTAAGCATATATATGATCACAGACTCAGGCACTTCATTGATATATGAATACCTCTACGTACACTTGTTGACCTATGGAAATACCTGTATAGAATTCAAACTCGTTTACTCCAGTAACGTCAACAAGTTATTGAAGTATACGATCTTTGATAAAGAAATACTTCATTCAATATTGGTATTAGACAATTCTAACAATTTTATTTTGAGGTCAAGACTTCTGTATTTCACTTGTGTACAGTACTTGAAAAGCCAGTAATATCACAAAATATCTTATGAGTCAAAAACATCAGGAAGCATGGAGCTTTTTACACTTTCTGAAAATTTCAGTATATAAATACATTTGGAAAGTTGAAAAAATAAAAGGGTTATTTAAATTTTCTCAACACCATTCCGACAAAATGGACTGCAGTAAAGAAAAACAATATGACCACCTAAGACCTCTAATAAAACAGTACTACAGTATCTGGTTACAGCACTAAACAGGATATCACACACTCAAATATTTTACTTTACCTAATAACTCATTCATACTGTAGTAACTACTACCCTTAAATATATGTCTGGCATTTTTTAGAAAAAAAAAAAAAAAAAACTTTAGTTTGTAAGCAAGTTTAGATCCAGTTATATATCAAACTGATCCTAGCACTTGTCAACACTATTCCAGTACTAATTTGCATAATTAGCATTTGAAACACTTCTACTTTGTGCTTCCCTAATCTCCATATACATCTTTCAAAAGAATAATAATTAAATCGCTGAAAGCAGATTTACAATATCAAAAGAATATACTGTGTAGAATATAATAATCCCTTTATCCTTTTCAGCAAAATGTTTAACACTGCTGAGGAAACATTATACTGTAATCATACACAGAATACATAATGTAATCTACTTAATGATCCCTGTTTGTTTCTCATAATGACTGGCCATAAATGGTTCTTTGATTTAAAAAAATTTCTTCAAAAAGCCCGATTCCATTTGATGGCCTGAATAATATCAGAATAATTAACTCGACCCAAGAATGTAGAGACCAGCTCGTACTCAAGCTGTCCCCCCTGACGATCAACACTTGAACTCGTTCTCACATTGTCATCTTCATCTCTTTTCTTTTTGCCCTCACTGACTCTGCTGTGTCTGTCCTTGTTGCTGGAAAGTCTTGCTTCACATAGGACTTTTGTAGTAAGACACAGCAGCCACTGCATAATCTGAGAATGAAATTTCATTTTTTAAACTGTAATGTGTATCCGACAGTTCTTACATGGAATGAAAAACACACAATGAGAAAGGCAGAAAACCAACTGGCAGTGGATATGTTAAGTAAGTTGTGGTCATGTTGTGGTAAGTGATGCTGTATTGCTTCATGGGATTGGCATAAATAAAGCTCTACATAAAATTAACTTACCTCAGTGTGTGTGGGGAGAGTAAGAGCATGTCGACTGAGCCACTTACTGGGAGCCCACAATAATAGTTGGCACAGCGTGGCTGCCACTGCCGGACTGGGCCGCTGTGGACAGGTACTCATGGTTAACACAACAGTCAACAAGTAGTGTCTAATCATCAGTAGTTGATGGACTGAAATGCAACTGGTAACCAAGGTATGTGAGAGAAAATGAATCCAAGAAGTCAAAAGCATAAATTTATGAAGTCTTGCTACTTATACCAGTTAAGGTGGAATGCCCATGCAAGAAAGATTTCAGTACTGTAAATATTTTAATCTAATTTGAATGCCTTACAATTGCTTCATTTTGTCCTTACATTTCTCGGGTTGCGGCGGAGGAGATCATGAACAAGGTGTCTGACTGCAGGCGGCGCCTTTTTGCTCAGACGAGGCAGCTGAGATTCTTTGTAGGTGGCTGAGTTAAGAGCCTTTTGCTTTTTCTTTGATGCTTCCTGTTGGGGGCCACAGAAGGGATTTTCCTGCCCATATATTTCATAAGCCAGTGCACCAGCCGCCCACAAGTCAGAGTGGGAAAAGTTGACAGATTGTATGAGGCCAGGAACAGCTGTTATGATCTGTAGCATCAAAATTAACACTTATCATGTTGGTATAATAACAAGAACTAATTTAAATGCTAAATTAATATTTTGTAAGTCATCGCCAGTAGCCTTCTAGTTTTTTCAAAATCGGATTATTTAGAAATTTGCATAGGTACCATGTATTTAAAGCCACTCCTTGGTGTTCTCCATCACTTACCTCTGGGGCCATTAGTGCTGGATTTCCCTGTCTGGGGTCAGCATCAAGGGATGGAAAGCGCACACTGATGTTGGAACTGTCAGAGGCAATGCTGCACCCAAAGTCAGTCAGCACGAGCAATGGGTAGTCCCAGCCCTCACCAAGAGACAGGAGTATATTGTCAGACTTTAGATCCCTGTAATAAAAAATAAAGATATAGGATTTCATCAAAGGCCACTGCCTGTACAGTTCTGTTATGTGTGAAAATAAAATCAAAGTTTTTCATTTCGTAACCAGACTGATTGATTGCAAGCTAAAGGTTTCTAGAAAAACCTGTGTGCAACTCCATGTGTGTTGATGTGAAGGACAGCCTCTAGCAGCTGTGTCAGGAGAAGCAGACATGTGTGTTCTGAGGGATGGCTCTGGCTCAGGTATTCTCGCAAGCTCGCATCATACCTGTAACAATACCAATATTAACTTCCTATCAATCTCGGAATGTTCTCAGTCTATTTACTATCTACCCATCCCTCTATCTATTATATGTATATCTAGAACGTCTAACAATTTCTCTAACCTCCAAGGGAAATAAAACTAAATTTTTAATACAATTAAATAAATTATACAAGCATAAATTTATATTGCTGCCCAATATTATTAACTTACTATATAATCATTATAACATTCAGCACCCACAAAATAATGTTGAATACTTTGCGGTAGGTATAGTATAAAGAAGAGTAATATAACCCTATAACTTCAGTGGATTACCGAGTCTGTAAGTCCTACCTTGATAGAGAACCGTACATGTCTACTATGCTTTGCCATAACAAAATAATTCACTAACTCACAGGCAGAGCACCCACAACATCAAATTGTATTACATAGCACTCTTCACCTTTAAATTGCCTGATATTCATCCTTGTATTCTATGTTTCATGTTCATTTATATTTTCACTTTTTTCTTGCCAAAAACAAAAAATTCTTGTTCACTTCTTCCTGCTCACTAAGATTTCATCCTCATTTCCACATTTTTTTAATTATAATATAATATTATTTTAACACCTTCCCTCTCACTAGAACATGAATACTCCTAACCTCTTTGATGTCCTCACATCTGCCTGGACCTTCCTTACCTCTTCATGACACAAAAGAGGCTCATGTTGCGGCCATAGCCTCCGGGGTTAAGTCGTGCTGGGAGAGCATTCGGGTAGAGGCTCATGGAATCTTCCAACAACGGGACTCGATCAACAAAGACAAACGGCATCTCCACAATGTTTGGGTGTGGTGGCAGAGGGGTCAGCTTCCCACACAACCTACAACACAAAACTTTTATGTACTCAAAACAGGAAGTATTGTACAGTAATACAGAGGATGTGTAGCTCTTCCTGACATAATTTATTAATACATTATATTCAACTTTATAAAATGCAAACTTATGATGATGTCACTATACAAGACACTGGCCTAGCTTTGATGGAATACAATTTCATTGTGAGTTCACAAACCAACAAACTTCTACCCATGACGGTAGAGCTTCCTAAATTCCAATATTACTGATCAAACATTGTTTATTATCCCTTCACATGAAACTAGAATCCCAAATATTGACATGAATTGGGAAGACATTTACAGATTCCCTCCCAAGTGTAATGAATTGAAACTAGTGAGTCAAAATACTTCTTGATCATTCTACAGTACATGAAAAGGGAAAATTAACAGTGCTAGATGGGTCACAAATTTCTCCAACTATACCTTTCCTGCCACTCAAGCTGTTCTTCATCCAGTTGAACACATCTGGCTGGGAGGAGTTCCTTGCACATTGCTCGAAGAATAGCTGGGGCGTTGGACTCTGCTTCATAGTTGAACATCATTTTCACTGCTAAAGGGTAATCCTTCACTCCACAGTCACTGCCATTATCTGTATAGTAATGGTGTTTAATATTGTAGTCACTTTATACACCTATGCAGTAGTTGTTTAGTTGTCACTAGTGTTCAATACATATACTATATTGTATGAATTCCTTCAATTCATACCTACTAATATCACAATAAGGGTACAGGTAACTGAATCAGTTAAATATACAATGGTCATGCTTGTGTTTGGTAAAGCATAAATAAAGTATAAACAACACTGCACTCACCGGTGTTGTGTGTGACACTGACAGAGGTCCTAGCTATGGCACCCTTCTGAGTTGAGTCTTCTGGCTCCACCTCTTCATTGCTCCCCTGTCTCTTTTCTGCCAATTTGAAGGTCACTCTTCTCTGCTCCTCCCTTGGCTTGGAGGATCTACTCGAATGTAATGTGTCACTGGATTTCCTGAGGTCTCCAAATCTCTGGGTGATATCCTCCAAGCCAGTAGGTGTGGCATAACCATCTGATACACTGGCCTGTTCCTCGTCTGACTGAGAAGAGTCCTGGAGTTCCTCCACAGCCAGAGTGAAGAGTTCCTCATCTTCATTCAGCATATCACTTTCATCTTCCTCAGGAGATACAGACCTCTGACGCTTTGGAGGAGGGGAGTGCAGGGGATCTCCCCTTTCTTCTGTACAACACAGTAATGATGATATAGATATAAAATCAACTAAAAAGGCATCAGGAGTTCACAAACCATCTACTTGATTCTACCATGTCTGAGCATCCCCTCCCCCAAAAGGTCCCTTGTTAGGATCGGAACCAGGCTTGTACTGGTCTTACAATATCAAAAGTGGATTGACATGGGCATGGAATTTGGCAAAAATTTTACTTGAGTAATAAGCCTTTTGCAATTACTTTCCAGTCACATTCATTGAAAGCCATTCTAACAATATAACAACTTCTAGAGTACATACTGAATGAGTAATGAAATTTGTTTAATAGTAAAATCATGTTTATTTCAAAATGTATACTGACTGAAAAAATTGATTGTTTTGTAATGTAACAGACAAGCAACACTACAGTATCATGCCAATGTGCAAAAACACATAAACGCACCAGCCTGCCAGCGAGCAGCATAAACAGCAGCATTGCAACCCTGACCAATGACAGGGCCAAGAGTAAAGTCTGCCAGGGAGAGGGTTTGGTCCTGTTGCTGGTTGGTTTCCTCTTGGTCCTTGGAGGTGTGGTGCCTCCAGTACTCTGGGTCGTGTAGCCAACCAGCACGAGATATTGCATCCTGGAAGTGTACAGACATAGGCTGTTAGATATGTAATGTACTCTGTTATACCCCATGACATATCAGTACAATACTTTCATCATCATAATTTATTGATCTTATGTTTTGTCCATATTATCCAATTTTTTATTGGATTACTCTTTTCTTTTTCTGTATTTTCACAAATGAGATGGACAGATGGATGTAGATGAAAGTAAATATTTATACAAGCCCACATGAAAGTAATCAGACTGCCTGACTAACCTTATCTTATTGCCCTAATGCCTTACAGCGTTATCACAAAGTTTACCATTCCAGTATATTCTGACTAATCCCCATGAATGTTGTTAATCAGAAAGATCCCCACTTCATTTAGTAGGGGTTACACCCTGTAATGCAGTACCAGACAACTATTATTCAGCTAATACAGTTGTTGTTGAAGTTCCTCAAGCTGTCTGGCTGAACAGCCCCGAGCTAATACAGTAGTTGACAATACTATATTCCATTATATATTCCACCAGTTACCTGCCTATACACTACACATGTCTGATGAAAATGTTTGCCTGGTGTATGGGGAATGAGTGAACCATTCTACCACCACTGCCACCCATGACCTCAGGGCTATTCTGGGACTGAGCTCACCAGCCAAACTGTCTCTACCTGTCTCACCAGGTTTGGGTACTCTTCCTTCCCCTGCACTGCATCTCTGTCAATACTTTTTATTTTTTTTAGTTTAGTGAAAAGGTACCTGCTCCCCTAGTTTAATTTCTTAGCTTTTTGGTAAATGTAATGCAAGCCAAAACAAAATACACCAAAATATTATACTGGAATGTATGCACAACATATATCTAAGGTCATATTACCATACTCAGTGCATTTTCTCCATGATACAACAATCACACTGTAGTCCCTCTTTCACAGGCCCAACTCTGTATTCCACTCTCCAACCCCCCCCCCCCCCAAGAATAAAAAATGAACTTGCTAGGTGACTACCCTAGCCAAATGTCAAAACAATATAAACACTATACAGTATTCCCCTCTTTATTTGACCTTGCCAGCATCCATAATGACAAGAGTGTGGAGGTGACTATGCAGTGGAAACCTGTACAGTCATACAAGTCAACACTCAGGAGAAAATGTGAGTTGGTGGGAGGGACAAAAGAGTGGAAGAGGTGAGACAGGTTTGGTGATGTGAAATGATACAGAAGGTGGAATGGGAGAAGTATGGGAATCAGAGGGTAGGAGGGTGGCTTATTGAGTGACAGACTGGTGAAGTATAGGGCTGTAATATACAGCACTATTATGAGAGGCAGGTGAAGGTGATGAAGAGTGTGAAAGTGAGACAAGAGTGTTGTTGAGCAAGGCTGTGAAACCTAGAAAGTGCAGGTGAGAGTGAGGCTGTGTTTAACGTTAAAAAATTGATAATACCTGACCTGTACAGTATGGGGTGTTACATGTTCTATACCATACCATATATGGCTGGCAGTTTCCTGTGTGTGTGTGTGTGTGTGTGTGTGTGTGTGTGTGTGTGTGTGTGTGTGCGTGCGTGCGTGCGTGCGTGCGTGCGTGCGTGCGTGCGTGCGTGCGTGCGTGCGTGCGTGCGTGCGTGCGTGCGTGCGTGATATGAGGTACAGTATATGTACGTGATACTGGGCTAATGTGGGTGTAAAGTACAGTACTAAATGTGAAAAAATAAGGTTGTGAAAACTGGATACTGTCCATGGGGTGTGAGGCATTGAATGTGGGGTGTTAGACAGATGTTAAAGATGTTGAGAGACCCATTTCACTATTGGTAGCTATGTGGTGATAAAACACTCATCAAAACTGATAATTACAGTATCTACTTCCTAGTGATAAGTGTAGCCTCTGTGAGATGCTACATATACCTTCTTGGTTATTCATGTAAATGTTTTCCAGTGCAGGAAGTTGAACATGTTCACTTACACATAGAAAATGGGAACCCAAGGACATAATCTAAAGCCAAGGTAAACACTGAACCAATTAGAAAGATGACATCAGATGTAACAGGGTGTAGTGGAATACAAAATGAGGTAGCAAAGGTGGGGAATGGTGGGATAGGGTCTGCTCAGTAGTAGGTTAATACTGGTTGATGATAATTCTACAGTACAAGAAAGATGATGTTAATAATGACAATGATATCAATTACAAGGTCAACTGGAAGGGAATTTGATGGATTACATACCTTTGCCAAGGTCAAATTAAGTCCACAAACAAAAGCAAGCCATGTACAGTTAATTATATCCAGTTTCTACTCTGATCCACCAAAACTTGATAACTTCTTTGTTTCATAATACACAACCCAATTATTCTGTGAAGTTATATCTAAATCCATTTGTAAGATTTTTAATAATTTTATCCACTAACCATCAAATAAATTGAAAACTATGAGTAAATATATAACCTTGCATAAACTGTGACTATGAAGGTCATTATGATAAGTAAAATCACTGTTAAATACATACTCTCACATTGCCACAGAGTGCCTCCAACTCATCCTCCTTGGTGACCAGACCTTGCTGTGATCCAGACACTAAAGTCACTCCCACCAGGGCAAAGAATGGAGCACTTTCCCCAAACACCAAACGCTTGGTGGCACGTCGCCTGGCATCCGTCCAGAGGGGTGCCGATACCTTGCGAACAAACCCCTGAACGAACCGTGTCACCACACTACTGTCGACGGCCGGAACAAGGCTGGAGGTGACGCTCTGCCTGGCACCATTCTCCGCCACACGCCTTCCAGCCCCCTCACTCCCACACTGGAAAATTAAAGTATAAACAAACAAGTTATTGATTATCATTGGAATCTACACTGTACTGGTACTATTATAACTGGAGTGTATATTTTACACATACTGTACTAGGAACAAACAGGAGCTTCATAAAAATTTCATATATAATATTATTATAAAAGCTACAAAAAACATAATTTCTCTCAATATATGACTACTGGGCTCACAATTTTTAACAGCCATTTACTGATAGCCTCAAGCTTTTCATAGCCATACAACTTTATGTTATGGTAAATCATCTACCATTCTGATAAAAAATTCTATTCTTCACAATACTGTACAACACTATGAAATCCTACGCTACATTCTCCTCCCGTCTCCAAACACTAGCTTTATCCTTCTTGTATTGGACTCCATTTCCATACACTATCATATTTATTGGGATTTCTTGCTCACAACAGGATATTGACAGCATATTCAGTCAGTAATCATACATAGCTAATATTAAGAGGACAAAATATTAGGTATGTTACAGGTTTACAAGTTGTTACATTACACTTGGTGATGAAACCTGATACACTTCTCCCGATATCATTTACATCCTGTCTAGCAAAGGTCAACAGGTGCAGGTGGATCCAACACATATGTCTCTCCAACACTGACCAATCAGCTTAGTGTATATTATGTGGTATGGTAATGTATGATACAATGATAATAGTCTTTGTAGAGTCAATATACTTCAGGCTCAATTATATTAAGCAACATCTGATAATAATTATATGGTAGCTTCAACTGAGATTGTGAAGTTTATCTACTATTTGGCAATGCTTAGCTACTAGAACTTCAATATATACACACGTGCCTAATGATATTCTTGCTCAATTCTAGTGTAGGTTACTCCATATAAATTAGTTTGGCAAGAGAAATGACAAATGGTTTGTAATGATGCTGGTTATTGTTATTACTTTAACTCAGCTTGTGAGAGACATTTTTGTGTGTGTACACGTCAAAATCAGGATATCATAACTACTTTGCACAGCCTATGTGTGTGTGTGTGTGTGTGTGTCAAAATCAGGGCATCATAACTACCTTGTTTAGCATATGTATGTATATATATGTGTGTGTGTGTGTGTGTGTGTGTGTGTGTCAAAATCAGGGCATCATAACTACCTTGTTTAGCATATGTACTGTATGTATATATATGTGTGTGTGTGTGTGTCAAAATCAGGGCATCATAACTACCTTGCTTAGCATATGTATGTATATATATGTGTGTGTGTGTGTGTGTGTGTATTAAATATAGGGTCATCATAACTACCTTGCTCAGCTTGTGGTAGCGGTGTGTGTGTTGGTGTGTCTGCTGCAGTGCTCGCCTCCCGTGCTGCACCACCCTCTCCAATACAGCCCTCACACTCCACATCTTTGCCTCAGGATCACCACCCCGAGCCGCTGCAACCCCCCACAGACGTAGTTGGGGGGCTAACAACACCTGTACCCCCAGTTCTCTTGATTTATATGGTTACGTCTCTGCTTCACTCCATCAAAATGGCATATTATTCTCACCCTCTTACTTCATCTCCATTTTGTTGGTCTCGTATCGTATAATAATCATTCGTCGGCCTTCTATCTATATTATTTTATCTATTTTATCTATATTTATCTATTTTATCTATCTATATTATCCACTTTTATTTCATTTTCCTTCCCTTGTCACAATAATTAATTAACACTTTCCTATCCACCTTTTGTTTTTCTCGTATGTTCGTCGGCTCTCTCTGTCTCTCTATATTTAGTACGTTTTAATATTATCCACTTTTATTTCATTTTCCTCCCCCTGCCACAATAATAATAATCAACATTTCATCATCTTCATAATAATTATACCTTTTGTTTGTCTCCTATATTCGTCGGCTCTCTCTTTCTATATTTAGTAAGTTTATTATATTATCCTCCATCTTTATTTCAGTCCCTCATCATCACCACCACCACGATGATTAATTAACTCACACTTCACGTCGACACAACACCGTCATATAATAATTTCACTGTCGAATTATTAAGACGAAGTTCCCAACACGTCTCGTCACTCGGCCTTCCTCCATCAGCTGACTGACGACAACAACACCACCATCAGCTTACATCGCTGCCACATCTCTTTGCTACGGTGCCGAGTCTACTACTATTAGTTTTATTTTCTCCCATCCCATTTTCTTTATTATCAACGAAGATTTATTTAAAGGTGTTCAGCCAGTTTGGTAAATATTGAAAGAATTACCGTTATTGCATACTGTTTTTCTACCTTCATTACCTACTTATTTAGACCATTCTAAGACTATTTTCTTCTATGGCATTTCCTCCGCAAATGCTCCATTTCCATATTCAAATGGGGCATTTTGAAATTAGCCTGACCTTACCTGACCTAACCTAGACTGCATCAGACTACCGCCGGGACCTAACCTGGCAAACTACCGCGACCTAACCTGGGCAAACTACCGGGAAATAACCGTGGTATGTACAGTACAGGAAATGATAGGGGCAAATAATATTGTGACCTAGCCGGATCTGGCAACACTGCTTCAAAACTGTAATTCTTTCAATAAATACCTTTAGTTAATTAGTACTTGTGTTGTTTTCCCTTGGTTCGTCTGCCGAGTTTACTACTACTACTACTACTATTGTATTTTGTGTTACTCTCATCCCATTTTCTATTATATCAACAATAGGTTTAAAAGGGCATCATAAATATTGATTACAGCATGTTGTCAAAATACTCAAATAAAAGTTATATATTTGTTAATCAATGTGAGTAAGTTCATTATTGGATTCGGACAATTTCATTATTATATTATAGAAATCTTTAATATAAGGGCATATCCGTGTACACTGTACAATAATACTGTGATGTTGGTAATTAATATCAAGGCATATCCGTGTGCGATAATAGTGTGATGTTTATTATAGACATTTTTATATATGGGCATATCCTTGTACAATAATAATAATGTGATGTTGGTAAGTATTATGTTTATATATTATAGAAATGCTTAATATATTGGACATATCCGTGTACAAACAACAACAATAATAATAATAATATGATGTTGGTAAGTATTATGTTTATATATTATAGAAATGCTTAATATATTGGACATATCCGTGTACAAACAACAACAATAATAATAATAATATGATGTTGGTAAGTATTATGTTTATATATTATATAAATGCTTAATATAAGGACATATCCGTATACAAATAATAATAATAATAATAATAATAATATGATGTTGGTAAGTATTATGTTTACAAGTATGACGTCACTTCCTGTTTATCAACATCACATTGTGCAAGTCCGACCCTGGTGGTGGTGGAGTGTTATAGTCAAGTCCTATGGGTGAAAGTTTTCCTCATTTAAACACCTCGGTTCTCGGGTTGTAGTGTGGGTGGAGGTGCTTTGAGTGGAGGTGGATTGATTTAAGACGAGTAGTGGAGGCCTGAATTGAGTGGAGGTGGATTGATTTATATAGACTGTGTGGAGGTGGTGGATTTTTGGTGGTTAGTTTTGTTGTCCCTTTGATTGGATGTGGATTGTTTGAGTGGAGGTGGATTGTAGTGGCAGTGTTGTGTGCTTTGAGTGGAGGTGGTGGATTGATATAAGACGAGTGGAGGCCTGAGTTGGTGAAAGATGGAGTGATGGTGGAGACAGACTGACAGTAAATAGACCTCGTAAACTCCACCATCATCAGCAGGCTACTCCATCACTCCATCATTAGTGCTTTAAACCTCGTAAACTCCACCAGCAGGCTACTCCATCACTCCATCATTAGTGCTTTAAACCTCGTAAACTCCACCATCACCACCACCAGCAGCAGGCTACTCCATCACTCCATCATTAGTGATTTAAACCTCGTAAACTCCACCATCACCACCACCAGCAGGCTACTCCATCACTCCATCATTAGTGATTTAAACCTCGTAAACTCCACCAGCAGGCTACTCCATCACTCCATCATTAGTGCTTTAAATCTCATAAACTCCATCATCACCACCAGCAGCAGGCTACTCCATCACTCCATCATTAGTGATTTAAACCTCGTCAACTCCACCACCACCAGCAGCAAGCTACTCCATCACTCCATCTCACCCCTATTAGTGCTGTAAACCTCGTACACTCCATCACCACCATCAGCAGCAAGTTACTCCATCAATTCATCTCACCCTATTTGTGTTTTAAACCTCGTAAACTCCACCATCATCACCATCACCACCACCACCAGCAAGCTACTCCATCACTCCATCTCACCCCTATTTGTGCTGTAAACCTCATATACTCGACCATCACCAGCAGCAGGCTACTCCATCACACCCATATTAGTGCTGTAAACCTCCCTCCAACATTCCTCCACGAGCTTCAACACCAGCCAGGGATTAAACTTATTTACCGTAGTGTCTGTGTGTTCGTGTGTGTGTGTAAGGCTCCTCCCAGCATCGGCCGGACATCCTCTTAAGGAAAGGTGAGTATTAAATGGTTTTCAAGTCTTTCATTTGATGTTGTTTTATAGATGTGGATGTGATGTAATTTAGACATTTTTTTAAGGTTGTAACTTAGGATGTTGTTTATTTGACCCTAGTTAAAGTAACAAGTGTATTGGTTGTGTATGGATTAGGAAGTGATCTTATGAGTAGAGGTTGTAACGTTATCCAAGGGAATTTAGAACCGACAGTACCCTATCTATATTTTGATAGTTTTGGTGGTGCTAATTTCAGTTCTCATCATGAACTTAGTGGCACTCTTGTAAACCCAACATCTTATGCCAATATCCCCAAATGATCTCGTACAGAGGTTATATAATTATTAAGTTACGGTACTCCTTTTAAAGTTTCAAAGGTGAGGAACATTAAAGGACTATTTATTTAGAAGCGTAGTGTGTTAGTTCCAAGAGTAATAATAATAGGTGGATAGTTAGTGGTTAAACATAACTTTAAAGCACTATATTATTTATTATCCTGCACCAAACATACCTTCAGTAGCAGGTAATGAGTGTAAAGATGCAGCTCAGTAGTGATGATATAAATATAAAAAAAAAAGTATCCAAATAAATTACAATTATTCCTGTTCCAAGTTAGAATTTCATTTTTTGAACATGTGACATCCAACCTTGATGTTACACTCGGTAACCGGTCATTTCGCCCACATGCCATTTCGCCAAACCATGGAGTCATTTCGCCACAGGTCAATTCGCCCACACTATGCAATCATTTCGCCCACATTATGGAGTCATATCGCCCAAGGTTACTGGTGGTTCAATTACCTCTCGTCGCATGTCACTTCGCCCAACATTGAGTTTCTTATCGAGTGGTAAATAAAGAATTAGAAAAGAAAGGCTGTGTGTGTTTATTATATTCATGAACTGAATATGGATATGGAATTAAAATTTTAAAGCCTACTTAAATGTAAAGTATTTAAAACCTAAATATAACCTCTAAAAAAACAGGCAAGATTCAGCTGCTCACCGGGCCATTGTGAAGAGCACAAGCTTTGAGCAGTTGATATGATGACCTCTCGACCCTCATCCCTAAGAGCAAATATTCTACCTTGCAAATCCCTATACTTTTTCTGCTGGATCCTTCATAGCTTTTTTCAGACACTAGCCTTATGTGTATAGATGTTAATTTAGTCTCATTGTGGAGAAGGTTTACAAGGAGGTAAAATTGGAGGTTGCATCTACCTGCAGCACGTTTGTTTAATCTATTGTGCAATCCCTCAACATCGTTATTAGTACGCACAGACCGACTGTATTATAGTTTTTAATTGGTCTGTGGTGGCTAGATGAGAGAGACGTTCGAACATAGGAGCTATATCTTCCTCGGGCAGAAATGGAAGGGCCATATCACCTTACGCAGGTATTTGTACGTCCCGTCATCATGTGTGTGGGCCTACACTCGTCTGAGCAGTCTGCTATCTTACCAGGAACTGACTGAATTTGATGGCCATGACCAATTACAAAGCATAAGTAAATGAACCACAAAATCCCAACTGAAACGTGAGATAAATGAACCACGAACTCCCAGTTGAAACGTGCAATTAACAAACGAGAGGTAAATGAACCACCAGTAGTCTTGGGTGAAATGACTGCATAGTGTGGGCGAAATGACTGCATAGTGTGGGCGAATTGACTGTATAGTGTGGGCGAAATGACCGTAAACCTTACACTCCATGGGTGTGATAACATAGATCCTATTAGATTGATTTTAAATAATTTTAAAAATGATTTAATAAAATGGGTTCAATAGTGATACTGCTTACAGTATAGAAGTACTGTGCAGATTTTATGGCTATACATTTAGCTCATACAGATTGGTGATTATTTGAATGCAACTTAACTATAATTATTTTTTTATTTATGCATTTCCTGATTTTATGTTATTTGTACCTTACTTATACTATAGAATACTTTGTTTCTAATTTGGCAGATGGCACGCAAAAGGGAGGAGCGAGCCATACGGAATGCTCAGCGGGCAGCGCGAAAAGCTGCCAATGCTGGTCAGGGGGGCACTCAAGACCCCAACTTTGTGTCTCTCAAACAACAGCTGGTGGCCATGGGTCTCACGCTGAGGGAAATCCCTGGCGATGGGTAAGTTTGGTGTTGTTGTTGTTATAGTTCTCCAGACTGTATGGCCGAGCAGTCCTGAGTCTGGTTGCTCGGACCCCCAAATGGGAATCAGGGTGATAGTGAGATCTGTTTCTTCGAAGGCAACAGACGAGGGGACCGCTGGCTCACGGGCATGTATCCCCGGTCCAACAAGCCCACCGTCTGTAATCTTCCTTGTTGTGCCACCCAATCAGGCGATCTTGTCGGCTACCCAGAAGGAATAAGAGATAGTAAGAGAGACAGACAGAACAGGCCAGGGTGTGGTAGAGGATGCCAGATTCCTCATTTCTGGATAGAACCAGCCCTCACCAGTGTGTTGCTGGGTAGTTGAGATGTGTGCTGGGTAGTTTACAGCAACACATCTTCCCTCGCCAGTGTGTGCTGGGTAGTTGAGAAGTGTGCTGGGTAATTTACATCAACACATCTTCCCCCACCAGTGTGTGCTGGGTAGTTTACATCAACACATCTTCCCCCAGCCTACAAGGTAGCATGCTATCCTTGCTCTTACAGCCAGGTACCTATTTACTGCTAGGTGAACAGGGACATAGGGGGCTGGGAAGATTGTCCAACAATTCCACTGACCCAGGAATTAAACCTGGGATCTCTCGCGTGCCAGGCGAGTGTGCTAACCGCTATACCATCAGCAGGTATATCAATTTGACAATTCAAGAAAATTTAGAAACTGTTGTAATAAGGCCAATACTATAAGAACTTACAAATTTTATCTTTTGTGAGCATTTCCATATTTCCATGATAGGAATCCTATAAAAATATATTCATAGCAAAAGTATTTTAAGAAGCATTTCATAACACCCATTTTCTATCTGGTTTTGACACAACTAAACTGAATCTTATTTATCTAGATTTAGATAATTAAGTCAGGATACAACAGTTGTTTTGATCCAACAGAAACTGCCTCTTTCGTGCCCTTGGAGACCAGCTGGATGGGACACCCAACACCCACCAGAAGCATCGGCAGGATGTGGTGGCATACATGAGGCAGCATCGCAATGACTTTGAACCTTTTGTTGAAGATGATGTCCCCTTTGAGAGACATTGTGAGTTACAGCTTCTCCTAAAACCAATGTATAGTTCAGGACAACAAAACCTTAGCTTCACTTGACAATATTGAGTTTGATATATACAATATGTAGGCCAGTGCATATTCACATACTGTACACTTCCTCTCTCCAACATGTTCATTCAGCTAAAAAAAAAAAATATCCTAATTTTTATTTTATGTGTTTCTAGTGTTTAGTATGTTATGTACATATTTAACCTACTGGACTCATCTCGCTCCCCTTCCCCAGTGAGCAACCTGGCTGAGTTGGGTACATATGCAGGCAACGATTGCATTGTGGCTTTTGCTCGTCTGCATAAGGTGGTGGTTGTCATTCACCAACTTAACGCTCCACTCTGGCAGGTCAGTCAAATATATTGTGGCTATACTTATTTCCCTGATAAAGCCCTGTAATCACAAAAATGCCCTGTATTAATAGGTATCATTTTATCTTGTCAGTTAACTAAGTACAGTATTGTACAGTATAGATATGTAAACTTGGAAGTTGGCAAAAGTTTGAATATAGAGAAAAATTAATATGCTTGTATATGTTGAAAAAGTGGTGTCACTTTTTGTTGCTCATTAAGTGGAATTGAAGTTAGTCTGGATAGTCATATTAGTCAATTACAAGATTTAAGGAGCTAAATATTGTAGGATATTGTATGATACTTTTAAAACTTTTTGCCTTGTCTCTCAAGATTCAGAAATTTGAATGGTTCTTAGCATGAACATGAACATATGAATGGTTATCAGTAATTGATGTGGCAGAACATTTCCCATTTTATTACATGGCAACCTAATAATTGAGAGGATTAAAATAATAAGTCGATTAAGGGACATTTAGTAACTGGTATCTTGTGATAAAAAGTGATTGGCACAGCACACGCTGCATTAGTGCTTCCCAGAATTGTTTCTCTCTGTTATATTGAACTTTGAACCTGTAGCAAGATATTGTAACTTACTCAATTGGGGTTGAGAGATAGGTGAGTGACAGAGAAAGTAGGAGCACTGATGAGTGACTGGGGGAACAAAATAATGTATGTTATGTTTTAGTCTTAAAATTTGGAGTTTAGTTTTTCAAGTGCATACTTGCTGATACAAGCCATAGTTATAGGCAGTGGTGTAATAATCCCAATATCCCCAAATCCAAATATCCCAAGTAAGTCAGACCCAGAAATTGATCCATTTTAAATTCTAGTCGTACCCACGGGGAATCGAACCCCGGTCCAGAGAAATCTCAGGCGGTAATTCTACCGGGTAAGCCAAAGAAGTACTCCAATGGCGTAGCTTTCAAATTCCGCCTTTATCTCTCAGGTCCGGCCATTACAGTGGGTCTAACCTTTTCCTGATGGGTAAACTAATTTGCTGTCATCCAGATTCTAGGTGGCCATGACAGAAAGAGATAAGCATTTTCTGATCACTACAAGTACTGTACTGTAGAAATATGTGTAGGAGCTTCAAAACCACTTACTCTATCACTAAATCTACTGGTCTGTGCTTAGTTCAGTGGGCCTGATGCACAGAAAACTGGAATTATGACAGCCTTACAATTGTGACTGTTATGGCTTGTTACACATCCCTGCTCTTGCCTTTATAGTAACAGTTATTGTCTTTTTATTTACCATCTGGTGGTGTAGATCAGTGGACCTGATGCCAAGAAGAGTGGGATGCCTGAACTGCACATTTCATACCACAATGGGGACCACTACAACAGTGTGAGGAGAATTGGTGATTGTACCACCAGCCCAGCCAGCATCAAGTTGGCTGTACAGGAATCCCCACCTGGCACCTCTGCTGCTGCCAAGGATAAGAAGAAGAAGAAGAACATGGGGGCTGGAGCAGAGGATGGGCACTGGGAAGAAGATGGGGAGTATGGCTGCTGGGCGGCTGATGACTGTGTGGTTGAGGACTACTGGACAGTTGAAGAAGGGCAGCTGGAAGGGGACTGCTGTGAGCCAGTGTATGAAGCTCCTTCCAAGACTGAGCACATGGTGATGGAACAGACCGGCTGCTACGACCTTCATCTCATCCGAAAACACTTGGAGGCACATGACTATGATGTCCACCAGGCCACAGAGGCAATCATCAACTTTATCATACTCCAACACAGAGGTCAGTGAAACCATTTACCCTGTGTTAATGTTGTCGTCAATTAATTTTTTGGCAAATTGAAATTATTGATTTCTCTAAACTATGTGGGGGTTGCTACTTCACCACGTATGAGCCATCCTCCACTCTTGGCCAGAAAAACTGAGTGGTAAGGCCTATATGTATTCTTACCCCAGGCTGAGCTTTACAGTGTACAGTAGAGTAATACTACAGTGGAGTGCAGCTTGAATTCAGTACGCACTTCTTTCAGCAACAGTCTCAAAACTTGCCAACCATTTTGTTATAGGGAGTTAGTTATACTGTATTTGAATTAGAATTCAGAAATACTCAGTGTTGAGGAGGATAAAAAAATTATCCCTTGAATACAATAATTGATTAGGTCATATGATTATGTATAGTATGTTGTAGACAAATTCATGCCAAACAGAAGTACCTACCTAAACCGGAGTTCGCTTCTTTGTAATAAAACACACACACGCAGAATGAAGTTGACCAAATTTCTCTGCACAGGTGAACACCCACAGACTTTGCCAGGCAGCAGTAATGGCAGTCTATGGGGACCCAGTGGCACCGGCACCCGGCTTTTTGGAGACAGTGCAGCCACCCCACCTCACCCTCACCCACAACCTGCCATTCACCCTAGTTACCAGAAAAAGACGTCACAAGAAAAGATTCAGCAGAGGCTTAGAGCTCAGCAGGTTTGTTTATCTATTGCACTTCCCATTTTGTAACTTCTTTGTGGCTTGCATGCTATCATTTAAAGAGTTAAAGGTGATGTGAGGTCTCTGATCTCTTCTAAATGTGGTCCAAAATAAACTACTGGGATGTACTGTATACTTAAATTGTGTCTGTCATGGCACAGTTTGGTGGAATCAGTAGCCTTCAGTTTGGTGACATAATAATACCTTACTTAAAGGAAACATTCAGTTTTAAAGCAAGTATTTATATGATAAGTTTCATAAGGGTCTGGGTTCACCACAGATGTTGAAGATCTGTGTGTGTTGTCAATGCCGAGTTATTAAATTCTGTGTAAAGCCTCCATGGATTCCATCTTCATCACATGGTTTGTACTGTATTCATTTTGTGATGCAATAATCAGGACTGTGAGAACCAATTTGTGCAACTTGCATACAATTAACTTTTCTTAGGACAGTATGTAATATACACTGGATGGACATTGTGTGTAATGGAAAGGAATATCTTAGCTTGAGACTCAGTATGATATACTGTAGTACTTAGGTACAGTGATCATGTAAGACAAGAACATAAATAACACGTACAAACACGTAGCGCTTGACTTAACAAGCAAAGATATTTTGACAACATGTCATATGTAAGATCTAACTCTACAACATCTCAGAGTATGGAAACAGTGAAATTTTTCAAATTTTGACAAGCAACTCCATTTTGCAGCACCTCTCCAACACCAAGCGGAAGGAATTAAAAAAGCAGCTAAGGAAACAACAAGCCCAGGAACGTAAGCGGCAGCAGCAACACTCTGGCCAGGAACCTGATGAGTTTACTTCTAGTGACGACTCAGAAGTCATCATTGTCAAAGATATTGGTTGTCTTAGTATCTAATTGTACATAGTTTAGAGAGGGGCATAGTGATATAAAAAAATTGTGTGGCGGTGTAGAGAGGGGGTTTATAGGTGTATGAGAGGGTTTGTAGAGATAATAATAGGGGTTAGGAATATGATAGAGAGAGAAATATTGAAGTACAGTTTAGAGTCAGGGAGGGATGTACTGTATGTGTGTGAAGAGCTGTGATGTATCTTGATGAGAGGATAATGGTGTGAGATTGAGTAAAAGGATATTGAAATGTGTGTGTAAATGTGTAATAGCAAGTGTAAAATTGTCTAGTTGGTTGAGACAATTGACTTCTCGTGCATTGATAATAGGCATCAAGTGATTGAAAAGGTCATAAAATAAACAGTGTTTTAATTGCTTGTTGAATCATACCTAAATATGTACAATTAAGTAATGTTCATTCGTTGATTAGTTGTTGATATAGATGTGTAATTTTTGCAGAATACTACAGCATAGCTAAAGGTTGAATGGCTCCTTTTTGGTGTAATAACCAATGTTTATGAGTTAACATAAAAGTATGACTTGTCGATTTGTGACTAATGGAAGTGAGAAGTTTATTATAATTTGGGTCTTAGTAGCATGCACTCTCAACAATATTCCTACTGTGGCATTATGGAAATAATGGGAGGTAGTGCACCTCTTCTTTGCAATGAAACAGACATTCATATGGAAAAGACTATATTTATCAGCTGAGTAAAAACTGCTTCTTTTTTTTATTGGTTAAATTATCACACAAAAACACAATCCTCATGGTCAGATACATATACTGTAGTAGGAAGTTACAATGACAGAAAGGTGTGGTACCTCCACTTGTGTTGACAATACCACCGTTGGTCCATCACTTTCATTAAGGATGGTTTGAATTGTCTGTGGTGGTTCATCTGTTGGTGTGCCAGGTTAATTGTAATTGTATGTCATGCTGTACAGTTGGTCAGCTTTTATAGGACATTTTGATATTACAAGACAACTACATCTCTCACATCAAGTGGACACATACAACTTTCAAGAATAATGTTCAATGAGGTTCAATGGAATGGGGATAACTGGAGACACTTCTGCTGTGGCCATTCCCTTGGGGGGAGTTCCCGGAGGGAACGAGGTGTCAGAGCTATAGATAGATAGAGGTCTTATTGGACAATGCTGTAAATTCAGTCTATATCAAAACCCATGTTATCTCAGCTGAGAAATGTGTTTACCTGTACAGTGAGCCATTGTTATACACACAATGGGGTTTTGAGCATATTGGGCAGTGGAAATGAATGGAAAAGTGGGGGTTAAAGACATGAACCTATATTGGCATGTAGTAAGTTTTAAACATATTAGAGTATATCCTGTCATGACAACCAGTGGATAGGTGACAAACCTAATTGTGTATAATTATTCATAGTACATCATTGAAGCAGTTTATGTGAAAACCACATACAGTGGTTACCTACTGTGTGTCCTGTGATGTAATTTGTCAGCTTTGATAACTTGGATGTAACTACAGTATTTAGGGGAGTAGTTCATGAATATTTCCTGCACGCCACAGATGACATACCCTTGTGATTCCAACCATGCAAAGTGAAGGTGGAGGATGATGAATATGGCTGTGTATAATACAATAGATTCTTCTGGTATGGGAAAACTTAAGCATGTGTACAGTTCTGGGAAAGATTGGGAGTTGTCACAGTTATTCTTAACACCTTTTTAAGTCTCTTGTTTTCTTAGCTGGCAGTATTTGATTACCCCCCTTATACCTTATTGGCTCATACATAATGCTCAATTAGTGTTGATATATCACAAATGAATGATCACGTGACCGTAACTGAAGATGCCCAGTTGTGGTGTCGGTTTCATTGAGTGCAAGGGGCTTATTTATTGGGTACACTTCCCACGCAGAGCTGCACTTAGTTCTTCTGTTGTTTTGTCTGAGTGAATTTAATTTTTAATGTCGACTTTCTTCTGTCTTAATTTTCACAATCTTGGACAACCATCTCTAACCATGGGCTTGTGGATGGGTGGGTGGGATATTTCTTGGCCTCTAAGTCGTCAAATTTTCGCTTTCTGTATGAGAAAACTATTGTTATGAAACAGTAACACTGTATTGTGATCTGGGTTGACAAACCATATAAGCAAAAATAGTCAACAAATAGTGTACAGTATCTTTTTCTCATACATTTGGGTACAAATTATTTTGAAATGTACACCCTGGTTGCCATGTCTCAAGGCAGTGATTTAGTATTTCTTTGTTGTGTCATATTATAAGATACTCGTACAGTACCTTATGAGAACAGTTTGTGGCAAGTGTACCATCAGCTAAGAAAAGTCAGACTACTGTATTTTGTCATTGCACACCTTTGATTCGTTACTGTGATAGTTAATGTTTATTTAGGGCCTATTTCACAGTTATTCAAAGTCCACTATAACCATATAAGTGGAAGAAGCAGATGTCTATGGCTACTTATTACTCAGATCTGGGGTTTTGGCAATGAAATGCATGTCAGTGATACTCATTGAACTATTCGAAAGATGTGTTGAGGAGATGGTATACTTTCAGTACTTTACAGCACCTTTCTTACTCCAAAGCATGCTTGGAAACGTTACCAAAATAACAAAAATAATCATGGCCAGTTTCTTGCTTAGAACAGTTTGAAGGAATAATTTGTTTCAGATTTACTAACACTGTACTTGCCCTTTAAGAGTGAATGCTGAACATTCTGGTGAAAACATGGACTAATGTCTTTTTGTGGAGGAGGCAAACAAATACTGTAATACCTACTGTGAAATTGGCCCTTAGAGATGCACCACTATTTCAAAACTTTATCATTGCATGTTACTGCACCTGAGGGACAGACAGATTTTTACTACTCCAGCAGGAACAGATAATTTCCCAATTTTTAGATGTTGGAATACTTACAAACAATCCAGATACTGTATGACCTTTCCAACATGCAGAGTTTACAGATGGTCATGGTTCAAATTAACTCTCCTGAGCATTTAAAGACATTACTTAGAGTTTTCTCAATTATTGTACCTGATACTAAGGTTTGTAAAAGTCATTAATACAGTATTTACTTTGTTGATTTTTCTGAATCGTGTCTCAATCAGTGTGTACAGTTTTGTAAACTGGATTTATGTGCAAAGAAAATTATTACAAGTATTAATACATAATGAGATGTTCTCAGATTGTAAGTGAACAGTCCTGCTTACCCAAGGTTTATCGAGTTGAATGTGAATTAACATGATCACGGCAGCCATCACAGTTATCATCACCATCTGTTTATACTCGTACTACCACAATCTCCACAATAAGGAATTCCTTTTAAGTAGCACAATGCAGCACAAGTTCAAAACTGCTTCCATCAACACGCATGAATATATTGTATAAAATAGGGCTTGAAGCAATGTAGGCACAGAGCATCTTGTTTTAGATAATGAGAGGCTCAGTGCCTTGGGTTGGAAGAAAAACTGGGATCAGAGCATTATCTTAGAAGCATATTAGAGTGAGGAGTATCTTGTTTGAATTATAATGCTGTAGATCACAGAGTTTTGTATTTAAAGGATGTAAGATATTGTTGGTGAGTAAGAGACTTCCAGTTCTGCTAAATGTGCCTGAAAACAGATGACCTGTGAATGTCGTGTGGTAATTTGTTTCTTGGCACAGATTCAAAGAACCATTCACCTCACTTTTGCCAGCATGTTATCATTCTTAAAAAAACAAAAATATATACCAGTATGTATATAAGCCCCAGAACCTGTTGTAAGCCAAAATAGAGCAAAGTACCATGATGGAATTTCAAAGACCAGTGTGTCTCTCTGAACCTCTGTACTAGACACAAGCTACAAAACTGTCATGCTTCCTGCCATTGTTGCCAGTGGGAGATATGGTGCATTAGTATGTATAGTGAGGTTCATAGATGGTTCCCATTCCTCCAAGATAAGGTTCACATATGCCAAATGTATAGTGTTTTTTTTTTTCTTTCTTTCTTTTTACAAAGGCAGTCAAACTTTGGCAAAATGAGAACAGCCAAACTTTCTTGGGACACTCATCTACTTCCATGTGGTAAAAGAATGACTGCAATAATGTTACATCCATATTATTCAAGATAGAATGGCTTTCTACATGAGTGGCATGAGAACCTTATCTTAGGGAGGGCCTCAAATGATTCCCAGTTACCTAAGCCATGCAGATGAGCATACTGTACATAGGTTAGACTACAAGTCACATAAGCTAAAGTATATTTATCCAGGTTGTGAAATATTTTAAGACAAATAATGCAGAGTACACTATTTAGCTACAAAATAACAAAACAAAATGTTGTTGGTACCAGCAGCTTCAGCCGTGCACTACAGTACAGTACATCTTGTTCACCGGATTTACCAGTACATCGGTCATAAGTAATTTTTTTTTTTTGTCTATGAATATAATACATATTGTATGTGACATACAACATCTCAAAAGACATATCCAAATATTTGCCAGTACATCGGTTATTAATGCTTGGTTGTCTCTCGATGCATATTATACCTGACATACAATTTCTCAAAGACATATCCCAGGTCTTCCACTCAGTCAGAAATTCTGTACCTGCTTAAGAGTTGTTCAACTTGATGAAAACTATTTCTTCGCTTTGAAAGTAACCTGAGGTAGAATTGACGTCAGCTCAAGTGCAACCCTTCAAAGATGTTCAGTTGTCAGTGATGAGAAAACAAATATTGAAAAAAAAATTGCAGTCCTAGTTGTCTCCCAGTTAGTTGACCATCTTGATCACTAGAGGGTGCCTTTCTTTTTACAATAACCAAACATAATATTTTATGGCTGTTTAACATAGTATAACTTACAAAGTGGCACACAAGAAACTAACCAGCTCAGCAATCTGATTCACTCACTGGGGTGTTTCTTGTGAGCCACTCTGTACAGTATTTTGATCTCACTTGAAGCCGTAGGAAAATAAAATAAAGGGTCTAATTAATTTTTTATTCTGTATTGACAAATTATACTGGTCAGTCATCAAACAGGCCTTATGATTATACACACTCGCACACATGCAAATTTAATGTATCTGACTAATGTCAAATATAGATAAAAGAGTACCCTAAAAGCTGGGAGTGTCACTGATTTTAGCCCCAAACATAACTTGAGTACATAATTCATAGCTGTTGGACACCTCTGGAAGGTTGCTTCTCAAATTTTCATTCTAGTATTATTCTTGTAATATGGCAAAGACTGCAGTTGGCATGTAATTTTCACCGTGTTAATTCCTCAAAAATTCTGTGTCATTCACTGTCATTAATGTGTGTTGTCTTGTTGGTCTCATTATTCAACTTTAGTTTAAACAGTACTTCAAATTTGTGTTTGAGAATGTGGTGGAGTTAAGGGGATAGTACACTTTTGGTTCATGAGAGTGCCTTGATTCCTCCAGAGTATGCCAGGAAACAGGACCAGATTAACCAAATTAAAGATGTCCTTTTTACATGGAATGGTTTAGAGGAATCAGTTGCTCCAGATTTATCAACATAGTAATTCCCCCTTAACACTACTTGAATGTTGGGATGGACCAGTTGCATCCTGGATACAGTAGGCCCTCGATATAAGATGATTAAACTTAGCACCATCCTTTTAACACAGGCTCAGTAAATAGCTTAGTCTATATGGCAGTGAATAACAGAAGCCTGGGAAAATATTTGCTGATCTGCAATGTGTGACTAGTGTAAAATGAAGTGATGGATACAAGTATTTATTCATTGTATATCAAGGGTCTACATCTACTGTATCTTGCTTCCTCAGCCATGACTCAGTGTGGATCAACCAACCCCTCTCTTTGTTTACATTACCGTCAGATACGACTGTTATAGATTTATTAAAGATATGTTCTGCTGTGCAGTTGTTTTGCATCATCATCAGTTAATCCTTTACCACATTGGGGAAGGGAGTGATGTGTATATGTAACATGTTTCACCGTGATATTGTAGGCTGTTTAGAGGTTAAAATAGGAAGCTCTGTGATGTGTAAGTGATGTGAATGATGAAGCATGATACTTTTTGACTTCAGGCATAAGGTACATTAATTTGTTGAACCTAATACTTTCCTTCTCATCCATTTATTTAGGTGAAGTACAGTACTAGGATTACCCCCAATTCTAAGGGCCCTCTATGATAATGGGGTTGACGACATAAAGGATAAGTTCCAAGTTAAATCTTTCAACAGGTTTAATAAGACACTTGATGGGTAAAGTAGTAGTGTTACACTCTACCACTCAGCTCGGGTTCCATACACGTCATTGCAGGGAGGAGTAATGCCCTCCAGAAACGAGTTGGCCTTAAGTCTGTAGAATGCTTGTCTTATCAATTCCATGAACTGATTAAGGGGGTAGTACAGTGTTGGCAAATCTGGAGTAACTGATCCCTCCAAACTATTACAAGCAAGAGACCACCATTATTTTTGTTCATGTGGTCCTGTTTCCTGCTAGGCTATGCATTGGAGACATAAAAAACGCTCTAATGTACCAAAAGTGTATTATCTTCTTAATTAAGCTAGACTGTAATAGAAAGGGGGCATTTTAAGCAGTCATACATTTTATTATGATCACACACATTGTTGACGATACAAAATATTTTTTAAAGTAATTGCAACTATTAAATTTATAAAGGCGTGAAAAGCAGGGCAATGTATTCATAATGACCGCTTATTACGTTTTCTGTGTGGTGCATATCCTCAGTATATATTATCGTGATTTAAAACTTTTTATTAATATTTGTTTGGTTATTTGAGCCAATATTAATTAATTATGAATAAAATATAATAGAAAATGGGACCAAATACTTTTATAATGAGATTGAGCACATATTGTCTCCAGGCGTACCAACCCTAATAGTGCAATATATGACTTCGCTAGATTTATTTATGGCGATTAAACTACTTTATGGTATTTGTATAATTTATTTCACAGTCTGAGTATTCACCACATTACTTATGGTTGAAATCATTATATACCCTGTTAAAACATCATCACATATGGCCTGAGTAACAGTAAAATATTTTAGCGTAATTAATTTTCGCAGGATGTATGAAACCAAGGGAAAAAAACAATGATAAATGTCACACTTGATGGCTGACTTTGACTCTAATATTTATTCTGAAGCCATTTTCGAGATATCCTCCACCCCAAGTGCCGTAAGACAATATTATTCCCCAAATGTGAGGGCTATAGTGTGTGTGTGTGATTGGCAGCTCTGGGGGCTTGTTTGAGGTGAGGGAAGAGAAGAGAAGTCCTCGGCTCAGTCAGTAGCGTTGCCAAGTATGAAAATTTTTCTCTAGATATGGAGAATTCGAGGTAACAATGGGGAAATTATATAAATGGTTGTATGCAAGAACATTCATGGTGCATACGATGGTGTGGTACCGGTACGATGGCTCTGTTGTTTGTCTATGAAGTCGTCGTACCGGTACCACACCATCGTCAACACCACAAATGTTCTTGCATACCGCCCGATAATTGTTCAAGAGTAAATGGGGAAATTTTTACCAGACGTCCGACTATCTTTAGGAGTAAACAGGAAATTTTTGAGGTAAAAAGGGAAATTCTGATGTTGAAGTTGGGGAAATTTCGTGAAGCAGACCTGGCAGTGGCAACACTCAGACAGTCAGTCAGTCGTGTTTCAGACGTGGTGGGGGGCGGGTGCACGCCTCTCTTCGTCATGATACACTAAAATCTACTGAAATATACCTGTGACAGATTTAGTGAGTGGCTCCACAATGACCATTATAGTGTTTCTTATCGATACTTCGGCCTCTATGAATCAAAGGACTTTCATAGGGGCCAGACCCACGATGCTGGACATAGCGAAGGGCGCCGTGGAGACATTCGTGAAGGTGAGGACATTATTTACACATTATATAGCCTTCAGGGTGGGTATGTAGGGATCTTACTACAGAGAACACATCTACCATAACCTAATGAGGATGAGAGAGTAACCATATGACCCCTGAGAGTGTAAATTGATGGTGTATTAAGGAAGGAGTTCAAAGGGTTGTTGTCCGTATGCGTGGCAGTGACTACGGCATCAACCTCACCTAATGCCACACACACATACATACATCTTGTGTCCTATTTAACACCAATACTGCATAACATTTACACATTTACCAAAGCCATGTGTTTCTCGTGCCCTGTGTAGTTGACATGTTGAGAGAAAGGGGTAATTGTAGTCAGTACCCAATGGAGAATACCATATTTACCATCTTTTCCTCAAAAAAAATCCGTGTATTATTTATTATATTTTAGGGACCCAGTGATGTAGTCTGAAAATTGTAGGTAAATGAGTCCTTCAAATATCAACACGAAACACACACACACACACCTATATGAAAGAAGTGTGTTGTTTTAATAGCATAGCCAGGGGGAATCAGAAGCCTCCAATTACCTTACACGATCATGGGGTCTTTAATTAATGAACCGAGTACATATACTTTTTTCACACACTACTTAAGAGGGTAATTCACTTTTGTTACATTGGAGTGCCATAATTCCACCAAAGTATGCCAGTAAACAGGACCAGCTGAACAAAAATAATGATGTCCTGTTGCTTGGAATAGTTTGGAGGAATCAGTTGCTCCAGATTTGCCAACACTGTACTTGCCCCTTCATTAATATCCTGGTGTTGTGTATGTCTGTGTCACTGTCTTATAAAGTGTGGGAACCAGGGAAGTGTGTTAGAGTGTTCAGGGAGGTTTATTTTTGTGCCTCTGTAGGGGATGAGACCCAATGGTGTGTGTGTGTAGGGGATGAGACCCAGGAGTGTGTGTGTAGGGGATGAGACCCAATGGTGTGTGTATGTGTGTAGGGGATGAGACCCAATGGTGTGTGTAGGGGATGAGACCCAGTAGTGTGTATGTGTGTGTAGGGGATGAGACCCAGGAGTGTGTGTGTGTGTGTGTGTAGGTGATGAGACCCAGGAGTGTGTGTGTGTGTGTGTGTAGGTGATGAGACCCAGGAGTGTGTGTGTGTGTCTCAGATTGGACAGGTCATAACTTGGTCCATCTTACCACAATAAACCTGCTAAACCTAACAACAAGACACCTGTGGTCACATGTGTTATCTGGAGATCTTGCCCTGTTGTTTGTTATTAATTATCATATAAATATATAGATTGTTATGTGTTAAAATATTAAGATTGTTGTTAATTGGCTAAGGATATTGGTAACGTTTTTGACATATCCCTGTTCAAGGAAAAACTAGTTTACATAATATTTTAATGGTAAAAAGTGTAAATGAGTGTTGTGTATATATTTTTTCTTTCCCAAGTTTTGACTTTTTTTTTTACCTAGCGGTATGGATTATGATTATTTAAAAGTTTGTATTGTATGCAGATTGTTTGGGAGTCAGACAACGCCATTTGATAACATTAGGATTTTGCCTTTGGGTGACATGGGAACAGGCTTCTATGTACCCTGTATAGGCCTGCTATGCATACAGTACCATAAGCCTGCTCATTCATCACGGTACTTGGAAACTTCAGTGGACCTGCTCATTCATTCCTTGGAAACTCCAGTGGACCTGCTCATTCATTCCTTGGAAACTCCAGTGGACCTGCTCATCAGTTACTTCACAACTCCAGTGAAGTGTGGACCTGCTTATTCAGTTATCCTTCTGGTACAACCATGGCATGTGCTGTTTTCCTTTGTTCAGGATGTGGGTTGGAAGTATACTCACCAAAGTCAACCAACAATGGTACAGTTGGCCACACATGAAGCTGGTTTGGCTCATTACTTGTGAGGTAGCTACAAAAGAAAGGAAAGTGAAAAAAGATATAGTTTGTTGACAGGCAGACAGTAAAATATTATTGCTGTCTTTTTGTCAACAAATTATAACTTTTGCTCACTTTCCTTCCTGTTGTAGCTATCTCACAAGTAGCAAGGCATACCAGATTCATATGTGGACAACTGCACATGTAAACCAGAGCCATGGTACTGTACTGTACATAGGAGCCAATACATAGCAGCCCTGCAATGGTACATATAAGCCAAAAAGGTGGTACATAGGAGCCGGTACATAGCAACCGACGGTACATAGCAGCTAAGAAGCGGTGACATGGATCATTTCCCCATGTATCATTTCCCCATATCTCACCAACTTAGGCCCTTTCTTGTATTACTTCCTGTATCTTACTAACTCGGTGTTGTAACTTCCACAGCTTCGTCAAAGGAGCCCAGAGAGTCGAGGGGATCGCTACATGTTGTTTACTTTTGAGGACCCACCGCTGCACATCAAGGTGAGGTGATGGGAGGGATATTCCTCAACTCAATTTTAGCACAATACACAAAAATACAGTAGTTAATTTTAGAGCAAATGCTGATATTGATTATGATGTTTGTTTTCTCTTAAAACTCAAATATATCTGTGTTTCCCCCATTGCCAGGCCGGGTGGAAGGAGAACTTGGCCACCTTCATGAATGAACTGAAGAACATCAAGGCCACTGGTCTCTCCACCTTGGGTCCAGCCATCAAAAATGTATTTGATGTCCTAAACATCAACCGCATGCAGTCAGGTGTGTGTTTGGTTGTATAGTGAACCTGTACTGTATTCAGGTGTGTTTGATGGTATAGTGATTAGTGAGCAAGAATTCAGATTTGTATTGTTTAGGACTAAATATAAGGACACTGAGCATTGTGTTAGGTGTGTATAGTATTCAATGATACAGTGATCATTGACATAGTGATTAATGAGCATGCAGTCTTGTATGTCTGTGCATATGTTTGGTGGATGATTGGCCATTTTGAAAACTGGATGTTGGTGGATAATCAGTCAGAGATGGATATAACATTAATTTATATTGGAAAGAATGAGGTGAAATAGGGGTTAGTTATGTCCTTAGACTTTGTTTGAAGTTTGTGAAGGCATGCATGCAGTTGATAAGTGTGCCCTTTTGTTTTTTTATGTATTGTATTGGAAATGCTAAGTAAGATTCAGGTATTGATAGTTAAGGCTTGAAATGTACAGAAGTATGTCCATCCATAGTGTTGACTTTTGTTTGGACTGTGTATCACTTTTTTTTTTGTGCTGTTTGGTCCAGGTACTGTATTGGTATATCTGTGAGATGGTTATTCAAGTTGTGATTCATGAGTTCTCAGGGCTACTTCAGCTTAACACTTCTATAAATCTCTCAGTAAAGTAATGTTGTAGGATTGTTTATGTAGCATGATTTGAAGATATTTTGTTGGCCTTCTGCTTCATATTATAGTTTTATATACCGGTATTGTCTAAATATTTTCATGTGGAGTGGTGTACATTATTCATTTACTTGTAGTTGTTTTGCACCCTTATATGACCATACTTAGAAAGCTTTTGCACCACCCATATGCTGCTGCCAACTTCTTTGAGTTTGCAGGGATGTCTTTGAGAACTCCCTGGGCATCCAAGTTAAGTAGTGAAGTATATGATACATGTATGGTAAAATATATGAGGCTTTGATGATGTGGATAGATCCTACCACATTGTTTTGATAGAGTTTGTGAATGTCTTTGTGTGTGTAAGACTTTGGTGAGGTTTGTTAGAGTTTGTGCATATATGAGATTTTGGCGTTTTTTGTAAGAGTTTTTGTGTATGTGAGAGACTTGGGTGTGAAGTATTTGCCTCACCCCTTACTTTTGTAAGTGTGGTGTGTGAGAAAGGACTTGTTGTGCTTTAAGAGGCTCACTGCTCGCTTCACCTTCGCAGGGATTGACACATATGGCACAGGGCGGAGTCCATTCTTCTTGGAGCCGTCGGTAATCATCATCATCACTGACGGGGGAAAGCTGTCCTCTCAACAGGGTGTCTTGGATGATGTAAGCATCACTAATCAAATGTGTGCAATATTGTATGCATTTTATAATTTGATAGTCAAATAGCCAATTGTTTTCTAATTGTTATGTAAAACTTTATTTTAAAATATGCATTAATTTTCCCACCATACTAATCAGAAATATTGAGATAGAAAGGACAATTTGGCTTAAGCTATTGTGCTCCTCTGAGAATTGGGAACAATTAGAAGGCATCCAGGAAGATGCTGAAGATACCTGCACCATTTATGATTGTTTAACTTTCATAATGAATTACAGATTTTTCCACTACCAAAAGTAAACTTGATACCTGGTGCTGAGCTTACCAAAGAAATCTTCCGGTGGGACCAGCGTTTGTTTGGTCTAGTACTGCGGTTGACTGGCACCCCTGCACCGGACCCAATGGGACTTGTACCCAGTGACAATTCACCGCTGGACAAGTTGTGTGAGCTCACAGGAGGTAAGCATTGTTCATGGTACTGTACTGTCTAGGCATTGAGTGCTTTTATATTGAGATGTTGCTGTCTACCCTCACTGCTAAATAATTAATACAGATTACCCTAACGGTCTTTGTACTGTATATTTGATGGGGAAAACACATGTGTATTTTAGAATTGAGAATATCACTATAATTACAGTACATCCACAATAAAAAAAATTATGTCAACCTCAGGACTGTAGACTGCCTGTGATGATTGTGAACTCTGTGTTTGTTTATTGGTTATCCAAGCAGCACTGTGTTTAGGTGCTCTAGATATTGTCTTGTACTTTTATTCATGTGTGTAGTTTTAGTGATGTATGTATGTAATTTAAAGACAGATGGTGTGGCATGTTAAGATATGGTTCAGATATTGCCCCTTAGAGCTCTGGAATACATACTGTAGATTTGAGTATCATTCTAGTTCAATGTGAATAAAAAATTTGAGGATAATGAATCAATCTATGCATGTTGCAGGACGATCATATGCGGTGCGGTCTCACAGAATGTTTCAGCAGTGCATTGACAGCTTAGTGCAGAAGGTGCAGAGTGGTGTGGTCATCAATTTTGAGAAGATTGGTCCAGATCCCCCACCAGTCAATTCAGATGGTGAGTGTTGTATCACTCTTATTATTTTCTCATTATCTTTAAACTTATAGTTTTGTGGTCAGTAATGTCATCACTGTATTAGATAATTTGACAGAATTTTGCTTAATTTTCTTTGTTAAAAAAATATTTTGTCTATTAGGTAAGGAAACCCCAGATGTCATAGAAGTGGACAAAGAGAACCAACAGAACAACATAGATGCCAATGGGAGTGGAAGCAGTAGTGGTAGTATGGGGGGACTTGGACCTGGTCAAGGCCTGGGAGGCGGGGGGATGTTGGGGCATATGCTGCAAAATGGAGGCCGCCCCCACACCCCCAACTCATTACCTATGCCTCTCCCCAACCCCCCAAGTAACGCCTGGCACAACTGTCGTAAGATGATCTATGTTCCCCGACCAGCACAGAGAGGCAGTCCGTCGGGCTTCTGGCCCATTCCGGAGTCTTTCTGGCCAGACATGAACACAATGTCTTTGGTGAGTTAATGCAGTGTTAGTGATAAAGGTGCAGTATTATTTTTATAGGTTTGTTTTTATTCTATCAAGACTTTAGTCTAAGCCCGATGTGACAGTTGCACATGTTCCCACCAAGTTTTGATTGTGAAATATATACTGCATTAAATGAGTTGCAGCATGTGAGGAGGAACTGATAATTTCATGAGTTTGTAAGGGGAGAGAATGTGAGTGACCCATTACACTAGAAACTTTACACATCTTTTTAGTTATTTTTTTCCTTTTGTGGGGGGCATGAAACCCCTCACCCTAAATAGAAAGGGAATGGAATTTTTATGATGGTCATTCATGATTTGCAGCCTGCGAGGAGTGCCCACCCTAATGTGAAGTTCACCTGCACCAGCCAAGAGCCCATGGTTATAGACAACTTGCCCTTTGACAAGTATGAACTGGAGCCATCACCCCTCACACAGTACATACTCTCCCGCAAGCAGCCCACTGTCTGTTGGCAGGTTAGTATATGTGTTGAGTATTTATTAGTTCCATGAAAATTGGTTTGAGTTAACTATTCACTGTCATCTTTTCTGCCTGTACTTTTCCTTTATTGTTCTCATTGTTTCCATCCAAATATGTGTTAATGACTATTTACAGTAATTGTAGTATGAATATCTTTTGTCAGGGCAATCATTGTTTTCTTTGTGTTGTCCTCCTTATTTCCTGATTCACACATAATTTATTAGCCTTATACCACACAACACATTAACTTTTTCCAATCTTTTCTTGCCCTTGCAGGTGTACATCCCCAACAGCAGCAAGAATTGTGATGTGGGGCATCCATTTGGGTACCTGAAGGCCAGCACCACCCTGCAGACCGTGAACCTCTTCGTCATGCCCTACAACTACCCGGTGCTCCTGCCTTTGCTTGATGATCTCTTCAAGACACACAGACTCAAGCCAACCAAGGAGTGGCGCACGCAGTTTGAAAATTACATACGCACCATGCCTCCTTATTATGCAAATGTGAGCATTTTTATTGAATGGCGTATGATTGAAAATTACCTGTGCACAGTGGTACTTCATTACATTAGACATAAGGTCGTAATCTGCTGGGATAAAAATGTACCGGTCATTGGTCATATATGATTGTTGCGATTATAGGGTTAATAATGACTTTGTTCGTTTTCATTCAGCCCCTGAAGCGTGCCCTGGGGAGGATGGGCGCACCCAACCTCGTGCCAGACAACTTAGACAACTCCCTCAGCTTCCAAGTCACCAACCACCTCAAGCGTCTCAAGAACCAGGCCAAACTTGAATATGAACGCATATGCCTTGAGGTATGATGATAGTAAGAGTTTGCATCACATGTCTTTTGTAACCATTATGCATATCGAGTTTCAAGGAATTAAGACCTGACCTTATTTTACTGTATTTTTTTTACTGTGTATTCAGAGAGTTATGTACAACCATCCATTGCAGACCTTTTAGATGAGTTCAGGACTAGCCTTCTCCAAGATCCTTCTATGAGGAGGGATACAGCCATGAAATCCTTCCTCACATTGGCTTAGAACACTTAGGGAAACTCTGTGGTTGTCTTTAGTTAAATTTCCATTGTGTTTCAGGATGGGTTTGTGTAAGATTTTGAAGTGTTTCAGGTTTTCATGTTTAGTATATTTTACTCCAGGTTGAGAAGCGGCTATCTCAGACGACCTGTGTGGTGCATGAGGGGATTAGGGTCCAGCCCCGCAGACCTCTGGCACGACACCTCACTTCGAATCACACACTCCAAGGTTGTCATGTTGTGTACATTTGTTTGCATGTATTGTAGTGTGTAGTACTTGTTTGATTTTCATCACAGAATTTATAAGGTAATGGTTAGTTAGGTAATCATGATATATTCAAAAGTTAATAGAGAGAATACAATACCCCCAAAAATTACAAGTTGGTCAGGATATTCGGACTTGTACCAGAAAATAATGGCACTAATCGGCTGGGTGTGACCGAGTAAGTTGATAATTTTGATGTAAGTCAATTTTTGTAAAAGTACACATTCCAGTTATAATCTACTTATGGTAATATTTGTGTCCTCAGACAAACTGGCCCTGCTGCGTGACCAGGTGACAGAGTACCCTAGTTTTGTACTGGCTGTGCGTGAGGGCGAACTCAGTCCTCAGATGTACCGCAATCCTTTTGACATTCCCCGGTCCTCTCTCCTCGACCAACTCACACGCATGAGAGCAAATTTCCTACAGGTACGGTTCTGTTGGGACTTGTTGTGAGTTGATCTTCCAGCCCAAGATACCATGACTAGGAGCATAAGGCATCCAGTTAATTATCTCGTTCATTCATTCATAATGTTGAGTTGTTGACTACCTTCTCTTGTTTTATTTCTCATATAATTTTTCATAAAATTGAGTCTTATGCAAATGAGTATCCCGTAGTATATGTCATGCAGGTGATGACAGGATGTGAATTTTACTTTTCTGTCTAGACCAGCTCGTATGGTGTCAGTCTTTATGTGAATGCATGTACCCATCCTAGTCATTTGTATATATACTATACATAGGGCACTGTTTATGCCCAGACAGTGTATGAAACATATCTTCAATTTATATGTGTTTATAGTGACATGCACTTCTGTGTATTTACAGTCCTCTATGACACTGCTGCTGACTGACCGAGACCTTGACCAGTTGCACTGCCGCCCTATCAGCCAGATGGGTAACTACCAGGTAAGCCCAGTCATTGTTATACTATTAGTATTGTTATTATTGCTTATTTTTACATCTTCATGCCTTTGTCTATTTCTTCATTTTTGCTTTCATTCTGTCAGTTTGTAAGTATTATTGTGGATAATGAAATCAGTCTCAACCCTTTGATTATCTCATTCCAGGATTATTTAAAGAAAATGACGCCTCCACTACGAGAAATTGAGTCGACTCCAGTCAGGCAACACATGTTTGGTAATCCCTTCAAGATTGATAAGGTCGGTTATTTCCCAAAGTTTCTGATTATTACTGAGAAGTTTATTGATACCATAGCAGTATAGGTAATGATTCTCTTTGAAAGGCAAGCAAAAGAACTTGTACTTGTATGTATAAACTGAAGGATTCTTGTTCAAAGTGAAGCACTTATTAACATGTGAATTGTTGAGTGTGTAAATAGGTAACTAATGTAGTTTGGTGGTATGGTGGTACAGAAGATGTCCATGATGGTGGATGAAGCTGATGTAGACCTGATGGGTGCTGGTGGTGGTGCTGGCAGTGGTGGTCGGGGCTCCAAACGGCCGGCTGAGTCCCAAACCACTGTAGGCCGGCCCAACAAACGTCGACGGGGTCCGCTGCCCCTTGACTTCACACTCCAGCGCATCAAGCAGAGTCCTGGCTCCTCCCTTGCTTCTAGTCCTAGTTCAACCCCTGTGTCTAGTCCCTGCCCCTCTCCTTGCCCTCCTCTCACCCCATGCCCCTCCCCTGGCATCCCTGACTCCCCATTGGGTCAGAGAGTGGAGGACCGGGTTGAGGTGAAAAGTGAGCCCGGGTTAGTACGACCAGAAAGACCTGACACACCCATGTTCTCCCCCACCAACTTCACCGGCACCCCCACCCCAGGATACTCCCCGGGCATTATGAGTGTCTCCCCGCCTGGTTCACCAGCCTCTCTTATCTCATCCGATGACAGAACTCACAGCTCTCTGGATGCACAGCCTCTGCTTAATGGAGGTACCCATCTCTTGTGCAATTATTAAATTATTATTAATATTTCTGTTGGTGTGGCTTGTGTGAAACTATATGGAGTTTTCCCAGTTGGAATGAGACAAGGATGTGTGATGTCATTATGTTTGTCCAGTGTGGTCTTGGAAGTAGTGATGAAAGTGGTTCAGGCAAGAGTATTGGAATGAGAAGTGGATTGGTGCAGGGTGGAGAATGGTGATCTGTTTTGAATCTGATGCATGCAGATGATAATGTGCTTGTCTTGTATTTAATACAAATATCAGTTTGGACATTGATATATATTTTATTGATTATTTATTATTTTAAATGTGTTTTTTTTTTTTTTTTTTTTTCAGATGTTACTCCTTTGCCACCTTATCTGCATGAGGAGGAAGATTTGCCAAGTGAGCCTGAGCCAGACACAGAAGTTGTCTCACCATCTCTCGCCCCCAGCATCACCCCTCCTCCCCCAGTTCTCGTCCCAGACAATGCCCCCACCCTAGACAACAACTTAGAGAAGAATGGGCCAGTTGAAGAGACTGGCGGGGAACAGCAGCAGCAGCAGCAGCAGAGGGGCAATGGGCTCAATGCAACTACTGATCCAAGCCCCTCTCCACCACCTGCTGATACCAGTGCCACTAAAAGCTATAATAAGGAGCTTAGATTAACCTGCTTTAAGCTGGTGAAGAAGCCAGGAAGAGGTATGGTTGTTACATTGACTTTTATGTAGATTTAGAAATTGTGCTGTCCTATGCAATTATATACTACTTTGTTTTTTATAAGGGTTCAAAACTAGTAATACAGAAAAACAATTGTCTGGCTGGGAGAAATTATCCATGTTATTATCTTACAGAGTAGTTCAGAATGAGTGGAGCTTATCACTGAGGAAAGATGTCGCATATAAGCCAATCAGGTGCAAGATGGAATTCCTTTAAATGTGGCTGTGGATAACTTTTGTTGAACAGATACAGATGTCTACCTAATATGGAGGAGAGTAAAGGAAAATTTAGTTAGGGAAGGAAATTTGGAGGAGATGAAGAGATATAGTTTTGTATAGTCCTTAACCTTCCCTTGTGCATTTCCAGACTTCCGTCGGTTGTTTGAGCGACTAAACACGGTGCAAGGATCGTATGAGTCGCGGCTACAGATGGTGAAGGACATGGTACAAGAGGCCGGGAGGTTTAAACGTCACGCCTTGGTCAAGATGCTCACACAGTTCCTTGAGTCCATGGTCACTTCTTCATCGACGGAGAAGGTAGCCGTGGGTAACAACAGCACTCGCACACCTAGCCTCAGAGTCAATGGCCATAGCAGATAGGCGAGCAAGATGATAGCATGGAAATCTGGAAATGTCTGGGAGTGGTTATAAAAAAGAAGGGGTTTGAAAAGAGTTGTGGAATGCAGGGGAGTGACTAAACAAGGGAGAGAGTTTGTGAAGAGGTGGATAGAAGGGATTGGGGAATTGAAGGAGAAAGGGGAGGGTGAATTTGGTAAAGGTTAGTGGGTGGGTGGCAAAGTTGGATATGGGAGTGGGATAATTAATAATTTAATGGTGCAGGTTCGAGTTGGTATGAGGAGAATGGGTGGCCTAGTGTAGGTTGAGCATTGTGGGAGGTTTTGTGGAGATAGAAGTGAATATCTGAGAAAGAGAGACTGAGTGTGGTTAAGAGTGACAAATGCTGTGAATTTAACCCGGGGTAATGTAAGTGTTAATGAAAGATAATGAACAAAAGTATCAGGAAGTGGACAGGAAGAAGATCCAACTAAACCAATGAGTAGACTGGGGGATAAGATAGTCAAGTAGGTAAGTAGATGATAGAACCCATATGTTCCAGGGTTCACACGAAACAGTACAACGCCAGCAATCTGTGTCTGTCGAAGTGTCGTTTCAATTATTTTTTGTGATACAATGATCCACACAATTGTGATTGTGAGAGAGTTGACACAATAGTGTCAAAAGCTGTGTAGTTATTTTCTGATGAGCAAGGTTGTTAAAATGTTGAAGTGTGCAAGGCACTGTTGTTTACAGTAGTAATTAGATTTTTTTATTGATAATGTTTTGAGTTTGACTTTACAATTCTATGTGTGATAAGTACATCATTGAGGTGTGTGCAAGCAGTGAAAGTGCTTTAATAAACCAATGTATCACAAAAAATATTAATTATAAATCCAAAGAATATATGAAAATATGTACAGGTGTGTGTGTGGTGCGGTTGGAGTAATTCAGGTGTGTATACAAGTTACACATGTGGCAGCAGATAAGTATATGTGTAAAGAAAACTGAGGAAATACTGAGCAAGTCTTATAGTTAAATTAACAAGTCTAATTTTATTTCCAAAATGTATTTGTATGATTGTTACATATACTATATAGCAATTTTAAGTACTGTAATATGACATTTAGTTATTTTGTTCTAAATTTTACCATCACTTTGAACTCCAAACTCAGGTATGTTTATCTTGATTATAAAATGTGGTTTCTTGATGACCATTTGTATAGACAGAATGAATTACCCGACTGCACCCGGGCCGCAGTGGTTTGTGAAGCCCAACGAGCGGTCAACGTTATGTTGTACAGTAAGTACGTCATGTGACACAAACAATTTGCTTGTGATCGTTTTGTAAATATTGTGTATATTTATATTTTATATATGCAAATACAGTTGAACCTCCAGTGATAGTGGTTTTAGTGTGGCTGTGGCAACCTTCTGTGGCTCATCTTCTCACACCTTCCAACGGTAAAAAGTACATTATGGAATAGTTTTTTTAATGTTTTGCTTTGCATAACAATTCACCAGAAAAACTGATAACTTAAAATTCTGCATACCGTAATGATGGTACTGAATAATCCATAAATGAAGAGAGAGACTGCAAGTCTAACTGATCCATTACAAATAATTATACTAGTATATCTCTGATAAAAAAGAATTTTGTAGAAGTAGCTACAAGTTAGTGTGTAAGTTCATTTCATCAGAGTAGGTTACCTCGACCCCAATTTGCATATTCATGAAGCCAGTGGCCTGCAGATCAGCTTTATGTTGAATTTTATGGGCCGCTGTCCCCTTTGTTGGTTGAGGACAATGAAGCTGAGAGATATAAGCATGTTTTCAACATGTTGGTGCCATCATGTGAAATATTACATGCACTAGACTTGTGATTGCAACAAAAAACATTACAGTATTGTGCAGGTTAGACATTGATTATAAGTGAGGAAAAGAAGAGAAGTAAGATGCCTGAGGACATAACACTCTCAGGCTTGAGAAATGTCCTAGGGCTGTCGTTACAGTAACCCACTATCCTTGTATGCAAAGCCACTACACCATCACGGTTACTACAATTACCCTCCCCAGGTGTTATCCTTGGTACTCATTTTACTGACCAACCCCATAAAGGGTGGATGGAGAGCTGAGTTGAATCATTCCAACTGCCCCACTGGAATTTGAACCTGACAGTGAGTCAACAGGCTTGCTATCAACAAGGGTGACTGCTTGGAGGTAAGCTCAGTACTGGTATGGTATTATCATGTTTCTTTCCAATAGCATCTTTTCTGAGATGCCATGAATTTACTGAAAATGTATATTTGAGTGAATATAATGAAAGATAGAGGCACGTGAGGCGCTGGAGACTATGATACGAGGAATGAATGTGTAAGAAATGGAACAAAAGTACTTTTTATGTGATGAAATTAGGAGGAAAATTTCAAAAGCAGGAATATGAAGTATTGGTTGGTAATAAAATTTCTGTAAAGCTTGATTGAGGAGCTGAGAAATTGATGACCTAGAGGAGGGAAGGGATATTGAGTGTGGCCCAATTCATTGGATAATTCTTTTGTCATAATTAACTAATATACTATTGCCTTATTTCGTCTCTTCACCTAGGATCCTCATGGCTCTCTTGGTTAAAGGTATATGGTTTCCATGTTGATGTGATAATTTCTTTTCCGGACAGAGTTGAGGACAGTTCCTGAAGCATCCACATCTGAGAGAGTTATAATGGTAAGTTACAGATAATTATTGGGAGGAACTTTCTAACTCTCCTATCTCCCATTTGTGTCTTAAAATAGCTTTGGTTTTCTATATTGATCACAGTGTCTTCCTAGACTTTTTCTAACCAGTAGCAGGGTATTTTACTAACACACACACTGGTGTATAATGTGTCTCAGGCCATACTTTGGAGGAATTATAGCCTCCAATTATCCAACAGCATCATACCCCATAACATATGCTTGATTTTGGATTATCAACCTTCACACTTGCACATTTGTGAATAGTGAAAGGATACAGAAGCACCGATATATTTGCACTACTTTTAATTACATGAAGTACAGTACATTCATTACTTCTTAAATAGAAGTAATAGACTTTGTTCTACTACCAAATCAATGTTTGATTTCAAAGGGTTCTCAATGTCTTTTGTCATTTCACAAGTATAATGATGATGAAAAAACAAAAAAATAATAATCATTCAGACATATTCATATTAAGTAAGAAAGAAAAGTTTGTGTCAGTACTATGGTGATTTCTGTAATATCCAACGTAGTGATTAGCACATAGAAATCAAACATGCAAAGCCAAACCATGTGATGTTACCTATCCTGACATACCATATCTAACTTAACACCATAATTTCTGCAGTGACTGGAAGCACGTGAATCACATAAATATGATGCAAAGAATCAGTATAATTAGAAAAGTGACAACTTGTTCGTACAGCCATCTTTTAAGCTCTGATAATGAAGCTGTGGTAATAAAACTAATCCCCTTCAGATGTACTGAACATATGAGGACCTTGTATGTGACCAATACAATTACAAGTGACTGAAGGGCAGAAATGAAGAGGTATCTGGAGTCCATGTCTGTACAGTAATGCCTGATCTGTTCCTTAAGTATTGCATTGCCAAGTCACAATGGATAATTGGAAGACCATGTATGTACCACACATATATATTGAGCCATTCTGACTTACTAGGCCAAGTAAATCCAGCATCTGTCTCCCAGCACATGTGCCGTACATTTATTAAAGCTGTTAACTTGGTCACTAAAGTATCAGTGCACACTATGCATCAAACATTTTGGTGAGTGTGACCAGACTAAGAGTTCTTTCTTCACTTGAACATACAGTAGTCAGTGACTTGTTGAAGTAAATTTGCAATTACAGGACAGTAGTGTATCTACAAGCTCAAATTTGGTGTAAGAATATTCCATGCGTAGCACAATATGTTAGAAATTAGGAAGCAAATTTACAAACACTATACTATTACTTATTGTCTCGAGTCATTCACAACCCAATGCATATTCACTCATACGCCTGAGAGACATCTGAGGTAACTCATTATTTTACTACGTACAGTAGAGACATAACATACTTGACATCTCTACTATGACTACCTTACATCTCTTATTATGTACACTTGAGTCTCCTCTATACTTACAGAACTATTAATTTGATATTTTTATAGATATCTAAGCAGGAATCAACAGCATATCTTAGCAGTAAAGGGTCTGTTTGTGTGGGTTGGTACATACACAACATTTTACACATACTTGGGTTTCTGACAACAGTCATCACAGTACACATCCTGATAACATTATGAAGAGCTCCGAGGCACAACCAACTAAGCAGCAGCATTTCTCAACTATCATACGTCCTCTATTCCCTCACTGTTTATTATTTTATTTGACAGGCATTAAGACTTAGATTGTGTTGTGTCACTGCTGTTACTGTACAAGCTTTGTTCTTCGGTGTGTTGTGCCAAGGAGCTCTTTAACCACAGTATACAATCAATGTGTTTCAGGGGCACAGCCAGGAGGGGTCAGTTTCCCCCAGTTATAAACTCCAGCAACATATCCTGCATTCCATATGATTCATTCACATCATTATTAACCATTATTGGTCCACTGCTACACAGAGGCACTTTCCAACACTCCACTTCTATCTGTCCTCATTCTAATCCTACACTACCATTTTTTCCAGCACTCTATCTTGCTGCTTTGGTCATTCCAAACACTGTCTGCACATAATATCTCTCCTGTTTTACATTATCCTGACTATGTCCTTGTAACATTTTATATGTTCAGGTAAATGGGATGCTACATGTTCCATTGCAAACTATTATAAAATTGTCAGTGATGCTGATTAAACTAACATTATAGGATACAGGGAGTGCTGTGCTGTAGTGCTGTGAAAACAAGTGCTTTAATTGGTGCTTAGTTTTTCTAGTTGGCTGTGTATGCTGCAGGAAAAATAGCTGCCAACTTCTACTGCAGTGTAAAGGAATACTCTATAATACAATACTAATCCTATTCAAGCACTGGAAAGGACATGTGGTTTGGTGACAATTAATTTATTCAACCCATACACCCTGAAAGTATATATTTTTGCAGTATGGAAGCTTTGTTTAATACTTTTAATCAGTGTATAAACATTAAATTAAATCTATCAACATGACTTTAGGGGGTCATCTCTTGTGGTACAATTGATGGGCTACTGACTCCTCTAAACCATAATTGGTGGGTACCTCGGCGTTCGTTTACACACAGACGGATTTCAGTCTGTGTGTAAACGAAGGAAACTGAAGGTGAATGTTGGTAAAAGTAAAGTGATGGTATTTGAGAGAGCAGAAACTGAAGTGATTGACTTTGCTACACCTTAGAGCGGAGTACCTACTGGGACAAAATGTGAGATAACTCTGAGGGGTGAGAGGGTGGAGGAAGTGAAGGAGTTTAAGTACCTGGGTACAGTTCTGTGTAAACATGGGAGTATGGAAGGAGAAATTAGGGAGAGAGCAATAATGGGTAGACAGGTCATAGGATCACTGGGGAGGATTTTGAAGGGTAAAAGTGTGAGTATGGAAGTGAAAAGGGGACTAAGAAATAGTATAATCCTTCCAACACTGACATATGCATCAGAGATATGGACATGGAGTAGGGCTTATCAGTCTAGAATAGGTGCAGTGGAAATGAGTTACTTGAGAGGAGCATGTGGACTTACTAGGTGGGATGGAGAAAGTAATGAGTGTGTATGAGTGAGAAGGCAATTGGTATTAAATGTGGAGTGGTTGAGTGAGTGAAGCATAATACATTGAGATGGTTTGGACACGTAGAGAGAATGCAAGGTGAGGAGTTTGTAAAGGTGGTGTATGGAAGTGAAGTTGTGAGAGGCAGACCTCCGGTTAGATGGCAGAACAGAGTGGAAGAGTATGTAAAGGAGAGAAGCGTGAGGGGCAGGGGAGGGCTTGATCAAGTAAGGAGGGAGTGTTGGAACAGGGAGAACTGGAGGCACTTCTGCCGTGGCCAACCCCTTGGGGAGAGTTCCCGGGTGTAACGAGGAGTCAGAGCTATAGATAGATAGATAGACCTCGGTGCGCTACATCATCATGTGATGTGGCAGAATCGGTAACCTTCCAGTTTACCAGGAGTTGATCTCGTGATTAGGCCATGATGAATATGCTTTCATGGAGTATGAAGGCTAAGTATTCACCTTTACTCTGCTTTGTAGCTTAAAAAATGTAGTGCAATAATATATTCCAGTTTCTTTTTAGCACACACTGGTGGACAATCACAGTAATGGTGGTTCTGTATCTGCCCGAGTCTTGTAGGTCATGTTCACTATGGTACTAGAACTGAGGCACTTGACACAGCACTGATCTAAGCAACTCTGGTTACAGCATAAGGCAGTCTTCCCTAAACTTAATATCTAGTGGACTATTTTCTGTACTGTACAGTACACCACAACTCCTGATACTAGCATAACAATGTAGGATATACAACATAAACACACCTCTGTTTTGTTCCTTAACTCCCTTGCACATCTGACACAGATTATCATTTGTATCGGTGCTTAAAGGTAAGATGCTTTAGGGAAGTGAAGGCTACTTATGCCTGCAAACTGTGATAAGTTAAGCTCAGTTTAGGGCACAGTATTAAGAAATCAGTAACCTCTGATTCACTAACATCTTATCCTTTTAATTATCACAATACTTGAAATTAGATTGGATGGAATTTAATTACCTCTACATGGTTTTTAGTTATATTGGTGGACGTTTTTTAATAGAAATTATCCTGATATACTGGTCAGTATTAATGCACAAGAGGGTTATATAGTACTATATAATTATACTGTAATCTGTTTTTCTGAAGCTTGACAACCAAGAGTCACAAGTTTGATACTGTAATAGGTAAAGTTTTTAATTTTCACTGGATTATTGCTGTTAGCTACATAAAAACAGACTACAGTATAGGAACAAAATATTCCTCTAGTTATTACAATACCTGCTCACAGTATCTACATTACAACAGCATCACATTATAACCTGCATGATATAGACAACAGGTGAATATAAGAGTGCACTTCTTTTCTAATACTGTACAGTACGTCTTCCTGTTTGTTGTCATATAGGCTACAGTACATCAATGCAATTGTACCTCTACCAGTACTGTACTCAAGTTTAAGGGGAGACATTCTTTTTGATAAATACTGTATTAGGGCGACTGTGTCCTTCAAACTATGCCAAAAAAAAACATACAAACTTAATAATACTAATTGGGGACTTATTTCGTGGTATAGTTTGAAGGAATTGGTAGCCCTCCAATTTACTATAAAGAGCAAGAGTCCCCCCTTAAGTTCTCAGTATGGATATTGATATGGCAGTGAGTTTTCAAATGCCTTATGTCAAGTATGTGGGACAATAGCAGGGCTACAGATTCCCCCAAACTATGCTACAAGATTGATTCCCTATTAGTAATACTGAGGTTTTCTGTTTTCTAGCATACATGTAGTTTAAGGGAATCAGTAGCCCTCCCATTCACCAACGTGAGATTACCCCTTAACAAGTACGAGATATATATTCAGTTATTCCTGAAATTTATTGTGGACAGAATATATTGCTATGATTTGTGATTAATTTGCTAATGTATTTATGTCTTTCAAAATACACTGCCTTGGAAAGATTATATTTGTAAAGTGCAAAAGGTTTGGACCAAAGCTATGAATAATAAGACAGCATATCATTAAGGGGCCCTGTGATGTAGTCAGAAAATTGGAGGTTAAGGAGTCCTTCAAATATCGAGCCACGAAACACCACCTATATAGAAGAAGTTTGTTTTGTGGCATAGTCAGGAGGAATCGGAAGCTTTCAATTTTCATACACGATCACAGGGTCCTTATAACTTATGACAACTTTCACACAGCAGTGTGTGACTCTGAAATCAATAACTAAATTGAAATCGGCTTTCCAATTTTTCACATTATCATGGGATCACAGATCATTGTTCTGAATAGATAGTGATATACCTGATACCAGTTTTGTTTTACTATTTGAGCACTTTCATTTTTTTGTGTGCTACATGACCATTAATAAGTTAATACTGTATTTTGTACTACAACTACAGTACAATGGGTATCAATTATGGACAGTTACAGCCAGGTATTTGTGACCATCCTGATCCCTTCACCCCATTCATGTTACAAAGAACGAATAGGGAATAGATGTCAAACCGTACATTTCTGTGGTTACCGGTATATTTTGAGCCCAATATGGTAATCCATGAAAGTGTAACATGTATTAGAATGATCACCGGAACCAGGCTGTAACTAACATTGTATTTTGTATAGATGTAGTCAAGTGTTCTCACTCACCTACCATTATATTACAAAAATAATATGGTAGCAACAGATAGCTTTAGTTACTTACAGGTACAGTATTATATTTAATTACTGTACTTTTTATGAGGACAATCCAGATGTATACATTATATTCATTTCTAGTCTCAAATATTAGAAGGGAGGAAGTGTGAACCAAATTAATGACTACAACTGGAGGGAACTTATACACCCTAATAGGACTAAACATAAGATCAGAACTAACAGGGTTTTGGGATTTTCTTTCCATGCTGAGATAGTCTATACCAAAATAATATAATGCTTCTTTTGACTAACCCCTCTTTAAGTTGTGAAGTGTTGCCAGTGAAGGCTCCATAAGGGGTTAGGGAGTCTTTTGTTGTAGGTAAAATGGAGTTTATATGTCCTCTGAACAATGCAAGTAAACAGATATACCTTGTGGTGTGTTTACTGGCATAGTTTGAAGGAATCAGTATCCCTCCAAAACAAAGATAGAGGGGTGACAATGGGACACAGGGAATGTTCTACTAATACAGGCTCTCCCATATGTCTGGAGTCAGGGGGCAAATTGATGATTAAAAGGAAAAAAAAAAAAAAAAAAAAAAAAAAAAAAAACAGTATGCTCATGATATTACACTAATTTTAACACTTTTTATTCAATACAGACCCAGTAGATCATTTAGTCTGTATGATAATGAATAACAAATGCCTGGGAAAGCATTTAGTGATCTTCAATGAGGGACTGAATATAAAATGAAGTGGTGGGAACAAATACTTATTCGCATTAAATAAAGGGTCTGATTTTGTCCTGTAAAAGGAAAACAACGATGATTAACTCCTCTTACCCCATGGCTCCAGACTAATGGAACACACTTCATATGATCAATACTATATAACTGGACACTTTTTGTATTAACATTGCTTATACACTCTAAATTACTGTATTACTAAACTTACTATGCTATTAAAAGCCCCTTCCACACGAGAGGCAAAAAGACGGCGGGCACGGGCAACCGAGTGGAATTCTCTTGCTATTTACCAGTGTTACCACATCAAATAGTCCCCGGCAACCATTAGCCACTTGTGCCCACCTCCCACCCACAAAATTGGTAACAGTGTCTGCCCACCGTCTTTTGCCTCGTGTGGAAGAGGCTTAAGTATGATATAAAGTAATCGGAAACTCAAATTACATAGCAGATCGGTAGTACCTGTAACACGTTAAAGTAACAGATTCACGAGTTAACAAGTCAAAGGTTCAGAACTAAAGTATGGAAAACAGTTACATAATTAGGAAAAAAAAGGTCATGATCTTTAATTTGTCGGCTTCAATACAGTGCTTAAAAAAATAACTCTGGCTATTGTAAAAAATATGATGCAAGAGGAGTGTGTTGAACATTGTCAGCAGATGACTAGAGGAGACTTTTTACAAGCTTAGGCTATCTCTCCCTTACTGCATATTCCTCAAAGGTTGACATGGTGTTATTAAAAATACATTTCTTTTAATCTGGCAAAAATGCAGTTGCTCCTTTTTAACAGTACTATAATTTCTTGGCTATTCAGGAAAGTTGAAAATAAAAATAAATATATAACTAAGTATCCGCACCTCAAAAACACTGGCATGTACTCTAAATAATATACATCTAATTGTGAAAGTGACTGGGTATCCTTGTGGCATCTGCTGGCAACTGCAACATCCAGGAAAGTGCAATTACTCTCTGTTTGTAAATATTGTACACTACAACTTCGGTCACACAATTTTAGTAACAATAACATACATAGTGTCACATGGGTGGGATCACTGATGCATGAAATAAATCCACACTGGCAAATAAGAGATAATGAAGTTTTACTCTGCTTTGTTTTTCTATACACCTCATCATCTCGGCTAGTGTGGGACTTGTTCCTTAGAAATCATGACAAATTAATTAAGCACCTGAACATAATATCATCAGTCCCTATGAACACAATGGCAACAATTAAAAACAATAACAAACATTCTCATATAATACAGTAACTCCTTGCTATACAGGTTAAACTTTCAGTGCCTCATCTTCCTGTAACCTCAGTGGATTGCTGTTAAAGAGGGATATCTATTGTAGGTGACCTTGAGGGTTGCCAACTCCTCCAATCTATACCAGGAAACAAACTAGTAATGTACAGATAGTGTACAGATAGTGTACATAAAACTATTTGGTAGGATAATTTGGAGGAATTGGTATCCCTCCAATTCACCCATCATAAAATAACATGCCCCTCCTTAAAAGCAAATACACAATAACCTGCCTAAAATAAAAATATACTGTTACAGCCAAGTGGAATAAAATGTCCAGTTCCACTTACCAACAACAGAATTGGTACAAGGGAAAACTAAAAAAAATTTCAAAGTCTAATGATCGTACTTACAGTAGAATAGGATGATATTGCACAACAGTTTTCATTTTATACCTTTTCTGGATCATCATTTTACCCTCTACAAACAGATGAATGAGCATCTTCAAAGCAAATAATTTTATTTTTACTTTTACTTGAGATTTAATTATTAGTACAGTATCAGGATCATAGCAGCCTTCCTACAAGTATAATGTACATGTAGCAATGTTCCTGCAATAATTACCTTTTCAAGAGAGAGCATTCAGAAATCTAGAGATGTAGCAGATATTTGCATCCACAAATTTTCTGCAACCCTTTAAAGTTGTATTAGTATCTGCATTTGTATTTATAATGAAAGTAACATCTGCATCCTCACGTTTAGTAACTTTAACATGTACACATCTGCAGTTTTAGACACCCGATACATCCCTATTTCAGAGTACAGTACTGTATTAATCCAGCTGAAAATATGAAGATCTCCCAAAACATATAAAAAATTGAAGGTTACAGGAAATTGTTTCGAGTCTTAAAAGAAAAAAATAATCAGTATACCTGTACAGTATATTCTACTTTCCATAAGAACTTCAATAGTTCTAATAAAATTCATTATTTGTTGCATCTTGAGAGAGAAACATAAAATCTAGGACTACCTTGCTCACTTCTTGTATCCCAGTATGGCCTCACCCACACCGAAGTAGTAGACCATCTGTGCAATACCAAACAGCGGCGCGATGACGATCATCCTGCACGCACCACCCTTGAAGAATGCTCTGGGACCCTCAACTTTCAAGATGGTTCTGCAGGTACACAAAACAGTCTTGTCAAGCATTTGTAACATTCACTCTTAACACTTTAATTATTACAGGAAAATGCTTATGTCTCAATTAATGTCGACAGTAAAATACTCTTAGATTTCAGTTAACCATCCTTAAATGATCTAGTGAAAAACTAGAGACTACATCAGATGGGAAGAACTTAGTAACACTTGCATTACTTAGGCTAGTGCAAAATATTATAAAACTTTTAAAGATGATTCAACACACTGTACTGTATATTATACTCACCATAAAAATCAATTATTGATGCATAATACAATACAGAAACAAATACTGCACACATTTAACACTCACAATATGGCATCAGCAATTCCCTTGTATTGAGTGTCATTAGTTCCCTTAGACAGGAGTTGGAGTCGCGTCTTGACCACATCGAAGGGGTTGACTGCTAGGGCTGCCAGGGATCCAGCAGCACACCCGGACAGGAACGAACACCAGAACACTGCCTCTCCTACGGGGTATATAAGATGGATGGCGTTTGAAGACCCATGTAAGGAGTAGATAGGGTGGGTTGTACCATTATTCCCAGACCAAAAAAAATTGTAGTCCTCCATTTGCTAATTCGTTTTTCATTCCAGCAACGTATTATGGATTTACAAGTTAGAGTCCTGGTCACCACGGAGATCATGAGCAAGGTATGGTATGTGAACTTGTTATACTGAGAGTCAAGATGTAACACAAACTAGGACATACTAAACTACGTACCCGACCCATCAGATTTTCGAGGTCCAAGAGAATTGAGGTGAGCAAAGAGTGGGAAGTAGACAACGGAGAAAGACACATCCCTCAGCATGGTGGCAGTAGTGCCTCGGTACAAGCCTAAGATTCCCTTCTCTCGCAGCAGCTGTAGTGTTATTGATGTGGCCGAGATCTTGGGCACTGATTTGGAAGTTCCACCTTAAGAGGTCACAGAATTAGTTTATTATACTGTACAAATTTCATTGTATAATACCTATTGTTATAATTATTTTCCTGTTCTAATACTACCATACCAGGAGAGTGCACTTCACATCATTTGTAACATATTCATTATACATCAACAGTTTTGTATGAATACATATGTGCAACTTAATGTACAAAGGACTTCACTCGTTACTTTCATTAATTAGCAATATATTCTGAACACTCACTAGCCTGAGCTGCCACTCTGCCTGCATCCTGTAGTTGGATCTTCAGGAGTTCCATTGGTGTAGTGACCACAATCTGACACAATCCGGCCAGACCACCAGCTGTCATCTCTCGTAATATGGGCAGTTTCCTGTAGCAAAAAAACCGAGTTCAGTTAGTCTTTATTAACCATAGTGCATTAGGAACCTCATTTAAGCAGCCTCAGACTAAGTGAATGACAAGATGGTAATTCAATACTTACAAATTTAAGTTAATCTAACTCCAATGAAGTTATTTTGATTCAAGATATAAACTCTTCTGGCAAACAACTGAATGGTTGTTTCATCATAATTGACCGTAATTCACCAATGCTGTGTAACAGCACGGTGATGTTGCAGAGAAGGCAGCTACTTGATCTGGATGTTAGTATTTTGCTGGTGGCATTTGTGGTTATGCAGTTTTCTGTTTACACTCCCTGCTTTACTCACCCTTCTTTTGTGGTGAGGTGGTGTCGGAACAAATCATTAGCGGTGAGCTTGATGGCCTTCTCTGGGGTGATGAGGAGGATGTTGACACCTGACCCACGGTACATCCCAAAGTAACCCTCCTGACGGTATGTTTTTTTGAAGCAGTCCAACCTGTAGTATGGTAGACACAAGAGTAACTACAGACTGTATAAACAGTTTTTTACTAAAACTACACTACTCTACACATTATACCTTCCAACAGGGTAGTAATGAGAGTACCGGTACAATATGTAGGGAAGACTTGAGGTGCTCGTGACAATAACATTAGGAATATTGATGTGTGTGTTGGAAGCATAAAAATATCCAGCTAAGAAGGAAAAGGAAATATTTACCTTACTTTTGTTCTTCTCTTACACTTAAAAAAGGACATGAGGTTTTGTGGATGATACTGAGGATTACATATCTTTATAAAGTTCACCAATCAGTACCGAATACTCACATGGAATTGTACATACGTTCTCCATTGGGCCCAATCTGCTGATTCTGGAGTCGGGTCTTGACCAGATCGAGAGGAAAGACACACGTCACACCAACAATACCAGCAATACCACCATTCATAATCTTGGGTAACAACCTGTCAAATTGGTGACATTAAAGTGACAGAGCCACAGACTGATAAACTGGAAAGGCAACAAAAATATCAACACTCCAAAGAAGGAGAAGAGAGGAGACACAGAAAGCTTTAATGAAAAGACAAAGAAGGGAGAGATAGTTAATATCAGTAATATCCTGTAAGTGATTAGAGAACATGTCACTTCACAGGAAAGGGCCGGGACTAAGTGGGACATCCCAGCATGTGACTGGCCAGTAATAATCCACCCTTGCAGGTGAACTGAAGGGGAAATTAATTAATTGGGAAATATGATCCCACAAAAGTGCATTCAGTGGGTACGCCAAATTTCAGCAAAATCACAAAGGTATGTAGACTAGTCTCCAAAAGCAATGTGGAAAGACAGACAGATGGCCAGAGACAGTGCTCAAATTATGGAAAGATTATCATATTTCATATGACTGAGGAAGATTAAGATAATAGCTATGTTCTTCAATACTTCTTTGCATATTAGAAAGCTTGTTGGTATGTTTGTTTTATCAATGTATATATGCAAATTATGGCTGCTATGATTTACAGAAAAATTATTGCTTTGCAAAGTGAGTCCACCAATAACTTACTCTGACTCTTTCTATAAATAAGTTATTGAGCATTGTACTGAGCACAACAAAACGCAACATCATGTGACCCACACAAGACCTGAGGCTGGGTGTCTGCCAGATTTCCTCAGTCTTTGCTATTTATTTTAAGCTATCACCAACACAGTTCAGGAATCTACTAAAAATGCCATTGGGGGACATATGTGTAGTACTGTACTACATTCTATAAAGCTAGGAATGCTTGGTTCTCCATTCACATCACTTGGCAGACAATAAGTGATATAAAAAAGAAAATTTCAAAAATTCTCTATAAAGGCTGTTAGCTGAAGGTTTACATACAGAATTATGAATCACAGAAAGTAAAGCACAATAAGCCAGATATTAATCAGTTCAGAATTTAAAAAATTACAAGAAAAAAAAAATGTACATGGTAGTTACTGTATAACCCTTGGAAGGTATTATTTAGCAAACCTATTTCATCCAACAACTCCACTTTTATCCTCTTAACCTGACTATTGCCATTCAATTTTACAAATCACAGGGAAGATCCTTCAAACAATGAGTTAAGAATATTTCAGTAAATCCATTCAGCATGGTGACTCAAATGATAGGAGCAGTTCTGTTAGAGATGAATAAATTGAACACTTTTCTATTAAAGAACAGCTATTATCTCATAGCTGCTGCACATAAAAATAAGAACAAAATAACAAGGACAATTCACTTAAGCACAATTAAAAAGAACGACTGGGAAGGAAAGAGAGAGAAATTCCAGAAGGATTGAATTGCATGTTTACATTCCTAGCATGGTTTGTGTGGGGTTAGTTTTCTTTGGGCTGGTGTCTCCTTATTTCTGACCTATATATGTTTTGTACAGTAGTCTACATATAACTTAACTTACACCTGTTTACAAATCCCAATATTTTTGTGTTTCACTAAATACAGTACAGTACATACAAGCATGCTCTCTCATATATCATACTTATACATATCATAATTAATAGAAATCCATACTTACTTAAATTTTGGTTGATCTGCCATTGTTATTGGTGTCCCTGGTAGGTTACTGTAGCTGTTCTCTGTTGGATAATTTTTGTTCTTACAGTAAATCTTCTGATACAAAGCAGATAAGAGTTCATCCTATAGTAGCAAAGTATTTTAAAACTTAGTAGAGATTTTAGTCTTATTAAAACACAAGCTGTTTTTACATTTGAAATAATACTACATAGGACATATAAATTAGGGTACTGCACACTTAAGGGACCCTGTGTTGTAGTCAGAAAACTGGAGGTAAATGAGTCCTTCAAATATTGCCACGAAATACATACACCTATATAGAAGGAGCTTGTTTCATGGCAGTCAGAAGGATTAAGAAACCTTCAATTTTCATACACAATTTGTTCCATCCAGACCATAAAATTTACAAGTTCCTCTTTTGATCATCTATATACTTTACAACCCCAATACTTCATAATCCTAGTGAGTTTCCACCTGCTTGCAATATTTGGTGAAGAACAAAATATGACTAGGCCTATATAATTTGCAGTACAACAGCACGGGAAATAAAAGGATCCTTTGTTGGAATTCGGACATGTGTGTAGTTAATATCCTTTTGGGTAATAAAAAAATTGGCTTGGGCCTAAAATGTTCGCTTAAATTTCCATTCCATATAGTTTTAATCAATCACTTGCTCACAATCACTCAACGAACGAAGGCTCAGAGACTACTAGTATGGTAATTCAAGTCCTTCAGTGATAGTTATGTTAAAAAAAAAAAACTAGGCCACCAACAAAACTAGAACCCGACGACAAAAAACAGCTGATCCAGCCACACATCAGCTGAGCACCACCTCGTCGTCTGCTTCAAATAATACACACAAATTACTTTATCTTTCATATTTTCTGTCTTCCCGTGGGTTTTAAATTCGCCTACACACACACCCGAGTAGATTTCACGTACTGTCACTCGGAGAAATACTTAGGAAATAAATAAATTCCATGTAAATAAATCCCACGGCTCTAACCTGTACTACGACCACCGGCTGAGTGTGTGTTGTTGAGACGGGCCTGCCTGGGGTATGATTCATATTTTGCATCTATTATTAATATTTCTGCCTCGGTATAAAGCCAAAATATCATTGAAACATACTCATAGCACCATGGGGATATTAGATAAGAAGTGTATGGATATTGATACTCATTTGGGTGTTTTATTTTCTTTTTTCTAAGTTTGATAATCTACTACATTATAAGACATTTGGCATGTTGTTTTTGTTGTCATGTGAGGAGATACTGATGTAAATTATCCTTCTCTCCCCTTTTATGTCTCCTCGGTATTAATAATGTATGCCAGGGAGCGCTTCAGACATAATAATATCTGTGGTTGTTGGCATAGGTAAGGAATAAAATAATAACGATTTGGACACATTTATTTTTTTTGTCGCTTTTACGCTTAACAAATATTATTGTCCCCTATGTTACAGTTTATGCCAATAAATTTAATTTTGTCATTGAATAATACATCAATGAAACAGTGTCTAGGTAGAACAATGATTTGTATTTTGTAGTAACTAATGATGGTAGGATCGTTATCCCTACAAATGTCGCGTCGAAATTGTTTGATATGTGTGTGTGAGTGTTGTGATACTTTTGATTGTCATGAAATAGACTTACAGTGTTAAACATACACAAGTCTTGAGTGTGTGCAAATCCCCAACGATACTGTGTACAACGGGAAACACGCTGGGAAAGGTAATGTACAAAAGTTTGGGTTAATTTAAGATAAAATTCATCCGTGTTTGTCCTCTTCAAGCAGATCCCTCTTGCCCTTTTTATTTGGTTCTCTCAACAGTGTAATGAATCATTAACCACTCTTTCTGACATATTTTAGTATGATTGCCACCGAATATTTAAGGGTAACTGGATGGTGGCAGTAGAGGCAAACAAATTCCTGGATTATTGTTGAAATTGTCATCACCTTGCCACCAGCTACATACATACCACCATCTTTGTTTACATACTGGGCCATATTCAAGAACATTGATGGTGTATACGATGGTGTGGTACTGTACGACGGCTCTGTTGTTTGTCCATGGAGCCATCGTATGCACCACAAATTAATGTTCTTGATTATGGCCCACAGTACCACCATTTTTGTTTACATCCTGTGCTACACTTTTGACAGCCACGAGATTACTTTAAGATTCTCTGAAATCACCTGAATCACGTGTATTTCAGTGTTTTCAAGTTGCTGAGAGTGCATAATTGTGTACATTTTTGCTGTAATTTGTCTTGGATTACCGTGCAGTTACTAAAATCTAAGATATTTAATGAGCCTGAAAGTACACACTCAAACGTTTTTTAGGCTTGGATATTGCACTGCATGATAAGTAAGCTATTTACGAAAAAATGAAAGTCAAATATGTGCAATAGATTGTTTGCTTGACTAGGGTAGAAATTGACACAGATTTAAAGAGTGGACCCTAGTCAAAGTATTCCCGGGAGTGAAAATGAAAACAAATAGATGCGTAGAATTTTTACAATTATTATGAGGGTCTCCTTTTGAAGCTGTGTTTTTAAAGTGAAGGAAGATGAGTTGATTACCTGTCTCCTTCCCCTTTATCCTTGTCAACTCAGGGAATAGTTGAAAATTTCTTAAAGATTAAATTGGGGAAGGGAAATATAACAGTTGCCAAGAATATTATAGCCGTCTTTTGAAGTCCCCCCA
>JAWQEG010002510.1:0-2500 GCA_033782935.1 Petrolisthes cinctipes | reverse complement strand
TTGTTTTCTGTATATATCACCCCCCTGTCGTGTTGTTCTCTGTATATATCAACCCCATCTCGTGTTGTTCTCTGTATATCAACCCCCATCTCGTGTTGTTCTCTGTATATATCAACCCTCTCTCGTGTTGTTCCTCTGTATATATCAACCCTCTCTCGTGTTGTTCTCTGTATATCACCCCCCATCTCGTGTTGTTCCTCTGTATATATCAACCCCCTCTCGTGTTGTCCTCTGTATATATCAACCCCATCTCGTGTTGTTTCTCTTTATATTTCACCCCCATCTCGTGTTGTTTCTCTGTATATATCAACCCCATCTCGTGTTGTTCCTCTGTATATATCAACCCCATCTCGTGTTGTTCTCTGTATATATCAACCCCATCTCGTGTTGTTCTCTGTATATATCACCCCCCTCTCGTGTTGTTCCTTCGTATATTCATTGATTTGTTTACATCCTCTAAAGTATAGATTAAGACTCCTGTGTTGTCCCTGTGTACACCTTTTTATGTTTTTTTTTTTATCATACCTTGTTCTCGTCGTGTATTATAAATTGTATATATTTCGTACTCAAGATTTTTATCCCGTATATTAATTTGTTTTATGTATAATTATATCCTCAACACTAAGGATGCTGCCTCCCTTGTTCTCGTGTATTATAATTTTGTTTTGTTTACACTCGTTACAGAAGACACCGTGATGCTGAGTTGGGTACGGTTGGTGGCTTAAGGGGGTGCGGTTTAGGGGGGGTGCGGGGTGTTTTGAAGGGGTCGGTGGGGGGTTTTGGGGGGTGCAGGAGTAGGGGGACAGGCTTAGGGGGGGGGTAGGGGAGTGCGGGAATAGGGGACAGGCTTTCTACCCACCCCAAACCTGTCCCCCCTATTCCCACACACACACACCCCCAGTCCCCCCCCCCCCACCCCCAAGCCTGTACCCTATTCCCGCACCCCCCCCCCCCCCAGTCCCCCCACCCACCCCCAAGCCTGTCCCCTATTACCACACACACACACCCCCAGTCCCCCCCCCCCACCCCCAAACCTGTCCCCTACTACCGCACCCCGTTAATTTAGGGGAGATTTTCATGTTACTGATTCCTCCTAACTAAGCCAGAAAACAGATGCCCTTAATAATACTAAACCAGGGATCTGTTTCGTGGCATATATAGTTTAGAGAGGAATCACAGACTTTCCAATTCACCCACAAGAGAATCTCACCTTAATTTTCGCGTGGCACCCTGCATGTATGTATGTATGTATGTATCCAAATTAAGTGACAAGAAATTCCACACCATGCAGTTGTCTTGCTTCTCTGTCCCTGTATTTTCCTTGTATCTCTGTTTTCCCTCTTGTTTTGCCTCCTCTCTCTGTTTTCCCTCTTGTTTTGCCTCCTCTCTCTGTAATTTTCCTGTTTCCTTCCCTTCCTCTCTGTATTTTCCTCGTTTCCTTCCCTCCTTCTCTCTGTGTATTTTCCTCGTTTCCATCCCTCCTTCTCTGTGCACTTTCACTGTTGCTTTCCTTCCCTTACTCACTAACTTATCCTAGTTCCCTCTCTCACCCTCTCATATGTATTTCCTCATCTCCTTCCCTCCTTCTCTGTACTGTATATTTCCCAGTTCCTTACCTTCTCTGTATTCTCCCAGCGTCCACACACACACACACACACACACACACACACACACACACACACACACACACACACACACACCTCTTGGACTATTCATTGGGGAGAAGCAGTTGGTTGAGTGGTTCTTGAAGTTTGAGTGCTTGACGTTGCTACTAGTTAGGTCAACTTTACGTAGACGTGTTGTGAGTTGATATAGGTTAGTTAGGTTCATGTTTTTTCCCTTCCATTCCTGCATGCAGTTTTGCTATTTAAATTTATTATTATTTTTTCTTACCAGGAGAAAATGTAGTACCGTCTCACATATTTCAGAATAATTAATGTCTTGTTATTATAGATTGATTGCAGATATAGTATGCATTGTTTATACTCTATCTTTTTAACTGGTTTGAGTACAGGATATCATAACATGAAGCCCTTCAATAATTCTTCTGTGATGTTTTGTGTGTACTGGTAGAATCACTGGCCATTCTCATCTCCCTGTCATAACAAATGTTGACGAAAAAAAAAAAAAAAAAAAACATTATTTTTTTTATTCTATGGGACGAAGAAGAGAAAGTAAATAATTGTATTCGTTATTGGTTGTGGTTGGTGGAGGGGAGAGAGAGAGAGAGAGAGAGAGAGAGAGAGAGAGAGAGAGAGAGAGAGAGAGAGAGAGAGTGTGTGTGTGTGGGGGGGGGGGGGTTCTGGGGACCTACTTGACTCCATTTTACACCTGTCTCCCTTCGTTATCGGTTCTATCCTCTCCCTTCCCTCCTCCCCTCACTCTCCTCTCACATTTGGTACCTCCTTTCCTTTCCCTCTCCCTTCTCACATTGGGCTCTTCCTTACCTTTCCCTCTCCTTCCCTTTCCCTCTCCTCCCCTCCTTCCCTTTCCCTCTCCT
>JAWQEG010002509.1:132500-192783 GCA_033782935.1 Petrolisthes cinctipes | reverse complement strand
CTGTTACCGTATATATATTTTTTTAACTGTTACCGTATATATATTTTTTTACTGTTACCGTACTAGTATTTTTTTTTTTACTGTTACCGTATATATATTTTTTTACTGTTACCGTATATTTTTTTTATCTTCATCTCTCCTCGGTGGGCAAAGAAAGGTACTAAGATTATTATCGCCGGGCTTCAGTCGTCACCGGGTTTTATTTTCCTACACTAACTCCTTTACTTATTACGGCTGCTGTAAGGATTATTCCCAAAATTAATGCATTCCTTAGATGCCGAGGCAAACCGGTTTTTTCGGGGTTTGGATCCTTCATGAGAGCTCTACTTTCTTTCTCACTTTCTCTCTCTCTCTCTCTGTCTGTCTGTCTTCTGTCTGTCTGTCTGTCTGTCTGCTGTCTGTCTGTCTGTCTGTCTGTCTGTCTGTCTGTCTGTCTGTCTGTCTGTCTGTCTGGTCTGTCTGTCTGTCTGTCTGTCTGTCTGTCTCTCTGTCTCTCTGTCTCTCTGTCTCTCTGTGTCTCTGTCTCTGTCTCTCTGTGTCTCTGTCTTCTGTCTCTGTCTCTGTCTCTGTCTCTGTCTCTGTCTCTGTCTCCTGTCTCTGTCTCTGTCTCTCTCTCTCTCTCTCTCTCTCTCTCTCTCTCTCTCTCTCTCTCTCTCTCTCTGTCTGTCTCTCCTCTCTCTCTCTCTCTCTCTCTCTCTCCTCTCTCTCTCTCTCTCTCTCTCTCTCTCTCTCTCTCTCTCTCTCTCTCTCTCTCTCTCTCTCTCTCTCTCTCTCTCTCTCTCTCTCTCTCTCTCTCTCTCTCTCTCTCTCTCTCTCTCTCTCTCTCTCTCTCTGCTAGTGATGGTGCTTATTAAAGAGGGCATAACGAGGCTCTCCACAGATATGTATCAAAGGGCTGCTGAAACCTTGGAAGAAGAGCTCGAATGGAGGTGGTGTTGTGGTGGAAGGGGTGGAGGAGGGGTGGTGAGTGGGATGGGGTGGTGGAGTGGGATGGGGTGGTGGAGTGGGATGGGGTGGAGGTGTTGTAGTGGAAGGGGTGGTGGGTTGGGATGGAGGTGGTGTTGGGGTGGAAGGGGTGGTGGAGTGGGGTGGAGGAGGTGGGGTGGTGGAAGGAGTGGTGGAGTGGAGTGGGGTGGAGTGGAAGAGTTGTAGTGGAAGAGGTAGTGGAGTGGGGTGGAGTAGAAGAGTTGTAGTGGAAGGGGTGGTGAGGTGGGGTGGAGTAAAAGAGTTGTAGTGGAAGGGATGGTGGGGTGAGGTGGGTTGGGTGGAGGAGGAATTATAGTGGTGTGGGATAATGAGTTATAGTGGTGGGGGAGGAGAAGTTATAGTAGTGGTGAGGAGGAGTTATAGTAGTGGTGAGAAGGAGTTATAGAGGTGGGGGTGGAGGGGTGGAGGGGTGGAGGAGGAGTTATAAAAATGGGAGTGATAGTGTGGTGGGGTGGGGGTCGATGGAGTGGAAGGAGAGCTAGAGTGTAGGAGAAGCTGTAAGGTAGAAAAAGTGGGGTTGGTTGGGAAGATAGTAAACATTTTGTTAGTTATTAGAGATTGATCTATTGTGTGTGTGTGTGTGTGTGTGTGTGTGTGTGTGTGTGTGTGTTCTGTGTGTGTGTGTTCTGTGTGTGTGTGTGTGTGTGTGTGTGTGTGTGTGTGTGTGTGTGTGTGTGTGTGTGTGTGTGTTCTGTACGAGGACTGTGTTAGTGTGTTCTGTACGAGACTGTGTGTGTGTGTGTGTTCTGTATTGAGACTGTGTGTGTGTTTGTGTGTGTGTGTCTGTATGAGACTGTGTGTGTGTGTGTTCTGTATGAGACTGTGTGTGTGTGTGTTCTGTATGAGACTGTGTGTGTGTGTGTGTGTGTTCTGTATGAGACTGTGTGTGTGTGTGTTCTGTGTGTGTGTGTTCTGTACGAGACTGCTATAAACAGAATGGCAAAGAATAATAACGACAAGTGTGATTCATTAAAATGCAATAAACAAAACTTCTAAAAGGTAGAGAAAAAAACAAATCATCATAATTATGTAAGAAAGAGAGAAGGAATCAGAAGTAGGAGGAGGAAGAAGAAGAGAAAAATAAGAAAACAAATAATAAAAACAAGAACGATATTTAGTCCAGGAAGAAGTAGAAAGGTTGGAAAGAAAAGAAAAAATGGGAAGGAAGAGGAGGAGGAAGGAGAAGATGACATTGATAAAACATATAGAGGTGGGAAGGAGAATGTCATGTGCAAGATGGAAGAGAAACATGGATGATGGGAGTAAGAAGAACGACAATGATAACACACTAGAGAAGACGGTGATGGAAGATGGAGAAAAAGAGAGAGAGAAGGAAAAAAGGGTTAATACTCGAAAGAATGTAAAAGGCTGAGAGACAGAAGAGTAACAATAGATAGACGAACAGAGTCATGAGATAAATTGACACGAGACAAACACAGGTGAGCCATGACAACGAAGTAGAATATCATACTTACAATGAAAAAAACAAAAAACTAAGAATAAAAATAATAAACAGATAGAACGAAGACGAAAGAAGATAATAAGTATCAACACAAAAAACACAAAGAAAATAATAAAAGAAGATAGAAAGACGACGAAAAAAAATAAAAACTATCAACACAAAAACGCAAAGAAAATAATAAAAGAAGATAGAAAAAAGGCGAAAGAAAAAAATATATATAGACAGTGTGCAAAGACATAACAAAAAAAAACACACGAAAGCGAGGGCGAATGAGAGTAATAAAGAATAATAAAAGAATAAAAGAGGGTATAAGAGAGAGTGAGCATTTGAAGCATAAAATAAAATGAAGAGGACCAAGAATTATAGGGTATATAAAACTTGTAAATAAAAAGAAGAGTTCAGGTTGGAATGAATGAATGAAAAAAACGATAAATTGAAAAGAAAAGTGTTGGTGGGGCACAAAAAAGGATGAAGAAAGTGTAGAAGCGAAAGAGGATCCAATAAAAAAAAAAAAAAATACACACAAGACAAAAACAAAGGTTGAAAAAAGAAAACAATATTAAGAAACCATTGCAGTAACAAAAGAGTGTATAGCATATAATATGATACAAGGATGAATGAGTGTAAAAAAATACATAAAAAAATAATGGAGTGCAACAGTGAATGATTATATATTATAGAATTAGTAACATAATATCGAGTACAAGAACGAAGACGTATAAACGACAAGAAATACAATGCAGAGTCCAGCGAGGGAGTAGAAAACATAAACAAAAAGAAACATTGAGTGTAGGGCCGAGCGACCGAGTAGCAAATATCAAGTGCAGAGTCCATTGAACGAGTAGAAAAATATAAAGTGCAGAGTCCATTGAACGAGTAGAAAAATATAAAGTGCAGAGTCCATCGAACCAGTAGAAAAATATAAAGTGCAGAGTCCATCGAACGAGTAAAAAAATATAAAGTGCAGAGTCCATCGAACGAGTCTAAAAACATAAACCAAGCATAAGAGTGCAGGGCCAAGTGAGCGAAAACCAAAATTAGTGTAGGGTAGCGGTGGCGTGCTATCGAGTCCAGGGCCCCTCTCAAGATTTATGGCGGCAGGGTATCAGCTTCAGCCAGGCGTGTCTTAGGCCTCGACCGCCACCACCACCACCACCACCACCAGCGCCGTCGTTCCTGCAATCACCGGTTGTTGACCCTCCGCTAGTGGTCGGTCTGGTCAGCCTGGTGTAATAGCCGACCACTACTAGCAGCAACAACAGCAGCAGCAGCAGTAAAGGCACGAGAAGGAAGATAGAGGAAGTTAGAGGCTAGTTTGAAGAGGGGCATTATGATGGTGGGATGTTGAGTAAGGGGTTTGTTGTTGGTGGTGGTTGTTGTTGTGGTGGTATTGGTGGTGGTGGTGGATAGTGGTGTTTGTGGGTAGTGTTTGTTGACTCTATGGAAACTACAAACGAGTAAGGGAGAGTAAGGTAGATTGAGTGTCGTTTGAAGGTGTTTGTTTTTGTTGACAGTGGTGTTTGTCATGAGTTTGGCTTTTTTTTTTTTTTAACTACGACAGAAGTTACTCGAATGAGGTGAGAAGTAGTGATCTGGTTGGGTAGAGAGATGAAATAACCAAACAGCAACTACAGTGGAAGAATGCTGAAATATTTAGCGAGGAAGTAAAACACACAATAGCCAGTGCCGAATGGTGTAGTGAGAATTTATAATGAAAGTAATAAGCACAGACGTTTAAGAACCCTGTAATCGTGTATGGGAATTGGAGGCTTCTGTTTCCTCCTGACTATGTGACATTACAAGCTTCTTCCACATAGGTGGTGGTTCGTGGCAATATTTGAAGGATTTTCTAGACTCCAATTTTTTTTACTACATCACGGGGTCCCTTAAATAACTATCCGTAGCAGGGAGTGAATAGCTGGCCAGGGAAGCGAAGGAGTCACACACTACCAACAGAGGTGGAGTGTATGGGAAGGTAATGAGGATGGGAGAGAGAGTGGAGGTGGGCGGGAAGGGGCAGAATATGTACCTAGGTGTGGAGTGAAGGGAAATGATGATCCTGTTGGGTGATAAGAAGGGTGTATTGTTGAGATGAGGGTGGGAGGGAGTGAGTCGAGGGGTGGGGGGAGGGGGGGGGATGTATGGGAGGTAACGGGCGGTGGAGCAGGAAGGTGGGTGGGCGGATAATGGAGAAGGTAGGGGAGCTGAGTGGGTGGAGATAACGGGGCAGGGTGGACGAAGTAAAAAGTGGAAGAGGATAAGAGAGTAGAGTGAAGATAGCAACTTAAAGTGGTTGGAGGGGAGGGTCAGCTATAGGGAGATACACCTGTAGGTTCGAATGGGGATGGGGAGAGGAGTACGGTAGTGAGTAATTTGAGGTACACACCGGACTTGGACATATGGAAAGGCGAACTTGTGGGTATAGGATGGAGGAAGCAGGGTCGGATGAGGAAGGTTAATAAAGTTAGCTGGAGTGATGAGGTGTAGTAGAAGTATAGAAGAAATATGAATAGAGTGCAGGTAAAAGTGGAACATATAAGAAGACAGTAGCATAGGGTGAATGAGGAAGTAGCAGTCTGGATGGTAGAGAGGGAGCGCTGCAAAAGCTAATAATACAAGAGAACACTAGAAGACAGATATGCATCATTCCCTTGTAGAACAGTGGGAGATGGTACTTCAGTGCTTCAAAATACTCTAAAAATGATTCTATATGTGAAATGTAGAGATGATCATGTGGAAACGGATAGTAAAAATCTCAATGAGTATAAACGTATAATCACAATTCTACGGATCCTTCACCACATATTTTGCAGCCAGAAACTTATACAGATTTCAAGAGGATATATCGAGAAACTTTGGTAATTTGCAGACAGACAACAGGCAAACATGACGGCAGACAGACAGACAAATAGAGCGAGGAACGAAGTGGGAGAGTGATCAGGGAATATAACCATTTTAAGTTGATTTATGACGTGTACAGTACGAGCTATGATACTGCTCCTCCTGACAGTGTAGGAAAATACAGTGATATAATATTCCACTAACAAAAGCATGAATATTTATTATCTTACTAACTTATTCTCAACAGATACAGAGTAAAGTTTACCTTCACTACCACCAGAGCCTTTGTTGGACAAGTGGAGGTGACCAGACTGGTGAATGAAGGTGCATTTGTAAGTGGAGATGATCAAGCAAGTGGAGGTGATCTTACAAGTGGTAGCGAGACAAGAGCAAGTGTCCAGACAAATGGAAGAGACCGTACAGAATGAGGCGAGACGAAGTGGCTGGTAAACAGACTTAAGGGCACTCATAGCGTAACCAGTGGTGGTGTTGTGGGCAGTGTTGCAGGAGCAGGTGGTTGGCGGGTGACGTGCAATTCTTGTAATGGATGTGGCTCCCTTCACTGATTGCCTGCTGCCCCTCACGTCCCTCCCTCCTTTCTCCTGCCCCTTATGCCCGCCCCTCACGTCCCTCCCTCCTTCCTCCTGCCCCTTATGCCTCTCTCTCCTGCCCCTCACCCACCTCCCTCCTTCCTCCTGCCCCTCACTCCGTCCTCCTGCCCCTCTCTCCATCCTCCTGCCCCTCTCTCCTTCCTCCTGCCCCTCACTCCGTCCTCCTGCCCCTCTCTCCATCCTCCTGCCCCTCACTTCTTCCTCCAGCCCCTCTCTCCTTCCTCCTGCCCCTCACTCCCCTCCCTCCTTCCTCCTGCCCCTCACTCTCCTTCCTCCTGCCCCTCTCTAGTTTGCCCCTAACCCCCCTCTCTCTCCTGCCCCTTACGCCCTTTTCTCCCACCTCCCTCCTGCTTCACTCATGGCCTCACTCCTCCCCTTTACTCACGGTTTCCCTTCCTCAGGCTTTCCCTCTTCAGTTACTCATGCCATCCTTTTCTATAGCATGTCATTATGTATTAAGTACCAATTCTATTTCTCTCTATCTCATTTTTATACGTTAGGTCTACCTCACTCATTCTCACCCATTGTACACACATCCGATTTTCTTCAGTCAATTATATATACTGTATAATTATAATATAAACCTTTTTCAGTCACCCATTCATTCACATCTTCACTCTCTGTCTCCCATACGCACATATTATCTTCCTAATTCAGTATGTTTCCTTGGTTATGCCCTCCTCCCACTCTACTTACCTGCATTCCTCCTTCCCCCCCCCCACTCTATTTCCCTTCTTCCTTCCCCTCCCACTTTACTTGCTTTCCTCCCTCCTCTCCCATTCTTCTTCCCTCCATTCCTCCCCTCCCACTTTCCTTTCCTTCTTCCCTTGCCATTTTCCTTTCCTTCCCTTCCTTCTTACCTCCCCTACCAGTTTCCTTCCCTTCCTCCCTTGCCATTTTCATTCACTTCCTTCCTACCTCCCCTGCCACTTTCCTTCCCTTCCTCCCCTACCACTTTCCTCCCTTCTTCCCTACCTCCCCTGCCACTTTCCTTCCCTTTCTTCCTACTCCCCTGCCACTTTCCTTCCCTTCCTCCCTTCCCTGCCACTTTCCTTCCCTTCCTCCCTACCCTGCCACTTTCCTTCCCTGCTCTGCCACCAACTACAACATTGACCCGAGGAGAGTATATATGACCTCAGCACGTCTCACCTCCCGTCACCGCCATCATTATCACTCGACGCTGACCTATTACATTGTCTCTGCAACATGTACTTAACCTGCAGCTTTAGTTTATACCGGGTACCTCAATGAATGGGTCCCTTATACTTCTTCCACTCCAGGCTTGTATCTGGGGCAAAGGGGTCAAATGGAGGGAACGTCTTGTTTGAACGATTTTTTTTTTTTTTTAATACGCGACTCCATCGATTTCCGTAGTGTCTGGTTTGATCTTCTACTAATAATCTAAAGATGAGGAGTATAAAATTAACATTACTTATTAAGGCAAGCAAAACGGAAACCCGTAATAATCTTGATTTGAGAGTTTTATACATAATATTTTGTGAGTTCATAAAAAGTTGTATCCCTTGCGGTCACCCCTGCAAGATCTATCTAAATAATGTATTACTATTGGAAACATCTCCAGTACTACATCCTTCAAGGAATATGAATATCGTTCATGGGATGTTGGTATTATCGAACCAACTTCCTCACCGTATAATATCCATAATGGAAGCTGATATTTATTTATTCGAAGGGTTTGAGATTCACTAATTTCTTCCTGAGATAAGTGTACTATAGTGGAAGGTGTAGACTTCCTCCAAGTGTACAATCAGAAAGAAAAAAAAGTCTTGGCTGCCTCAAGAGATTAGGTAAATGGCTTGGCCTGCGGTGGTGTATGTTTTTACACTTCAACACCTGAGGGAGGTACTGGCTTTAAACATGTGGGCAATGCTTTAAGAGTCTTAGCGCCCCTTTGAACCTTAACCATTTCCTTTCCTCTTCTCACCTTTACCTCCTTTTCTTCGTTTTCCTTTGTGTTTGATGTTCATTCTCTCTGTCTCTGTAGTACAAGCTATTTCTGCCCTAACACAATATTCGTTCTTCCTCCTTCCACTTACAATCAAGACACTCAGGGAAACTCTATTATCGGGCTTAAAGGGAGAGTATACTTTTGGTACATTGGAGCGCCTTGATTCCTCCAAAGTATGCCAGAAAACAAAACCAGAGGAACAAAAATAATGGTGGCCTGTTGCTTGGAATAGTTTGGAGGAATAATTTGCTCCGGATTTACCAACACTGTATCCTCCCCTTAAGGTGGAAGTGCAGTGTTGATAAATCTGTAGCAACCGATTCCTCCAAACTATTCCAAGCAACAGAACACCATTATTTTTTGTTCTTCTGGTCCTGTTTCCTGGCATACTTTGGAGGAATCATGGCACTCCAATGTAACAAAAGTAAATCACCCCCTTAATTAAGTCATATAATATTTGTGCTGAAGTTGAAAGCCTGAACAAGAACTTCATCCCAAGCCGCCAAGGAACACTGAACTCCGGTACTAACAAATACAAACTAGGATGATGGTGGCTGTATGTACACTCGCAATCCAAAATATGTATCCAGGCTTGCTTTCAATAGCCTGATCGAGTATTAAGCGAATTCAGGCAAATATAAAACAAGATAAGCGTTGTAATTATTAGTTCACTACACTGTCAAATGATTCGAAACTTCAACAAGACCTGGATACATATTTTGGATTGCGAGTGTACAGTCGGCGGCAGAAGTCGTGTCGCCTCACCTGCTTCACCGAGACGCACAGTGTTCATGGACTCGAGAAATACGCATGTTTTCTACACCCAATAATCTCGAGTCTATGAACATTGCGTGCCTCGGTGAAGCAAGTGAGGCGACAGGACTTTTGCTGCCGACTGTACTTCACGTCATTGAATTTCGACCACCAGTCATGAACTTTATTTTGTTGGGTCCTTCAGGCGAAACTTCGATGCTTCTTAAGTGTTGCGAACTTGTATTGTATGGAGTTTGGTAGTGTATTAAATTATGTGTTAGTTTAGATATGTTAGTAAGATTATGTGTTAGTTTAGAATATGTTAGTTAGATTATGTGTTAGTTTAGAGTTGCAGATTCATTATAATACATACATACAGACATACATACAGCAATAATGTTTTGGTATATTATCTTACAACAGTGTCCTGGTATCTCTCTGACGGGAACTGAACCAGGTATCTTAACAAAGGGAATACCAAAATAAAACCAAGCATTGTCCACCAAACAATAACTTTCGAGGTATTCTCATATAATATACAGACACTCAGAGTCATACCCCCCCGTCCCTCCTCCCCCCCCCGTCCCTCCTTTCCCCCACCCCGTGAAGCTGCAGGATAACCAGGCAATGATAATGGCTTGTCTTGGAACCCGGCACTAAAAACCTCAGGTCACACCATTCAGAGCCTCTAATTGGTAATAGGGACAGGTAGGAGTGCGTCCACCAGTTCCCACCAGCCGCAATCACAGTGTGTCACGGGTAGTGTTGCAACCTCATTGACTGTTTCATCCCCAGGCAATGTTACAACCGCATCAGGTATTATATCCCCGAGAAGGATTACTACCATAACAAATATTTAACCATCATTATCATCATCCCATTATACTTTACCTTAATGAAAAATGATTGTTGGAAGATAACATACAAACAATGATATAAATTAATAAAAACATTGATGTATCAGCAAAATCAGCCGATATACAGTGACCACAAATGTCGTTTTAGAAGGTAAGATTTTGAAGGGAAGTTTTTGAAGGTTACTGATTCCTCCTAACTATACCATAAAAAAGAAGTGCTCAATGGTACAGTACTAAGAGGGGATCTGTTTCATGGCATAGTTTGGAGGAATCACAGACCTTCCAATTTAACAACAAAATAATCTCCCCTTAAGCCATTTATAAAGCACTATACATCGAAGTTGCTATTGGGTTTATGTATATGATTGGTGTATAGTCAATAATCCATAAAATGAATAATTACTAACTTACTGTCAATTAAATATTAGATAGTTTAATTAAGATCTTTCATGAATAAGGATCCTAATGTACACACACACACACATGCTATCCTCCATCATCCTACACCTTCCCATCATCTCTGACCTCTGATGGCCTCCCTCTCACGCCCCGCGATGATTGACACCTCATGCTAATAGTAATGTTTGTACCGATAAATCCAATCACATCGTTTTGATTCATTTATGTATCTGTCATCGTCAACTTGGGGTGTGGATAAGTGTTTTGCTAATGATAAGGCATGTTTTGTCTCGGTTTCTACTCCACCTCTTTTAGACAGATATAGGTCCTATCCTCCATGTAGTAACTTGTATCCTTGAAGTATCCGTTTACTGTGTGTCTGGGAGAATTATATTGTAACCTGTAATTGAAAGGGAAGCTTGACCCTATACGATAAAGACCAATCACGAGACATAGTATACAATCTCACCTACATTTAAGGATATTTACCCCGTCTCAAAACGTGTTAAGGGAAAAAAGAAAAAGAAAAATACACTCAAATCGGCCAGATCGGCACACAGTTAAACGAACCCGACAGCGCCTCCTGCAGTCACTGATGAAGCTGTCAGTGGGACATGATGTTGTGTTTTGATTCAATATGTATCAGGGTCCCAGACGTGTGGAAGTGATACGGTTCGCCTGGTGTTGTGTTGTTGTCAAATTGGAGATGTTAATTCCTCCATTCTGTACCACAAAACAGCATATCTAAAGAGAGGGGCTGTTTCGCGACATATGTTGGAGGATTCAATAGCGTTCAGTTAATCCACAATACAAGGGCCTCTTAATGTGACACGTGTCGGGGGGCGGGAGTGAGTCGGTGGGTGAGGAGTGTGGATGTCCGTTGGTGAGGGAGGGGTGTCTGTGGGATATAGGGGGTGTCTCTAGGGGGTGGGGGGGCTGATCTGACCTGGTGTGATGGTAGTACTCTGAGTCTGATAATACTGGATCCATAATGTTGTCTGGGAAGCGATACCTACTCATTCCTCCAAGCCATGCCACGAAACATTTGTCATTAGTATGTGCGCTGTTTTGAGGCAGAGTTTGGAGGAATGGGAAGCCACCAGGTATGAGCCGCAGGAAACTTAATGGATGCGACTGTGGGTGGTCTGGATTTAAGTGGTGATGATGAGGCTTGGCTGGAGGGTGATGTAGTTCTAGGTGGTGAAAACAGGTGAAGGTTCGGTTGCCTAAGGCTTTATTTAGAGAAAAGAGGAAAGAGAATGAGGAAGTGGAAGAGGGAAGGGACAAAAAATGACCTACCTGTTTATTTATTGCTACCCTGAGCCAAAGGTAACATCTTTTATAACATATATATTCCACGCAGTGAATATCTCAAATGATTCCCACTGCGGAAAGACGTCATATAAATGTTTCTCTCCTACGTGTACAATAAACTCTCACATATACACCGCCCCCCCCCCCCACCCACACACACAGAAAAGTACAGGTACGGTACTGACGCCTTGCCAACCTCACTGTGAATCATGAACCCGTGACGTTTAAAAATGAAGCACTTACTAAAGCTCAAACCATACCGGGTGCCACATTACTTAGTGCTTCGGTTTTACACGTCACGGTTTCATGGTTCATGTTGAGGAGTTAATACCGTATAGTCCGTGGATGTAGAGTACAGTCGGCGGCAAATGTCCTGTCGCCTCACTTGCTTCACCGAGGCACGCGATGTTCATAGGCTCGAGATTATTAAGTGCAGAAAACGTGCGTATTTCTCGAGTCCATGAACACTACGTGTCTCGGTGAAGCAGGTGAGGCGACAGGACTTCTGCCGCCGACTGTACATTTAACACAAACAGGCGTACACTCCTCATCCCCCACACCACTCACTCCTCATCCCCCACACACTCCTCATCCCCCACACACTCCTCATCCCTCACACACTAACCTAAATACTGGTGGTTTTGACACGTGACTCCTCTTCCCTTCTTCCCACCATGCATGTGTTGTCAATCTTCTTGTCCCGTAACATTAATTTGGAATACCAAGAGCTTCCTTCACCTTCTGTATCCAAGGTTGTATATATATCACTAGAGAAGGGGAGCTGTAATGATCAAGACTCTAATCCATAGGTCGAAACTCGGAATTATTGCTTTATGGGAAGAACCTGTTAAGGACCCTGTGATCGTGTGTGAAACTTGGTGACTTCTAATTCCTCCTCACTATGCCACGAAACAAGCTCCTTCCATATAGGTGGTGTTTCGGGACAATATTTGAAGGACTCATTTATCTTCAATTTTCTCACTACATCACAGGGTCCCTTAATAATAATGAATGGGTCTGTGTTGGTGTCGGTGTAATGGAAGATACTGATGAATCCTCTGGCACAAAACATACAGAACCTTCAATTTAATGAGTGAATCTGCATCGCGGCATATTTTGGAGGAATCGGTAGCCTGAAATTCGTCGATAACATTATACATACAAGTCCATTCTTTACATTGAACCATGGACCAACTGTTCCTTCCCTTTCTCCTTCTGTATTGATCATTTTCACCGGTTATTAATTAAGAGCGATGAAAGAGGGGGGAGGGAAGAAAAAATTGTTCCCTTGCAATAAATTTGTGATGAGAGGATAAGGCTCCGTGTTTAGTGTTGTAGCAGCTAATGGAACGAGGCCTGGCTGGGGAAATATAGTGGGATCAGATAATATGTGACGCCCCCCGAATAGCAGAGGCACCCGGACCATCAACCAACTTCATTAAGGGAAGGTTCATTTGTTGGTGAATTGGAAGGTCTCTGGTTCCTCCAAACTATGCCACGAAACAGATCCCCATATAGTAGTACCATTGAGGGCGTCTGTTTTCTGGTATAATTAGGAGGAATCAGTAGCCTTCCAATTTACCAGCAAGAGAACCTCCCCTTAAATTTCTCCTGAGCCAATTCTGTTCTAAAATATTGTGCTGTATATTGTTGTCACTTCCAGCATTCACGGGGACTCTGGATAAAAGGGGAGTAAGAGCCATGTCACGTGGAACTGTTGACTCCAATGTGGATATTCTCACTCGATGTGTTCCATAGTTATAGTTATAATACATTAACTCTCCACTTGACAAAACTTTTACATGCCAGCAGAAGGCAATAATTCTTCCTTGTTTTGATTTGATTATCTTCTCTTTCCAACATTACTATAAGATGTTATGTTGAACCTTTTAACTTTTTTACAACGGAGTGCTTTCCTTGGCGTATGAAATTATTAGGTTTAGTCCAAGTATATTGAATAAAAAAAAAACCTCATGAGTGCTTCCCTTCAATAGAAATCAGTATTATAGGGTGCTTCCTTACCCTTCCAGAGTCAGGAAGCGGAGGCCTTGTTGTAGAGGGAGGGGTGATGCTCGTTATGGTGGATGTAACATGGTGGATTGGGCGGGGTGAAGGTGTTTAGGGTGGGGCGAGGTAGATGTAGTTAGGCAAAAAGGAAGGAGAGAGGATGAGGTAGATAGATAGGTTTGGATGGTGGTGAGCAGTTAGGAGGATGTGTTGTGAGTGGAGGATATAGGATGGCTAGGATGGGCTTTGGTGGAGGCATGCATGGTGAGGTGAGGTGAGGTGGATGTAGGTAGGGTAGACGGGGGAGGGGTAGTTAAGATGGGAGGGGTAATTGGGATGGGAAGGGTAGTTAGGATAGGAGAGGTAGTTAAGATGAGAAGGGTAGTTAGGATAGGAGAGGTAGTTAGGATGGGAGGGGTAGGTAACATAAAAGGAAGTAGGTGGGGGGATGATTTGGTATAAATAGTTAATATGGGTGGGAGGTGAAGGTAGATAGAATAAAGTGAGTTAAGATAATAAAGATGGAGGAGATGGAGGTAAGACAATTATACTGTATCTTGAAAAAAAAAAAAAAAAAATATGCTATCGAAATATTTAAATATCATCATAAAACGTTGATAAGGTGTAGCATTGTTTATGATATGTTGTGAAAACGTTTACTTCCTCCTGTCAAGTCCAGTATAATAATAGCTATATTTATGTTGTTGAAAGATTATCGGAACTGTTTTCTTTGTAGGATATATTATCATAAATTGCTGTGATGTGAATTTATTTATTGTTACAACGTTCTTACACTGCCACCACGTTTACACCTTATCAGATCCTTCATACCAAGACACAGAGGTGCAACAAAATAATTCCAATTGTGGTGTTTATTCACAGTTACAGTAGCTCTTGAAGAAAAGGAAATGCAATTGCTCACAGTTACAGTATACGCTCTTGAACACACAGCCAGCCAGAACGTTTATTGGTGTTAGGTGTGAGTGAGTCCTGGTGCTCGATTACAACCCACTATATATAGATATGAATGAACCATTAAGCCAGACGCAGCGGCAGTAGTTTCACCACCACACGACAATCAGGCATCTCAAGCTAATAATTCTAAGGCGTAAATAGGTTTTTGCTTCCCTTGTCCGGCAGGCGCTCAAAAAAAAAAAAAAAAAAAAAAAAAAAAAAAAAAAAAAAAAAAAGAGAGAGAGAGAGAGAGAGAGAGAGAGAGAGAAAATACAGAGAAGAATAAATTGTATGCTAGAGGTCCTCCTAAGTCAGACCTAACTGTGGGTAAGGAAGGGCCATTGTTCTCGTGTGACCTTGTAAGAGAGGGCATGTTATCTGAGGATCAAACGTGTGGTGGTGTCCCGTTGCAAAGGTTGGTTGGATTGGCAAGAGATGTTTTGGGTAATTAAATGTTGCAGTTGTTGTTGTATTGAGTAGGGGAATCCTCAAGTGGTGCAGGTGTTGCATAGAGGAGTTGATTGGCACTGAAGTAATTGATTAGCTTAGTGATTGGGCCCCATTGGATGTAATAAAGAGTGACTAATTCAAAGGCACTAAGTTTTTTGTTCAAGTATAAATGGGGTTGGTTAAAAGAGGTTTAATGATATAATGTTTAGTTGCGGGTGTTGAATGCATGTAAGTATTATATTGCCTGTGTGATTTATTAAGTGTTGCAGGTAAATCCGGGGGGAATGGTATGGTAACGAAGCGATGGATAGGGCAATGTTTGGAAGATTAGGTGTTAAAGTCTTGTATTATTGAGTGCTAGAATGATCAAGTGTCCCAGGTGTTGTATTTACTTGGGAGAGTGGTTGTAGATTTAGGTGTGGTAAGAAATGCACTGAGTGATACAATTATCTAGTGTAACAGATGCGGCAAAGGAAAATGGTTCTGTAATGAAGTGTTTGTTGGCTTGAGGTGTGGTTGGGTAATTGGGTGTTGCATGAGACGCCCTTACTATTATGAGGTTGTAAATTATTGTAATGTCTATATACTGTCACGTCATTATTTCTTTATTATTTACACTGGTGTGATGAGTGGCTGAGAGTGGAAGGAAGGATTGGTGAGGATAAAGGCAGAGGAGGGATGGAGACGGGAGAGAAGATAGAGGCGGAGAGGGGATTGCTGCAGAAGGAGAGTAGGTTGGTTGTGTCATGGAGAGAGCAAAGTGAGGGGCGTGGGTGGGAGTGAGGATGGGAGGGCAGAGTGAAAGAAGAACGGGAAGTTGGGATTCATGTGATCTGTGGATGGGAATTGGCTATGAGGCGAGTAAGACCAAGGAATGCTGATGGTAGGATTAGTAAGCTTATATGGTGATGACGGTGGTTAGTGAGTTGTGGTTAGGAACAGTGGACATGCAGTGGTGAAGTTGTGGGCAAAGTACAGGCCAGCAGGAGTAGACATGGAGGGGGTCTTGGTACGGAGCGGAGTGCAGTGGTAGTGGTAGTGGTGGGTATATGGGTTGGTGGTGGTAGGGTAAACGAGGGAGAGGAGAAGTGATGTAGATGAGGTATGGAAGAGGATCAACATGGAAGGAATGAAAAACTGGATGAAGAGCATGACGAGAGAAAGATTAATAGGAATAATATAAACATTAATAAAGAGAGCATGAAAAGTCTTTGGAAAGGAGGCGCCAGATTTTGCGTCCCATTGATTTTATAGTGGACTGAGAGATGGCATTGTAGTACACACATAGATATACACTCAGACACCATACCTTATAAACTAATGTGGATGAAGGGTCGGTGATGGCCAAGACCCTTTCTGGAAGGAGGTTCGTAGTGATCATCACATGGAATACCGAAAAGAAGATAATCAAGGAAACTTTCGAAAGGGTATTAGTCATTCACGAAGTTATATCTTTCGAATTAATTATATATCATTAACATAGTAATATATGGAATTAAGCAATTCCGAAATATTTATGATGAATAATAAGGCTATTGTAAACTTTCCAGAATGAAAAGTTTTAATGAATATGAGAACTTCTTAAAAACCCTGGAAGCCTCAGCTAAAGTTTCAGGTAATGAATAACTAGCGAATAATAATAATATTTTGTTTTCGAAATCTTGTGTTTACTGTAAGTAAAGTTTTGATTCCCTCAGTCCTGGGCACGCACACACCCACAGGAGGAAAAACAGTAATATGATCTGATAAATAGACCACAGCTATTGGCAGATACACTGAGGGACAGTAGCCAACCATGTCGACCTCCACAGTTATTATCATTTTGCAGGGAACAACGGAAAGGCTCCCTGGGCTACTTATTACAGATATGAAATGCACTTCATTAACTCATACAGTTACTCTGCTTATCATAATTTATATTGTTGAATATATCTTTGCAACACAAGTTACACACGAATATTGATGCGTGGTCGTTTCTTTCCTGTTTAATGTATTCCTGATTATTATGTCTTACCGAAGATGAGATATTTAAATTTCCACCGTCGGAAACTTTCCCTCTAAAGTATACAGGAATTATGTGCTCCCGAATCTTACATATTACGACTTGTGGACTTGTTAACTATAAAACCCTATTTAAATATTGGTTTTCTTCCAATGGACATCCCCGTAGGGAGGTATTGCCTGCAGTGATATGAGCAATACTTTAAGGGTTTTGGCGCCCCTTCGGCCCCAGCCACTCCCTTTCTGTTCTACTACTGTCCCTCTTTTCATTTTATTTCCTACCTGCTTGCTGTCACACCTCTCTATCACCTTTCTCTGGCGCTAGATGACCTCGCTGTTGCGGCGCCTAATATTAATCAATATTAATTATAATAATTATAATAACTATACAGCTATAATATTATCGAAAGTTTAAAACAGCAGAAACTAGTGTTGCAATAGATATATGATAACCAAAGTCCTGTTATAAATCTCATATACAACTCAAAACATGAGCTAGAATATTGCTGATCAGTAAATTGTGAGTACACACATCTTGATCGACTTGAGCCTTGTTTGCTTTGACTGACTGACTGAATGAATGATTTAATGAATGATTTAATGAATGACTGCTGCATGAATGACTGACTGATATAATGAATGACTAAATGAAAGAGGGAATGGAAAACAGACCCTACACAATAATACAGAACAAATAAATATGGAAAGAGAAAAAAATAATACATCCACTACGGCCGCGTGACTCTGCTGAAACACGAACGAACGAACGAACGAACGAACGAACGACTTGGCTGTTTACATTCGACCGATCCTATCAACGAATATATTGAGGGACGTAACTCGAGGGTGGCACAGGATCATTGCGAGTATTGTCAGGTGAGGATTTACGAGGTGCAAGAAGAGTAGCAGCTATGTAAATCCTCTCACCCTCTTATTTTCACAGGCAGACAGCAGGAGACTGAGTTAAGGACCCTGTGATCGTGTATGAAAATTGAAGGCTTCTGATTCCACCTGACCATGCCACGAAATAAGCTCCTTCCATATAGGTTTGTGTGTGTGTGTGTGTGTGTGTGTGTGTGTGTGTGTGTGTGTGTTTCGTGACAATATTTGAAGGACTCGTTTATCTTCAATTTTCTGACTATATACACCACAGGGTCCCTTAAGCCAGAATCTATAGGGAAAGGTGTGAGTGTGTAGTAATGAAGTGCCTGGTGTTTGAGGGTATGTACAGTCACGAGCATTAATAAGTATACAGCTGTGGTTGAAGCTTTGAACAGTCCATCATTTCACCAACGAACTAATTCCAATTGAGATCTTATTGTGCATTTATTTACTGTCTCTAGGTATTCGAAGCACACCTGTAGACTTACTTGTGCTCGTGAATGTACAGTATGTAGTGGTTGGCTTGTGTGTGTTTGGAGAGGTGTGTGTCCTTGCGTGCATGTAGGTGGAGTAGTGGGTGGTGTAGTTGAAAGGGAAGCAAGAGAGGTGGAGGTAAGAGAGGTGGAGGTAAGGGTGGTGGTGGTGGTGGTAAGAGAGGTGGAATGTGGGATGAATGTGGTTGTAGTGATGCAGTGTATATATATGATAGGTGGAGTGGTGGTTCCGTTGGTTGAGAGTAAGATGATAGGAGCAAGGGAGGTGGAGCAGAAGAGGAGGTGAGGGTTGAACGGTAGAAAAAGATGATGGAGGGAATAGGATGATGAAGCAACGTGGAGGAGAAGACAAGACAGTGGAGAGAAGAAGAGGGTTGGATGATAAAGAAGGGTGATGGAGGGAATAGGATGAGAAGACAAGACAGTGGAGAGGAGAAGAGGGTTGGATGATAAAGAAGGGTGATGGAGGGAATAGGATGATAAAGCAAAGTGGAGGAGAAGACAAGACAGTGGAGAGGAGAAGAGGGTTAGATGATAAAGAAGGGTGATGGAGGGAATAGGATGATAAAGCAAAGTGGAGGGGAAGACAAGGATGTGAAGAGGAGAAGAGGGTTGGATGATAGAGAAGAGTGATGGAGGGAATAGGATGATAAAGAAAAGTGGAGGGGAAGGCAAGGATGTGGAGAGGACACAAGGCAGGGTGATGATGTGTGGGTGGAGTAGTGAGCAAGGAGATGAGTCCCGCTAGGATGATATGTATCGGGGAGTGGTGAGGCTACAGGATGGCTGGGTATATGATCACCAGTAGTAGTAGTAGTAGTAGTAGCAGTAGTAGTAGTAGTGGAAGAAGCAGTAGATGTAACAGCAGTAGCCCCTAGCGGCAACACTGTCAAGAGCAGCTATACTATATTGGACTGTATCGAATAACGTTGCAACAACAGTAGTATAATGTCATGTGGTATTGTTTGCAAAATATAAAGCATTAATATTATAATGACAGAAGCATTCACAACATTAGTAATAAAACAGCATAAAATGAGTATCAGCAGATATAAGGTACCGACAGATGTTAATAGCATTAGCAGCAACACTAGTAGCAGTAATTTTTATAGCAACTGTGAAAATATTATCCAGTATAATGGAGGAAATATCGGGTGAAAAAAAAAACTCATCCAGGCCAGGATCAGCAGTGGGGAGAAAAACAGAAGCAACAAGATGGACAGCAGCAGCAAGCAAGGCGAAGAGGCAGTAGCGGGATAAGCTCGTCAGTAGGGGCGGGATCAGCAGGGAAATCAGGGGTCTGGAGTACAGTGAATAGCAGGTGGAGGGGTACCGGAATCAGAAGGATCAGAGAGAAAGTCTAAGAAGGTACCAGGAAAGGCATAGCAGACGCAAAGGGGAATCATTGTACTAGCAGTTGGAAGGTCAGAAAGAGAATAGTATTAGCGAGGTATATAACAGTAGAAAAAGTAACGGGAATTTTATTAGTAGAGATATGGTACGAATATCAAAAGAAGCAGTAAAAATAACAACAGTAAAAATAACAGTAAAAATAACAACATAGGCAGCAGCAATGTAGGCAATGGGACAGGAGGAGATAAAAGGAAGATTAGAAGAGAGAGCAGCAGGAGGAGGAACAGTAGCAGGAGAGGAAACAACAGTTGGAGGAAAAGCTGGCAGAGGTAGAAGCAGTAAAAAGAGAAAACAGAAGAGGGAAAAGTAGCATGGGGTGCAGCAGGAAGAGAGAAAGCAGTAGAAGGGAACAGCAAGGCAAGAAATCAATAGAGGGAAAAAAGATGAAGCAGTAAGAGAGGAAGCAGTAGATATAGAAAAGGAGGGAACAGTAAAAGAAAAGAGAAGCAGCAGCAGCAGCAAGTGGTCACAGTAATTGTCCTGGTGTACATCCATCAAGAGAGCAGTTCAGTGACCGAGAGTGACCCTGGTGGTATGTTGGCCAGCCGCGGGTCACCAATTAGGGTAGCACCGCCCCCTCCTCTCTCTACTCCCCCCCCCCATCCCTTACTTACTGACCCCTCCTTCTCTCCTCCATCACTGACCCCTCTCTTCCACCCCCACACTGACCATCATCATCTCCACCCACACTGCAGACGCCTCCCAACTTCGTCCATCCTAGCTTCTCCCACACTAATCACTCCCTCCCTCACTCACTGACCTTTCTCTTCCATGTATCTGCTGACCCTCTCTTCTTCCCATAACTTCTCCCGTACTGAAACTCCCCTTCCACTCGTGTGCTGACGTCATCCTCTTCCTACACTGACTCCTCCCTTGTACCGGCCCTGAACCATCCCTACCTGGTATATTCTCATTTTTTTTTTTTTTTTCATTGACTACTCCTCCCTTTCCCTCCAAGTTGACCCCATCCACCTTCTGTCCTGTCCACTACTATTCCTCCCGTGCTGAACTGAATGATCCCTCTCCCAAGGTGCTCCTCTTGTCTCTTCACCCTTTCCTATTTCCCCTCCCTTTTATCTACATTGACCCCCTTCCCTTCCCTCACATCTGCATTGACTCCCTTGCCCCTGCCTTCCTCCCATATTAACCCCTCACTTTTTTCCTTGAGGCTGACCCCTTTCCTTTTGCATCACTCAGACAACATCACACGTCCCGGCCACATCATGACCCCTTCGTACTGTCCTCTTTTTTTTTTGTATGTGTTTCAGAGGATACCTTTTCTCGAATCGATGGTAACATAAGGATACCATTTTCACATCTAATTTTGGAATTTATTATTGTGCTATGAATGATTTCACTTACTCCTCTAAGCAGTTCCATAAACAGTCACTCAGTACAGCGCTGTGTTGATTTTGGGTTCAAAAGCCTCCAATTTGCCGACTACTGTATGTCTCGGGCCTTTTAATTAAAACATATGCTGTTCTGTGATTGAATCCTGCCCTGTCCTGGGCATTTCAGCTAAACAACAGATTACCGGACTCATGTCTATCCAGCAGCTGTTCTGTCTTTCTTTTCTGTTTACTCAATTTTTGTAAAGCTATTTTATAGTTAGTCTCCGTCCATAAGTCGATCTGTCTAAATTAGTTGCGTCTGTCTATTTTTCTAGTAGTATTTGCCCTGCAGTATAGTAGAGCGTTACACACACACACACACACACACACACACACACACACACACACACACACACACACACACACGCACACGCACACGCACACGCACACGCACACGCACACACACTCAGACATACATGAGCGCACACAAACACGCACAAACACAAGCAGGCAACTAAGATCATTACAGTAGTGCCTCACCTAACGCATGTGGCTCAACCTAAGAGAGGTAGGTAGTGGAGAAAACTGGGCACCACTCACCATCTGTCACTGCCCGAGCGAGAGAAAACCCAGGATGAGGGAGATGGACAGTGGTGGAGATGAGAGCCGGGGAGGGAATAGTAATGAGTCCCACCTTTGCAGAAATGAAGAGTACAAAGCTTACGTGTAGAAGAATAGACAGGGAAAATTTGAACACACAGCCAGACACTCAGTATGCATGACGCCTTGTACAGTCACACACACAAGTTTCACATCCTATCTCCCTCTGCCTACACAACGACTGTATAATACCTTTCGTAGATATTTAAGTAAGAGAGCCGATATTGACAACCACGTTAATACATTATACTTAAATTAATCTTTAATCTATCACTATTTCTTCAGAGCTTAAGTAATTTTTGACGAAAGAAATATAACTTTTGATATAGACTATAGCCACAGTTTGCACTCAGTCATTTTCTCTTCGCAGATTCATAAAGTATTCTCCACGAACTTACTTCTCAGGTATTCCTTACTTGTTGGACGGCGTGGATATCTTATGATGTAATAAATGTGTGTGGCAGATGTAGAGAGGTTGCTGCTGTCTTCACTCCGTTGACTTCATTAAATCCCCCTTGGCTACTGTGTGTATCTCAATAATTATTCCATTTATACTACACGACGGAGTATATCACAGTATTTATTCAACCAAGAAATTATAATAATAAATTTCCTGGAAAAGGGACGATTACGTAATATAAAAAAATACGACAATTAAAGCATACTCTGCACCTTAAATCTGTGTCTACGGAGAAATTATATCGCTCAGTTTAAATCCAATTACTTGAAGAGCCAATACTATATGTCAGTGTCAACTTGTTGCTCTATTTGCATAAATAAGAAGTTTTTACCTGCTGAGTCGGATTCCATCACATGAGTACGGAGTCTGGGATTGACTTAGATATTTGTACTTGCCTCAGCGTGTGCGTGTTACTATGTGCACTGTGCGTATGTATACATACATACATTTGCTACTGTGCGCGACCACCGAGTTACACATGAAAGCAAAGCGATACATTTGTCACTCTGGGAAGTCTTTGTCTGATAATGAGATCAATGAACAACTAGTGACTGAGCTGCTAGCCGGAGTTTTATTCGATATACTAATAATGTCAAAGCGTAAGTTCATATTAATATTATAAGCCTTGGGGCATTTGCCGTCAGTCACTTAACATAATGTGTAAATAATTAAATTTTGTGGCCATTCAAAAACTATTGTCGGACAATAATTACAGCTGGTGTTGTGTATTCATGAGTATATATATTATGGTTAGAGTTTTCACAAAACAAATTATATCATAATCATAACCCATTAATTCCCTTGCTCAAATGAAATATCCATAGTCAGATATTTTTGAGGTAATGCGCTTACACACACACACACACACACACATACACATACACATATATATATATATATATACATAAAATAAAAAAGTTTCGAGCTATTTTGTGTGTGTGTGGCCATGCAGCCAGCCTCTTATTAACACATTATTCCGAAAGCCTTTAATTACTTTGCCGGTCATACTCCTTGCTGTGGGCATCAACATGTAACTTGGCTGGAGCTCCACAATATATTAGTTGTTGTTACAGGTAAAAAATACTCCTAAGGGCTTCGTTGATGGTACTGTTAGTGCCTCCAACAAGAGTCCTCCCACCTTCAGGTTTCTTCAGGCCGTTTAATACAAAACTATTTACAATCAGACACAATCCTCAGTGTTCCTTGTCTGGCTTTAGGTCATTCTTCTTCTATATAAGTAATCTACAAAGCAGAAGAAATCTTTGCCATCTTCTTCTTCTTCTCTTCAGACCTGCTTTATGGTCATTGGAAAGACCAGCCAATAAGTAATGGTTTGTTGATTTTATCTGTGTCACGCGATGCCTGTCTTCCCTGAGGACAGAGGCCACCTTGCCTACGTCTGACACCTGTCCAGTCACAATCATATTATCTTCCTTAATTATGTAGGCAGGCGAGAAGTTTGGTTATGCTTCATTAATTTTACAATACTGCATTAACATTCCTACACTAGTTTTGAATAATGAAGCATACAGTGCATTATCTCGTAGTACAGTGTAGGAATACTATCACCCTTCGGCAGTGTTTTCTTAAGTGATAAAAGTTCACATCCTGCAATGTCTACACCAAGTATCTCATCCACGTCATAAAGGGAAAATAGAGTTCGTGGTTCATCTTATAAGAAGAGTAATGGCTTTAGTAGTAGATATCTAGACCGTCTACTGTGCTTAGTGTATATCAAGAAGCGTAAGAAAACTCAACGATACTAGACTGTTGTTTCTTTCCGCGTGATGTTCGTCTGGAGGTTACCGACAATCAGATCTCAATCACGGTTCACCTGAGCGGCCCCGGAGCCAGACAGACGCAGCAAGGCACAGCAAGAATAATTAGATAATGAACTGAGTCCGATACCATCTTGCAGTCATCCTCCACCGTATCATTTTGTAACTGATGGACAATTTCCACTAATTGGCTCGCAACACAGATGGAGGTAATTTTCGGTACGGCATTTAAGCTTCTGTTACAATTAGCAAGATAGGGGATGCTCACTCGGCGAAAATATATCCCAGTCTGCACCTCTCATTACTGTGGTTAATGAAGGGTGGGGTGAGATGAGGCGGCCAGGGCTGGGGCCAATGGCAGAGTGGGGCAGGGCAGGGCAGGGCAGGGCAGGGCGGGGCGGGGCATTGCGAGGCGTGATGCAGGACGTCCTGGTAGCCAATGAACAGGCGTATAGAAGGGTGTGTTAGGGCACGGGGGTAAATCAGGGCCAGCACTAATCAGCACCATAAGTTGAGTCATGCACTAATCAGTGTCATAAGATAAGTGTTATAAATTAAGGCAGGGACTAATGTGCACCTTAAGTTTAGGCAAGCACTGATCATTCCCTTACGCTAAAGCAAGCACTAGTAATGCAAAGACATCACAAATCTGTATTGTTAGTTTAGGCAGGAACTAATGACTCTCTGTAACAACCCGAGTGATAATTTATGCGTGTGTGAGTTCCCAGATGATATTTCTAAATATGGGAAAATTATAGTTATGTAAAAAGTGGTGATACAGCGATTGTCGATGCCTGCTGTTGGACATAGTAATGGTGGTGCCAGAGTCCTCACACATCGGGTCTGGTCCTTTGAAAAACTAGAGCAAGATATCATCGGTAAGGTTTTTGAGTATCACTATGAGGTTATAAAAGAGAGGGCAAGATTTGGGTACACGAGTAATCAAGAACCGAGTTTATTTTGTACACCTCATTGGATTCAGATCATGTGACTCACTGCAAAGAGAACACAGTAATGAGTATCTTAGATAATGCAAGGCAATGAGAAAAGTGTCAAACATTGGGTACAGAGAAATCAGGGAGTCTGCTTCTTTGTATACTCGTAAATTACTTTAGATCCAGAACAGATAACATCAGCAACTATTTCTTGTCAGTCAGAGCTTGGGGAATACTTTCTTGAACCAGACACAAGTAGTGTGTATGTATATTCCTAGATCTTCTGGACCTGTGCTGTTTATACACTCTAGAAAAATGAAAAAGTTGTTAACAGGTGTTTACTCATCTGAGAATAATCTGAAAGGGATTACCTCATCATCAGATGGAACCTACCTCATAAAATAAAGTCATGTGACTTCGAAGTAAGTGATTAGCAGGCATGTAATTACATTGGGGAAAAAGTCAATATACATTACTGAAGTACAAGACGGGACCGTCTTCTTCAATACTAAACCTGGAGGCAGGAGTTACAATAATTGCAAACCCTCTCCAGAGCCATCTGACCAACCTCTATGTCAATTGATCATAATTAATCTCAGTTTCAAATGAGAATTTACTATATACAAAATGTCACGTTTTGCTCAGTCTTTCATTGGTGAAACATTCTTCGAAAAAATAATGAATTCGAAATAGGATCATCTTCGAGGATTGATTGATTGATTGACTGATATTAGGCGCCGCAACAGCGAAGTCATATAGCACCAGAAAAGGGTGGTAGAGAGGTGTGACAGCAAGCAGGAAGGGAATAGAAAGAAAAGAGGGACAGTTGAAGAACTGAAAGCTAGTGGCTGGGACCGAAGGGGCGCCAAAACCCTTATAGTTTTAGCCACATCACTACAGGCAATACCCACCAACGGGTTCATCTTCGAGGAAGGCCAAACCATCAGAACTTTCCATCTTGGACACACACAGATATTATTATTATTATTATTATTGGTATTGTTATTGTTGTTATTGTTGTTATTGTTATTATTGTTATTATTATTATTGTTATTATTGTTATTATTATTGTTATTGTTATTGTTATTGTTATTGTTATTGTTATCGTTATTATTATTATTATCATTACCCTGCACACCTCATCACTGCTTTAAGATCCCTTTTTATGGTCAGTGTTTATAATGTGGAGGGTAAAAAACTTGACTTTTTGTCTGTGGCTGTACATACCCGAGGCCTGCAGTATACCTGATGCGGCGGACAGATATATCACTCTGGACGGACACCAACGCACAATTAAGCACCATTCCGGCGAGAGAGATACCAGATGAAACAAGCACCTTTCCCGGGTGGCTGTGGAGGGCTGGGGCGTGAGGCAGGTGTGGCCCCGGTGGTATATTCCTCCTGAAGTCGATGCTATAGTATAAACAGTCTCTGCCATTTGACGGTAAGAAACACCTCCTATCGTATTATAAATTTTGTTGTTGTTTGGGTAGAAAATGGATAAGGTGTGTGTGTGTGTGTGTGTGTGTGTGTGTGTGTGTGTGTGTGTGTGCTTCGTTAGCAGTATTTGTGTCCTTGAATGTGCATCTCAATACCTTACACCAGGCATGTCTTCCCCTTCTCCATCCCTTAACCCTGACATTGTCTCTCTAAGAACCCTCTCTCTCACCAACACTTACCATCACCATCACTACCACCACCACCATCACCAGCACAACCACACCATCATCACCAGCACCAACACAACCACCACCAACACAACCACCACCAACACAACCACCACCACCATCACCACAACCAGCACAACCACCATCACCAAAACCACTATTTTCCTCCCTCAATGATGAATTATCGTAGGGGCTGAGGTCAGGAACAAGGGGCTGGGAAGAGAGAGAGAGAGAGAGAGAGAGAGAGAGGAGAGGCGAAGGGCAGGAGTCAACGGGAAGGAAGGCAAGAGAGAGAGAGAGAGAGAGAGAGAGAGAGAGAGAGAGAGAGAGAGAGAGAGAGAGAGAGAGAGAGAGACTATAAAGGGGAAGGGTATTGGGAGCTAGGAGAAGGAAGGGCAAAATGAGGTGTGGTTAGGAGGAAGAAGACGACAACGAAGAGGAGAAAGAGGAGTAGGAAAAAAAAGAGAAGGAGAAGGAGGGGAAGAAAGAGGGATGATAGATAGTGGAGAGGGACCAAAGGAGGGGAGATTATAACAGGAGGGGAGAGAGGGAGGAAGCGGGGGAGGGGAGGGGAAGAAGAGGGGGAGGGGGAGGGATTTAATTGAATGGTGAGTGAGGATTTATAACCAATTTTCAAATAGAGATATATTGGTTCAGTGTTAATGAATGTGATCAATTGTGATATTAGCGGAGGTGGAGGGGGTAGGGGGGAGGTTGGGGGGGGAGGGATGGGAAGGGGTGAGGTAGGTTAGAGGAGATATGGGGGAGGGATGGGGAGTGGGTAGGGAGGTTACGAGAGGGATGGGGAGGGGGGAGGGAGGTTACGAGAGGGATGGGGAGGGGGGAGGGAGGTTAGTGGAGATATGGGGAAGGGTGAGGGAGGTTAGGGGAGGGGTGAGGGAGGTTAGGGGAGGGATGGGGAGGGGGGGAGGTTGGTTAGGGGAGGGATGGGGAGGGGGAAAGGATGGGTGCCGTGGGTATACATACATACTATACATACTGTACATACATACATACATACATACATACTGTACATACATACATACATACATACTGTACATACATACATACATACATACTGTACATACATACATACATACATACTGTACATACATACATACATACATACATACATACTGTACATACATACATACATACATACTGTACATACATACTGTACATACATACTGTACATACATACTGTACATACATACTGTACATACATACATACACACATACTGTACATACATACATACATACATACAACGTGCCTGGCTACTTAATGAAGGCTCTGGGGTCCAGGGTCGTGCGCCAGTGGTCCAGCCTAATCATACCCACCAGCTTTATCTATCATACCCAGGCCGCTTATCTATCATACCCTTCCCCCCCCAGCCCATCATCCTCCCGCCCACCAACCACCACCCCTTTATCTATCATACCCTTCCCCCCCTCCCCCCCACCCCCCCACCCCCAGCCTATCATCCTCCCGCCCACCACCAACAACCACCCCTTTATCTATCATACCCTTCCTCCCCCTTCCCCCCTCCAACCCATCATCCTCCCGCCCACCAACCACCACCCCTTTATCGATCATACTTGGGTTCTTATCATTCTCATTAACAACAAACCCTGGACGCCTTGTAGGGAGGGGCCGCGGTCAGACTCTTTCCCCCCCCCCCCAACACGTCACGAGGGGAACTATGGATGGATGGGGTTGTTGGGTGGATGTATGTGGGTCGGGGGTAGCTTTTTTTTTTTTATGGTATACATTTTCAATAAATAGATTGATAAATGATTCTTCTTAAGATGGTGGTTTAGTTAGTGGATCGTGATTATAAGATATTTTTTTTTTTTGCATGTGATTTATAATGGCTTATTATTATTATTATTATTATTGTTATTATTATTGTTATTATTATTGTTATTATTATTGTTGTTATTATTGTTATTATTATTGTTATTATTATTACATTTCGTATGTTTGTCTGTGGTTAGAGGCTACAAAATTTAAATGTTGGTGTATTTGTTTGCGTACACTTTGGTCACTGTAAATGTTTTGTTTAATTTAATTTGTTTCTTGGCTAATAATTTGTCCATATATAACAAGTAATCGGTCAGTGAGGTTTCCTTTGTTAGTTTTAGGGGACATTCCGCTGTTCGTTTGACAGGGGAAATGTACTGAAATATTCACCGATTGTATGGCTACTTTGCCGTAGTACTGTACGTAAGGAATACTTGGCAACATTTACTCTCTTAACACGTTAAGTGTGTCCAGTGTGGAGACGTGACCAACAGTGGTGAACGGTCGCCATGAGTAATACCACAGCTCTGCATGACGCTCGTGCCTGCCTCGGGACCTTGCCTTCATGATCCTTATCAGGTCCACGACGAGGTGGGGAGGGGAACGTTAGTGAGTTGTGCTGGTATATACCGCCATCATTACCACCTGTCTGGCGTACGGCACGGGGTGAAGGCCACCTGGAGGAAGCTTTGTTTCCTCTCATTTTATAACATATTTTGTGGGTTGACTCTGGGTATTGGTTCGTGCTGATACACATACATCTGTATATAATCAGAGGGTGGCATTATGGATACAACGACGGACTGCATAATTCAAGGGCCCAGGGTCAAATTCAGATCAAACGTAATTTTTTTTTTTTCGAGATGGTCTGATGGTTCTTGCTGTTCTTCAAGTATCCTGGCTACGCCGACACGTCAAGAAAATATATACCCCCTACATCGTCATCAACTCATAGCATAGAAGATGCCCAACCATATTCCAAGATGCTGTGAGTGTCGGTACAGCTGTACTTTCCTGATAGTGCAGGATGTCGTCATCTAGTGGGGCAGAGGAGAAGCAATCAACATCATGAAGCTACACTGTTTCATCTAGTCCGACATTCAATAATCTAGGCACCTCGCAAGAGTCACAGGTTACTGACAGCCTCCAGTCCTGAGCTTGAAGTATATCTAAAGGTCATAAAGGTTGCAATTATATTATTACACAATATATAAAACTAAATGTGATGTACAAAAGAGGAGACGAATGAGGAAATGAGTCTGTAAAGTAATACTGTGGACTTCCAAGCAGCAACATATATATTGGTCCGAACGAGAGTAGATAGAATGATGTAAATAATGTGGTTAATCTTGTCGGATCTGCAGTATGTTAGGATAGAGCCGGAGGTGAAGGAGAAAGAAGAAGAAAACTAAAATGAAGAGGGAAGGAGGAACACTCGTAAACACTTCTATAACTCACCTGTTTTTTATTGTACCCCAAGCACCTGTTGTCGCTTCTTCACTCCTGTCCTTCTATTATCCTCTCTCCCTTCACACTCTATTCTCCCCTCTCCCTTCACACTGTATTCTCCCCTCTCCCTTCACGCTCTATTTTCCTCTCTCCCTTCACACTCTATTCTCGCTTCTCTCACTTTCCCTGCTCTATTTCATTCCTCTTCCCTCCAGTCTCCTTTCCCTCGTTTCTCTCCCCACCTCCTCCACTCTCTCCTCTCACCTCTAACTCCCTATACTTATTTTCTTCCTCCTTTTCACAAATCTTCATTCCTCTCCCCCTCGTTTCCTCACTCTTCTCTCCATCCATCCATCCACTCGCCCACTCTTCTTTTACTCTTCGCATTCCCTGCCACCCTCTCCCTGCCACCCTCTCCCTGCCACCCTCTCCCTGCCCCCAACCACCCTTTACCCCCAACCACCCTATCCCTGCCCCCAACCACCCTTTACCCCCAACCACCCTTTACCCCCAACCACCCTTTACCCCCAACCACCCTTTACCCCCAACCACCCCTCACCCCCAACCACCCCTCACCCCCAACCACCCCTCACCCCCCAGATACCCTCACCCCCCAGATACCCTCTCCCCCGACCAACCCTCTCCCCCAACCAACCCTCACCCCCAACCAACCCTCACCCCCAACCAACCCTCACCCCCCAGATACCCTCACCCCCAACCAACCCTCACCCCAAACCACCCCTCACCCCCCGATACCCTACCCTATATACAGTACAAGCTCACAAATCCTTCTGACAACATTTAAGCGTTCTATCGGCGTTCATCACACAGTGCCTAACCGTTCTCTCTGCATGCATCGTAAATATTATAACCCTCATGCAGACAACGCTGGCAGTACAGTATACGAGTTGTAAAGTGTTCCAATCCCTTCTGCTTCCCTCTGTTGTTGACCTCATCTTCTTTATCCAGTTCTATAGTTATTGGGGAGGATTATACCAGTTGATATAATTTTCACTAATGTATTTGGATTTAAAGGGTCCTAAGTTCAGTTTCTGATAATTATGCCTTATGTAATCCTTATCTTTCTATATATACTTTCCTTCCTCATCCTTAATTCTCTTTCTTTACCTAATCTTCCTTTACCTTATCTTCCTTTACCTTATCTTCCTTTACCTTCTCTTCCTTTACCTTATCTTCCTTTACCTTATCTTCCTTTACCTTATCTTCCTTTACCTTATCTTCCTTTACCTTATCTTCCTTTACCTTATCTTCCTTTACCTTATCTCCCTTTACCTTTTCTTCCTTTACCTTATCTTCCTTTACCTTCTCTTCCTTTACCTTCTCTTCCTTTACCTTCTCTTCTTTAACCTTATCTTCCTTTACCTTCTCTTCCTTTACCTTATCTTCCTTTACCTTCTCTTCCTTTACCATATCTTCCTTTACCTTCTCTTCCTCTACCTTCTCTTCCTCTACCTTCTCTTCCATTACCTTCTCTTCCTTTACCTTATCTTCCTTTACCTTCTCTTCCTCATCCCCGCTTTCTCCTTTTCATATTTTTTTTTTCTTTCTCATCTTCCTCCTCCTCCTCCTTCAGCGTCCAGGGTCCTGCAGGAAGCCTAATAACTACACCCAATATAATTTTCTCTCTTATAAGCGACACGTTGATTACGACACTTTATATTTATAGTGGGGCTGGGAGGGCCAACACCACCACCATCACCCCAACCCAACCCACCACCCTCCATATTTAGTCCAGGCGCGCGACATTCCCGATCCTGCTTGCTGTGAGTACTGACTTAGGCAATCCTGAGAAGAAGAGGAGGAGGAGGAGGAGGAAAAGGAAAAGAGGTATGAGGAAGTGGAGATAATGATGGAAGATGAGGGGGAGGACACGAAGAAGGCTGTGGAAATGAGGTGTGAGGAAAAGAGGTATGAGGAAGTGGAGATAAAGGATGGACGAGGGGGAGGACACGAAGAAGTATGTGGAAATGAGGTATGAGGAAAAGAGGTATGAGGAAGTGGAGATAATGATGGAAGATGAGGGGGAGGACACGAAGAAGGCTGTAGAAATGAGGTGTGAGGAAAAGAGGTATGAGGAAGTGGAGATAATGATGAAAGATGAGAAAGAAGAAGGGGAGTAGGACACAAAGAAAGATGTGGAAAAGAGGTGTGAGGAAATGGAGATAAAGGATGGAGGAAGAGGAAGGGGAACAGGACACAATGAAGGATGTGGAAAAGAGGTATGAGGAAGTGGTGATAAAGAATGGAGGAAGAGGAAAGGGAACAGGACACAATGAAGGATGTGGAAAAGAGGTATGAGGAAATGGAGATAAAGAATGGAGGAAGAGGAAGGGGAAACGATCAAGGACGTGAACAAAGAGTATGAGAATCAATTTATAACCTAACCAATGTATAAGCTAACAGGACTCAAACCGAACGCCTTTGAGGAATAAGTACGTATGCCCTATGGACTGCCACGAATAGTAGTAGTAGTGGTAGTAGTAGGTTTTGTCTGTGGCTGTACTAAATCTGAATCCCGTCTCACTAATGCCAAGGTGTAGTAATGGAGTAAACCGTGCATTGTGTCTGATGTTCATGTTGTTTTGGTTCCTGTTCAAGGAGGGTAGTGCAGTGTTGGTAAATCGTAGTAACAGGACATCAATATACTTTTGTCAGTCTGGTCATGTTTCCTGGCATACTTTTTTTGGAGGAATCAAGGTGTTCTAATGTACACACCAAATTTATTCTACCCTCTTAAAGCTATATAGGTTACTGGCCTCGCTGTGGTGATGGGCGAATATATAGGCTATTTAGACGGCTGTTGTTTCTACAGGATCCAAACAGCAAAACAACCTAATGGTATTTATGTCAATCACGGTTTGATAAATGTCAGTGAATGAAAACATACTACAGAGGCTTTCAAAACAAAAGTTGTGTAAAAGTCCTATTGCCGTGTTTGTTGATAATTCAGTGTTATTCCGAGGCCATCTGCAGCCAGTGTGACATCACCTTGGCGATCTCTTGTGGTGGTCCAGGTCTGTAGTCTCTGTCAGCAGAAATTAATGTTCACAGTGATTTTTTTATAGGCTCTATAATATAAGGGAAGCTCGTGTTAAGAAAATCTTTAACAACAGTATCCTAAGATGATAACTGTATTGGAAAGCGGGTTATATGATAAAGTCTTCAGTTTATGGTATAATCTTAATTGAAACCACATTGTGATGGATAAGCGTAGAAAATGTGGAACTTGCAGAGAAGACAATCATTATTCCATTATAAGCAACATAAATAACAAACATTATTATTTATTAATAGACAAATAAAAACTCTAATATATATAAAGAAAGTAACGTTGCATGTGAAGTAAATTTGAGTTCTACTTCGTGTAAACAAAAACAATGATGGAGATATAACTATGATTATGAATCATAGTTGATGCTGTCAATTTATCTGCGTGGCATTATAAAAATGAGGGAATAATGAAATTTGGAGTCAAATTCCACTAATGTTAGAAACTATAATAACAAGTTTGTAACATATTAATCACATGACGTCAGTGAAAGATGAATTATTCTGTGTCTTCCATTAGAACGAAAAATACAATATTCTTACAATGAGGACAATGAAGAAAGCTACATCTTACATTTTAACTACAAATGAAAACAGCGTTCCATTAAAGGCGTTCAGGATGAAAGCTTCGTCAAACATTTATGACTACAAGAAAAACAATGTTCTCCATCAGAGGTTTTTAATGGAATTGCATCATTTACTGAGACCTATAATGAGATAATGAAACCCACACCAGACAACAAGACCATCACTTATACAACACACAACCAAAATTGCTTCTATATACAGTAATGAAAATCGCATATATATATACAGCATCAGTAACCGAGTGTATATTGTTGTAGGTTCATAATGAAAGTTAGACAAACACTGAATGATCAGGCATGGTTAAGAAGCACTAATCACTTTGAAACAATAATCAATGTGAGTCAGAATGTTTTTATTTATCAATTCAGTTAATAATTGATGGCAGATATAATCATCATCAACTAGATTCTTTCTTCTTCTCCTCCCTCTCTTTTTCTCCTCCCTCTCTTCCTCTCCCTCCCTCTCTTCTTCTCCTCCCTCTCTTCCTCCCTCTCTTCCTCCCTCTCTTCTTCTCCTCCCTCTCTTCTTCTCCTCCCTCTCTTCCTCTTTCTCCTACCCCCCACACCATTTCTCTCTCTTCTTCCATTACTCATCTCGCCCATTTCTTTGTTTCCTTCCATCATCACCACCATTTCTCTGCTCCTTCCTTGTTTCTCCCTCCATTTCACCTCCCTTATTCCTTATTCTTCTTTCTTATCTACCTCTCTCCTTTCTTTTCCTCCTCTCTTCGTCCATATTCCTTCTTCATTTTTTCTACTCTTCATGCCACTCCTTCCTTAATTTTTTTCCTCTGTTGTCTCTTCCTCCTCATCTTATTTCCTCCTCCTCCTTCTGCCTCCCAAACAAGACTATCTACACTGTCCTGTCTGTCTTGATATGCCTTCCCCTTGCCCCTCCTTTCTCCCCTTCCTTGCCCCTCCTTTCTCCCCTTCCTTGCCCCTCCTTTCTCCCCTTCCTTGCCTCTCCTTTCTCCCCTTCCTTGCCTCTCCTTTCTCCCCTTCCTTGCCTCTCCTTTCTCCCCTTCCTTGCCCCTCCTTTCTCCCCTTCCTTGCCCCTCATTTCTCCCCTTCCTTGCCCCTCCTTTCTCCCCTTCCTTGCCCCTCCTTTCTCCCCTTCCTTTCCCTTCTCCCTGCCCAGTCCTTCTACCCTTCTCTTGCCCTTCTCCCTGCCCCACTGTGCTCCCCTGTCTTGCCCCCTCTCACCCTGACCCTATAATATATGCCCTTTCTTTACCTTGCCCTCACACCCATATACTCTCCTCTATACCCTGCTAGCCAGTCTTATCTCTGTCTCCCTGCCCGAACCTTCTATACATATATACTTCCCCGTCCCTCCACTGACCTCTTACCTTTCCCCAGCCCTTCCTTTTCCCTTTTCTAAACCCCAAAATTCATCCCAATCCCTCTACCTGTCTTTTATCCATTTATCCAGCCCTACCATCTACTTGTGTCTCATCCCTCTGGAACACATCAACCACTCACACACACACATACACACACACACACACGTGTCCGGGTGAGCAGAAGCAGATTTCCTAAATTAATGACAGTAAAGAAAACTTGCATCGAGCCCTTAGTTTTAAACGAGAATATAAGAGAGACAGAGATAATTTAAGCCTTGAAGGCATCATTGTAAATAAGTTACGAGGGATTATAGAAGGTAAATAAGCCGAGAATGAAGCCAAGTTACTTGATAATATTATGTTAAGGTGTACTTCTTACTCATGTAGTATTAGTTGTTTAAGGTTTATCATTAATGCTAATTCTAAGACTGAATATAACAATAACCATGCCCTGATTTTAATAACAATACTTCTGAGATAAATTTAACAGGCAGTGTCTAACAAAAATATAATAATTAAAACTGGTTGATAATTATAATAATAATAATTGTATATTGTTGTTCGTGTTCTAAACCAGACTTTGAGCCTTGGGTGTCGTGTGGAGGGTGTAGTGAGGAGGTGTGTAATCGAACAGGATGTATAGTGTAGTGGGATAGAAAATGAAGTGTAGAAGGGCAAGTTGTAGAAAGAGTAGTGTAGTGGGTACGAGGAATGAAGGGTAGTGTAGTGGGCACGAGGTAGTGTATATAGTGGTTCACGAGGCAGGCAGGCAGGCAGGCAGGCAGGCAGGCAGGCAGGCAGGCAGGGCAGTACCGCTGGGAGTGGAGCCTGTCCTAAGTGTCGGCAAATCACCGTGATGGATGACCTTCATTAAAAAATATATAATGACTCTGAGTTCCCTGGCGCTCACATCTACTGCTTTCCTGACGCACACGACTGCCCCATGCCTCACCTCACACGGACACTCTAGAAGCGACCTAAATCCACGGTGGCAGAGGGGCGAGGATTGGCTAAACGAGTGGTGGTGGGTGTTAGGGTGTTTTGACGGTGCATCTCCAAGGGGTAATTTCTTTTGTTTCCAGCTGCCCTGAATGTCTAGCACCTCTGGACGGGTAGGGAGGGAGGGAACCAACCAGGGGAGGTGATGCTCTAAACTTGACGCCTCGTATAATGGAAGGTGTATGTACTAGAATGACAACCCAGGCATAGAATGGAAAGCCAAGGCAGTCAGGGAACCGTGAAGGGAGATGATGAAATTAGGGGATATATAACAGGTGGACTGGAGTAGACGAACGTGCATCATTACAATGTAGAGAAAATTGGACTTGCTGTTGATGGTGATGGTGGTGGTGATGATGGTGATGATGGTGGTGATGATATGGTGATGATGATGATGATGCTGATGGTGGTGGTGGTGGTGGTGGTGGTGGTGTTGGTGGTGTTGATGGTGGTGATGATGGTGATGATGATGATGATGATGATGATGATGATGATGGTGATGATGATGATAATATTTTGATGATGATGGCCGTGTGCTATCTAAGTCTACCTTTCATAAGTAATAACCCATTCTTAACTTCCCCTTTTCAGACTTCAATGAGGAATAACAGTACAGTATATTAGTAAAGGAAAGCACTGGTAATCCTCATTCCTTACAATACATGAGAGAAATATCTAAGTCTTCTCACAGCACTGGATAAAATTAATATATAAAGTCGCACCTAGTGATGAAAACGATTATACAAGACATCGGTCCTGAACTTTATCAATTACAATATAAGTTTCTGTGTAATCCTAAGTACCAGTCTTTATAATAAAATTTCTCTAAATATTTGTATGAATTATTGATTGTCCGATGTTTTTTTTTTTTTTTTATATGACTTGACGTGAAGTACAATGTTGTGGAAGGAAGATTACTGTCTCCTCTTGTCGTTTTGGGACTCTAATTTCTTTTCAGCGTGTGTGATTTTGGGATAAAGATAATGTATTTCAGTGTGTTAACCCAGGCATACACAATACCAGAGTTATAAGCGTCTATATTTCACATCACAGCTTTAAGGGAGAAGTTCAGTGTTGGCAAATCTGGAGCAACTGATTCCTCCAAACTATTCCAAGCAACAGAACACCATTATTTTTGTTCATATGGTCCTGTTTCCTGGCATACTTTGGAGGAATCAAGGCACTCCAATATAACAAAAACGAATTACCCCCTTAAGGGACTCTGATCGTGTATGAGACCTGGTGGGTTCTGATTCCTCCTGACTCTGCCATGAAACCACCTCCTTTGCTGTATGTGGTGTTTCGTGGCAATGTTTGAAGGACTATCTAACTTCCAATTTTCTGACTACATCACGGAGGTCCTTAATTAATAGAGTCAGGTGTCATAAGACATTGTCCCTGTCTGTCTGTCTGTACCTTTGCTTGGTACAATAGGTCCATAAGGTTCACGGCTCAGTAGTTTAAGTTGGAGGTCCCTAGACTAAACTCCTGACGAGGTATTACGATAAACATATATTACTTTACATTCTGCATATAATAATATTTCCTGTGCATATTTTCCTTGTTAATAGTAGCTGATGTCCTCGGATTAGTAAATAATCTGTGACTGCGTGTGTGTTGTTTTGTATACGGTACCACACCTGTAGGTAAACTCCTTCACAGCTCCTTACTCACTGCCAGCAACTCATCAGATAGAGTCATCATGCGTGCTAAAATAATATTAATATCCAGACAATACGGCGTCCAAGCTTTGAAGGCGAAAATGTGGTTTGATCATTAGGTATAGGAAAGCAAGAGAGTCGGATATAGTATACTGTACTGAGATTGTTACCTCGTGCCAGTTGAGTACATAATGATAACATAGCGATAGTGTGTGTGTGTGTGTGTGTGTGTGTGTGTGTGTGTGTGTGTGTGTGTGTGTGTGTGTGTGTGTGTGTGTGTGTGTGTGTAAGAGAGAGAGAGAGAGAGAGAGAGAGAGAGAGAGAGAGAGAGAGAGAGAGAGTATGTGTGTGGTGGTTGGACAGAAGGAAGAGAGGGAGGAAGGGAAGAAGAGGGGAGATGTGGTATGAAGGGAAGGAGGACGGAAGGAGGGAGAGAGGGATAAGGGGAGAGGTGGAGTAAGAGAGCGGTGGGAGAGCATGTGAGGGAGGGAGGGAGGGAGGGAGTGATGGAGATGGATAGGATTGGGAATAGGTGGGATAGGAGGAAGATCTAGGAGTAATGGAGTGAGTGAAAGAGGGAGGGATGAGGTCAGTGGGTTAGGGGGCAGTGGAATAAGAAGGGTGAATGGAAGTATGTGTGAAGGTCGGAGAGAACACAAATATTAAAGGGAAGGAAAGGTAGGATTGAGGGAGGCAGGCAGGCAGGAGAGGAGAAGAGGAAGGGGATAGTGATCAGAGGGAAGGATATACGAAAGATACAAATATAAACAGAACCATAATCAGGCAGACAAACAGAGAGACAGGCTGATAGTCATATATACAGATAAACAAGTACAGTACAGAATGCTAACAAGTTGAATACAAAATGATAGAGATTAAAGAGATAAATGCTTGCACTAATGTGTGTGTTCGTAAGCGAGTGTATGCGTGTAAGGCCATGGGTCAGTGTACATGTGTGCTTGCCTGTGTGTACATCTGTGTGTGCGTGTGATGTGTACGCGAGTGTGTGGAAGGGAAGCAGGGGTCAGCCAAGCCAGGGTCGTGTACGTGAACTTCATTCCCTCTCGATGACTCTTACACTTCCAGGGGCAGGGAGGGAAGCACAGGCACGCTGGAGAGGCCGCCATTATGGACGTGATCCAACCCCCACTCTGCTTTATCACCGTCCCACTTTACCATTACCTTGTACAGTAGAGTGGTGTGTGGAGGAACAGACGCTCCCTATACACAGGTGAGGAGTTTGAGGTGGAGGCTAAGTGCTTGTTTTGTGGTGGAGTAACTTTGGTTGAATGCAAAAATTAACAGTTGATGATTTTAATGATGTTCACGTTGGTGATGATGATGATGATGGCAGGGATAGTGATAATGATGGTGGTAGTGAATGCGTTGGTGGTGATGTCGAGAATAATGACGCCTTTTCATGACGCCATGATGCAACACAGAAAGCAGCAGTCACATCACGACGTGTCAGGAAGGTTGATGAAAAATGACTCCAGAGAACGATGATTTAGATTTGAGGATGAAAGAAAACCGCCTTGGGCCAGGAAGGCACTGTAGGAAGAGGGAAAAGGTGACAGAGAGGTGGGACATACAGCACGAAGGAAAATATAGGAGAGGTGGGACAATTGAAGGATTGAAAGGAGTGGCTGGGGCTGTAGGGGCGTCAAAACCTTTATAGCCATCCATACCCACATCCCTTCTATGGGGGAGAGAACGACGAAAATAAGGTGCCCGAGCTTTAAATTAATTATGAGAAATATCACGGTACATGACTTCCGGAACGACTGGTGGGAGGGAATTAGAGATGGATGAAGGTGAAGTGAAAGTAATTTATTATATTCTTTACTTATAATGCAACCAGTACTTTCAAACACGAATCACATACAGATAATGTCAACTTTTGCAATCAGTGACCTCAGTTAAAATTCACGTCCACATGATATTAGGCTCTAATTGTGACGAGGTTACTTTTAAGGGGAGATTCTCTTTTTGGTAGATTGGGGGCCAACTGATTCCTCTAAACATTGTCAGGAAACAGACGCACTTATAGAGGATCCGTTTCGTGGCATTGTTGGAAGGAATCGCAGACCTCCTAATTCACCAGCAAAAGAATCTCCCCTTAACTTGATGCTTTTACAATTGGCGTAGCTTATTAATCAAGAGGGTAAAATGTTCTGTACACGCCGTCCGTATACCGTATAACACCACGGTATCTTCGAAGTGGAATAAAAACCAAACACTTCTGACAAATGAAATACCCACAACCATTTTCTCCGAACTGGTAAATTAATACACTACAGTCTTACCCCAAACACCTCGGATAATTATGAAAGGGATGAACGTATGTATGTATGTATGTATGGATATAAAGAAACCTATGCACAAGAAAAAAACAAACACAAAACAATGAATATGACGACTTGGAAACCTTTGAAGCTCCTCGTCCAATCTCTGGCCTGTCACCTCCAGAATGGGCCTAGTGACAAATCGACAAACATGATTACAATTTCGCGCCACAAACCAACCGAGGGCGTCCGGTATTCATTAGAAAGGTGGGAAGGTGTTTTTGGATATAGTCAGTCAGTCAGTCAGTCAATCAGTCAGTCAGTCAGTCAGTCAGTCAGTTGCTGCTATAAGTTTTTCTCATGCCCTTTTTGTAAGCTGTCAAACATGGTCATAATAAAAATCACTGTCGCCCTTTTAATGCAACAGATGAAAACAGGGAATAATGGGTCATCGAAAGTAAATTGGGAAAATAGTTGTTTTCCATTTTTTTGTGGCTCAACGTAAAGATGACCAAACTAAGTGAGAAAAGCAGCAGTGAAAAAAAAAAAAAACTATACGTAAGTCATTGTGTTGTTCAAGGTCAAGTATTTAGAAGACAGTGGTGTGTGAAAGAAAGAGATAATTCTTACATTTATATGACATTCAAGCCTGGGCTGAGGTAGACACACAACATGCATTCTCCGTTGTGAAGTATGTAGTGTGTCAGTGTCTTGTGTGTCAGTGTGTTGTAAGTTTAAAGCATAGGACTGTTAGTGGTAATAAGTATTCTTTAACTACCAAAGAACACTATACTCATCCGCTACGTAAAATGTAATGAACATTTTCCCAGTAACATGTTTAGAGATGAAGTAATACATACATATCTACCAAGTTAATGCATTAAAGATTTCATAGGTTTAAAGTGATTTCCTCTCGCAGTGTTTTATTTAGTGTTATAACTTGCTTCACTTATCTAAAAATAATTAGATATAAATATAATCTCTGGATACCACCACACACCAGTTCCTTGGCAACAAGTTCTTCTGATGCATGAATTAAAGTCGGTATAACATTCAATTTATATATCTCTTTCCTGGACGAATTAAGAGTTGTGATGTTAATCTACAAAAAGCGGCTTCTTGCTTCTTCTCGCTGGTTGCTACACATTAATCTGATCTTTCCTGGTATTCATAATAAACCCTGAGTACTCATAATTCTCCCTATTGGACTCCTCTCATATTTTGCCTCCTTGATAATGGTAAATATTAGTACTCTTTATTGCCTACATATAATCTCTAAGCCTGCTATCAGAAAGTTTTACATTGGAGTTTCACAGTTATATGTTGAAGCTCATCTGAATCACCTTGCCAGTATGGTATTATTAACTCGAATCGGGTTTCTAACGTAATAATTGCTCATGTATTTTTTTTTCCATTGCAATTTGTGTTTAGATAAATACAGTGCAAAATTTTCCGTGCACAGGCAACGGATCAACCAACCTTGCCAGCAAAATTGTACCTGTGCCAATCCTGTTTTGAGATGCTGTGTTTTATGTTCTCTGTGCAAGACCCAAGAAGCTTAGAAAATATGATCTCAAAGCCACTTCACCTAGTGTTGTGTTTTATATTTTCTGTCCAAGACCCAAAAAGCTTATATATCATAGATTGATCTAAGACCCACTTCACCTGGTGTTAAGGGACTCTGTGATGTAGTCGGAATATTGGAAGTATACGAGTCCTTCAATTATTGACACGAAACACCACCTATATGGAAGGAGCTTGTTTCGCGGCATGGTCAGGAGGAATCAGAAGCCTCCAATTCCCATACACGATCACAGGGTCCTTAATATGAACTCTAGTATAAAAAAATGTCTCGTGTACATAAACAGACGCTGGGAAGGTGATACAAGGTATGTACAATGTTGTACTTGTATTCAATATGCTGACATTTTAATAAGGCAAGAAGAATAGTGTCAAGAGTCTGTATACTTATCACCTTGGCTGTTATTTGGTTTCTTTCATTTGTTCTTCTTTCAATAATTCCTTATCAGTGGAAATCATTCAGCTGGCAATATTTCCCCATTATATGAAACTAAAGTCTGTCACTAAAAATATAAACATTACATCACAGTAGTATAATTCTACTATTCACTCTTCGAATACCGTCCCTACTGTAGATACTTGACGAACCAAGAAGTTAATGACCATGATTTTCACATTTAATAAATAAAGTTTAAGATGGAGAGGAAGATGAGTGAAGCAGACTGTTATAAAGATGGTGAGGAAGATGAGTGAAGTAGACTGTTATAAAGTGACCTCATATTTTCTGTAAATCTCGTCCATGAAATTTATAAACAACCAGTTGAGCTTATATACAGTAATACAGAGGTCGCTGTACCATGACTCGCCGAGATTCCTGTAACATACCAGATACGAATTCTGATGAGCTTATTATTAAGACGCTTTTATGTAGACTTCATGTACTGTACACGGTTAATAATCAACAACATATGGCTATCTCAAACATTTTGCTGTCTTTATGTTTTCAGTTTTCACGTTCATATAATTATGATATTATTGTTTTCAGTAGTGCGAAGCTGTTTGTAGTAAATTAAAAGATGGTACTTAATCTATTTATTGGAAAGTTTACCAGCTAAGTAACAGAGGAAAGCTGTCATTCTCTTACACGTGAGTCAACTCTATACGGATTATTATTATTGACCACGACTGTATGTATGTATATATGCACTGGTCGCGGTCAAAAAGTCTTGTCACACCACTTCATGTTAATAGTTCTCTAATTAATACATAATGAAGCTGTGAAAATTATATTGGTTGCAAGTAACACAAATACAGTAGGCATTATTATGTAGGAACACAAGAGAAAAAACATGCTAACACTTTCAAACGTACAACATCTACATAGATTTTTTATTTTGTTGTTTTTTAAGAGCAAGAAACCAGACAATGAATTTATGCCAGCGACTGTACAGAGCATCCATCTAGCTACTCCACTCTCTAAAGCTTCATGTTTATGTTCGAATGTGTGTGTGTAAATGGTGGTATTTGTTTCTGCCTGCAACATTATTTCATATATATTGCTTAATGAATGTCAAGCAAATATCTGAGGCGTAAGTAAGGTATATCCCTGTAAGAGTATATATTCCTAATATTATGAGCTTCATTGAACACTAATACGAGATGCTACACGTGATGGTCCCTCTTGTTTTAAAGGTATAGAGTCCAGTTACAGAAGCTTTGTGTGTGTGTGTGTGTATGTGTGTGTGTGTGTAAATATGTGTGTGTGTGTGAATATGTGTGTGTGTGTGTGTGTGTGTGTGTGTGTGTGTGTGTGTGTGTGTGTGTGTGTGTGTGTGTGTGTGTGTGTGTGTGTGTGTGTGTGTGTGTGTGTGTGTGTGTGTGTGTGTGTGTGTGTGTGTGTGTGTGTGTGTGTGTGTGTGTGTGTGTGTGTGTGTGTGTGTGTGTGTGTGTGTGTGTGTGTGTGTGTGTGTGTGTGTGTGTGTGTGTGTGTGTGTGTGTGTGTGTGTGTGTGTGTGTGTGTGTGTGTGTGTGTGTGTGTGTGTGTGTGTGTGTGTGTGTGTGTGTGTGTGTGTGTGTGTGTGTGTGTGTGTGTGTGTGTGTGTGTGTGTGTGTGTGTGTAGAAAAATGACGTTCGATAATAAAAAAGTTGATCAAATCTTGTTCCCTTGTTCGTTCTTAGCATTGCATTCGGTTCTGAAGACAGGAAGAATCGTCACACCAGAGGACTGTATATGTTTCCTCTTACTCGGTTTTATATATTGCGTCTATTATCATTCATGCCACACCTCATACTTCTTAGCACTGTAAACTTTTCTCCGCATCACTGACGCAGAGGGTGGCGAAGAATTTAGGTAATTATGAGCAGTACAAGTTTAAAAAGTCGCACACTGTTAGACAGGGTTACTTTTTTTCTGATGTAAGGTTCGCCCCACTCAGTCAGCATACCACATAAATTACAAAGCACTAATAGGCTAAGATGGTGTAGCTGCACGCTTTCATTACATATTATTAGCGTCGATAACAATCTCATGAATATATTAACACTGTCAACAGTATCTGATGAGCTTGGCTTACACTGGCTTCGGCTTGCCTCCACCCTCCCTACTCGTTATCTTCCCTTCCCCTTCCACCATCTGTCTTCTTCTTCTCCTTATGGTTCTCTCCTTCTGTTGTCCTCTTTGCCTCTTCGCTGTAATCGTTAATAACCCTCTTTCTCTCTCATCATCTGTCTAACTCTCCCTTTTATTTCCTACTTTTGTTGTCTTCTCGGCCTCCCCTCTAAAAAATCTGTATCTTCCCTCTCTCCCTCCACCTGTCTTCTTTTCTACTTGCTTTCTTCTTTCTCTTTGCTGTCCTCTTTTCTTCGGTTTGCTTCCTCACTACTAGTTATCTTTCTTCCCTACCTGTTGCCCTTTTTCTGTTGACAAATTTCCTTCAACAATTTGCATGAATTAAATGAAAGAATCATTAAGAAAATAGAGTCCTTCCAAATTTGCCACGAAACACCTCCTATGACGAGGGAGCTTGTTTCGTGGCATAGTCAGGAGGAATCTGAAGCCTCCAATTCCCAGGCACAATCACAGGGACCTTAATGTTTGATGAATCGTGTACTAAGAGAATATTTAACGTCATTGAGTGTCTAGCTTTGGTTCAACACGTAAAGCAAAAGTAGTACAACTATTTTATATCAATGATGCAGAAATATATATAATACATTATCTATATTATTCATTACAGATACACGTTCTCTGAGCACTGACTGACTGACCAATGACGAATGGAAACAAGTAAGTAGTTGAAAATTTTGTTAAGGACCCTGTGATCGTGTATGGAAATTTAAGGCTTTTGATTCCTCCTGACTATACCACGAAACACACTCCTTCCATATAGGTGTGTGTGTGTGTGTGTGTGTCGTGGCAATATTTGTAGGACTCATTTACTTCCACTATTCTAACTACATCACAGGGTCCTTCAAATTGCCAGGCTGGATGGTATTATATTATCTGACAACTTGCTGCTGCTGCCGCTTCTTACCGCAATTGGTGGTTCAGCTTTTCGCTCCATTGCTCGCCTTGCCATTAATTCAAAATCTCAGTTATTGCTGGAAGGAATTTAACCAGATTCGAGACTCTTATTGTAAGTTGACACGAGTGGTAGAATTTATCAGTATAACGTTTAGTATTCTGGACACTCCCATCACCCACAACTCTTTTTATCACCACCTCAAAATTATACTTAAGAATAATGTATACTTGGATGATTTTTTTACCAAATTTTGTCTACGTTCCATGATGATAGTCTGGGGGAGAACAGTTCATAGCTTAAGGGAATGGTATACCTTTAATAGACTGTAGCACATTGATTCCTCCAAAGTATGCCAGGAAACAGACCCAGATGAAGAGAAATAATGGTATTCTGTTGCCTGGAATAGTTTGGAGGAATCATTTGCTCCAGATTTACCACCCAAAACAATGTGCTATATACCCCCTTCATGCCAACCCATCTCTAACCTCTGTGACATTTGTTAGGAATCCTTCATAAAAGAGTCATAGTTATGATACTCCTCCCCATAAAATGCTTGTATTTACATTCTGTATATATGTGCATACTTTATTTGTGAATGTGTGTCGATTGGTGTGTATCAGCATAATGTATCAAACAAGTTTCATTGAGAATAAAATGTGTAGTTTTTTCTGTCCATACAACACCTTTCAATTTGTTTGTAGAGGTGAGGTACTTTGGAAAATATTGCATTGTTGTTCTTGCACAAGGGTCACTGAACACAGAAGTACTTCAGCTTCAATCACCGGAAAAAAGAAAAAGCACTTCCTTATTTGGGTTATATTTGCTTGGCCTTACTTCGTGTCAAAACCCTCGCTTCCTCATGACCCCTAAACTGACAGAAAAAATAGCGTGGACGAGATTTAATAATAGGAGGGTAAGAGCGGGTTAACCTGCACCTTGGTTACCAGCCCGGTTAGTTCTTATTGCCTCTGATGGATGGATTGCTGGCTTGATACATAGATAAAGAAGGAAGGAGACTGACAGGCAAACAGGTAAATAACTAGATAGAATGGATGATATATAATATATATATATATATATATATATATATATATATATATATATATATATATATATATATATATATATATATATATATATATATATATATATATATATATATATATATATATATATATAAAAGAGATAAATGCATAAACAGCTATAGACTCACAGTTTCTGCTAATAATAATTTTATGACCACAAACTCAAATGCTGAATCAAAGTGGGACTGAGATAAATGAAACACGTACTGCTTTGGTCAAAAACATAAGCATTACAAAACACTAAAACATGATAATGGTGGGTAGTTGGTGGTTTCCTGCCTGACTGACAGCTCACCTGTCTGACTGTGCGCTGAGAGACGGGAATGCCGGTAGACTATGCTAATTTGCCTTGATGAAGTGTCAGGTGTGGTGGCCAGGCGGACAGGCAGGCAGGCAGGTTAGATGTTGGCCCTGTCGCTGGTCCGTCTATCTGGTGAGAATAGTGGAGGAAGTGCGAATATACGATGCATGTACAGTCACAGTAAAACATTCCTCTTAACTTTTATGTCTAGTGGTGACTTTGTTATTGATAGTGTCGTAAAGGAAATGTTATCAGTTCTTGACTATGATCCCTAAGTAAGAGTTTCTTGAGGCTATAATTTTTTTTTTCTTTTTACGAATCTTTGTGGGCCAGGAGAGGCGAAAGGACTTTTAACTGTGACTGTACTGTGCGTGTGGAAAGTGTGATTAGACAGATGCAGACAGACTCACTAGACGGAGGTGTGAAAAGAAGCAGGAATAACCCAAACTGACTCAAGGAAATAGTGAGAACAAGGACACGGATATGATTCAGAGAGAAACAAACACAAGAGAAGAGGAAGAATATTATGCAGTTTATTATTATAGTCCACAGCAGGGCAGCAGAGATTCTTAGTGCCAGAAATACACATCCACACTTGCTTAGGGTGTGATGCATAAAAAGCGTGTACGAAAGAGGCGAGGTTATAATGAGATCACCTTGTGTTTGCATGTGTTACGAGGCTGTAGTTTTTTCCCCAGTCTACAACCCACAACAATCGACTATCTTGTACAGTCACGAGTACTATTAAGTATCTTGGTGTGCTTCGAATACTTATATAGAAACAGTAAATAAATGCACAATAAGATCTCCATTGGAATTAGTTCGTTGGTGAATTGGACTGTTCAAAGCTGTATAATTATTAGTGCTCGTGACTGTTCCTACTCATTCTTAGGTGAACAGGGACATAGTAGCTTAGATGAACTGACCAAAATTTTCCCCAGAACATAAATAAATCAAAGCCGGAACCTCCCTCCGTGTCTTGCGAGGTGAGTGTCATGACCACTATAGACAACTGGTGCTTCAACTAGTGCAAACAGATATACAATTAATGTGGAAGGAAACACAGTCGTAGTGCCATAGAAGTAAAGGGAGAGGATCTGTAGGGATGAAGTTATTCGTGTGCATGAGAATCAATCACCAACATGCATTATTTTTTCGTTTCTCTTTCTGCTCTCGAAATTACTGCCAGTTTAGCCTTTTCTCTGTTTATCTTTCTCTCTGGTTATCATTATTATTATTTCTCTCCCCCTTCCATCCTACCTCTTTCTCTCTCTCTCCTTCCATCCCATCCCTCCCCACTTCTCTCTCTCCATCTACATCCTATCCCTCCGCCCATTCTCTCTCTCCATCTACATCCTATCCCTCCGCCCATTCTCTCTCTCCCTCCCTGCCTCTCTCTCTTTCCCTCCCTCCCCCCTTCTCTCTCTCCCTCCTCCCTTCTCTCTCTCTCTCTCCCCCTCCCCTTCCCTCTCCCTCCCTCCCCGCTTCTCTCACTCTCATGTGCTCGTGGATGAACTATTTTTTTGGTTCTTGGATTTACATGATAGAATTTCAATGAGGTCTTGGCAAGAGAGGCTGACACACCTCCCAGTAAATGTGGTCGTGAATGAACCCCACCGTAGAAGCCCTGTGGTTTGATAGGCGCTTGGAACTAGTTAATGGATGAGTCCCACATGTAAAACGTTCAGATTCCACATGATATATATATAAGTGGTTCAGATCCTAAATAAAAAAAAAAACCTTAAGTGTGGTACAAAGGCTATATGAACGAGAGATTCATGGAAGGAGTTCAGGTTCCACATATAAGGGGTTCAGATCCTAAGTATATATGAGAGTTACATGAGTAGGGTAATTAGGGTCCACATATTGGGGACTTAAAAGGGGTTCTGATTCTGAGTGTAAGGTGTTCAGGGTTACATGAAGATAATTTGTTCAAGTTCCATAATATTATACGAAGGCAAATGGCTTAAGTGACACATACACATGGTTGATATAACATAGACATCGTTTGGAAAATAATTATGTCATTGGATATTTGGTCGTTGATATAATTATGATTGTGGTGGTTTGAGGAGCCTCAGTCACCGACGTATAGTTACTTCTTCAATAACTTGCAAACGGTATACAGTAATGTTGCTGGCCAAGGTCTGCAGGTTCCTTGAACTCGTTTGCGGAGATGCTTCGTACTTGTAATTCTGCTGAAGGAAATTACACTCCACTTCTCCTCACACTCTCCTCATTACACGCCCTCCTGTCTTCATAACACGCCCTCCCTCTCTCCTCTCTACATCTCCTTCCTCTCTCCTCTCTACATCTCCTCCCTCTCTTCTCTTTACATCTCCCCCCTCTCTTCTGTTTACATCTCCTCCCTCTCTCCTCTTTACATTTCCTTCCTCTCTTCTCTCTGCATCCCCTCCCTCTCTTCTTATCATTTCCTTCTTGCAGCCCCTTTCAGTCTCTTTCTCCATCCCCTCTCCCTCAAGGAAATCTTCTTTCCGCTTCTGAAACTCGTCCCTCCTTCCAGAGGCTCTCTGTACCCTCCCAAACTCATCTTCCCACAGAAAGCTTTCTCTTTCCATCTGTTCCTTTTGTATGCTTGTATTTCCTTGCGAATATTTGTATTTGTGTCTTTCTATCTCTATTTGATTGTGTTTCAGTTTGTCTAGGTATCTCTCTGAAGCAACATTTCTCTCCTTTGCATCCCATCTCTCACATTCGTGCTGCTTTTTTCTTATACAGTCAGTCCCTCTTTCTGCACTCAAAACCCCAAGGGTCACAGCCCCAGGCAACACCTCTCCTCCCACACAGCAGAACCCTCTCTCCCATCCTGCAAACTTCTCTCCTCTCAAGTCTCCTTCCAAATCCCCCTTCACTCCGCCACAAGAACGGAGCTGACCGCAGGCAGTAGTCTACTCCAGCTCATCATTACACGTATTACAGTCCTCCCCGGGGCCTGCCCTCTGACCCCCTCAAACCCTGGGAGCCGTTTCTCTGCTCCCTCGCTGCTGGAAGTTTTTAAGCCACTGACTGCATGCCTGCTTGCTTGCTTGCTTGCTTGCTTGAAGGTCTGTTGTTATTCTATGTTTTTGTATAGCTTGCATGTGGGTGTGAGTTTTTGTTGTAGTTCGACCCTTGTGAGTTAGTACATTCTGGTCGAGAGAGGGGCTGAGGTTATTTAACTTTGTCTGGGCGCGAGGAATTTCCCCGTGATGAGTAAAGTCGCATAAAGTTTTCCATGATAAAATCCTAATTTGCGATTGTCAATATGAAACACTTAAAGAAGGCAAAATTGAGATAGCTTTTGTATCTCTTGATTTCAAGGTTTGGTAATGACGAGACATATATACTAACATGTGACTGTTGAAAAAAAATATATATATATTTATATTTATATATAATTATTGTATATTATACAGTTTTTAAATATATTCTCTACCACAGGATGTCAGTGGTTGGGTAAGATTTTGTGATTATCCATAAAAGGTCACGAGACGCTAAAGTTATCTAAATCACTGTCATAAGTAGGAAGGAATTAAAGTTACTTAAATTACTGTAACAGGACGACGAAGGATCCGGCCATTTTATCCTGTTACAGATCCAAAGTAGAAAGGAATTAAAGTTACTTAAGGGGGTGCGGGAGTAGGGGACAGGTTTGGGGGGACTGGGGGGGGTGCAGGAATAGGGGGACAGTCTTGGGGTGGGTAGAAAGCCTGTCCCCTATTCCCGCACTCCCCTAACCTCCCCCCCAAGCCTGTCCCCCTACTCTCGCACCCCCCAAAAAACCCCTGCACCCACCTAAATCCCCCCCAAGCCTGTCCCCCTACTACCGCACCCCCCAAAAAAACCCCGCACCCACCTAAATCCCCCCAAAGCCTGTCCCCCTACTCCCGCACCCCCCAAAGACCCCCGCACCCACCTAAATCCCCCCCCCTCCAAGCCTGTCCCCCTATTCCCACACCTCTTTAAATCGCTGTAACAGGACTACGAGGGATCCGGCCATTTTATCCTGTTACAGATCCAGGCACGAGGTTATTCTGAGTTTTTACGGGTCCAACATCCTCGTTTACGTTGTGCTCTCAGTGATGAAGGGCTGGTGGCTGGCCTTAGATTGGGGGCCAGTTTTGTGGTGTTACAGGTTCTTGGGAGTGAAGCTGTTCTTGGAGGGAGGGAGACTTGCTTATTTTATGTCCCGTGTTCTTGAATGTGGAAGGAAGATTATTGTTATTTAGTGTTCTTACATGCAGGTGGTAGGGGTGAGGGTGTTGTTCTCTGCTTTGTGGGAGAAGGCATACTTGTTACTCTAAGGGGATGGTATACTCTTGATAGACTGGAGCGCCTTGAATCCTCCAAAGTATGCCAGGATATAGACACCAGATGAAGAAAAATAATGGTATCCTGTTGCCTGGAATAGTTTGGAGGAATCAATTGCTCCAGATTTACCACCCAAACAAAACAATGTGCTATATACCCCCTCAAGGAACCCCGTGATGTAGTCAGAAAATAGGAGGTTAGGGAGTCTCTCAAACATTGCCACGAAACATCACCTCTATTGAAGGAGCATGTTTCGTGGCATAGTCAGGAGGAATCAGAAGCCACCAGCTCTCATACATGATCACAGGGCCCTTAATTAACATCCGTATTCTTAAGGGGGTACGGAAATAGGGGGACAGGCTTGGGGGGGGGGTTAGGGGGTTTTGGGGGGTGCGGGAGTAGGGGGACAGGCTTGGGGGGGGGGGTTAGGGGGGTGCGGGAATAGGAGGACAGGCTTTCTACCCCCCCCCCCAAGCCTGTCCCCCTATTCCCGCACCCCCCCAAGCCTGTCCCCCTATTCCCCCCCCCCCAAGCCTGTCCCCCTATTCCCGCACCCCACCCAAACCTGTCCCCTACTCCCGCACCCCCTTAACTCCCTCGTTGCTATCGTATTATATATAGTTCAGTGACTAAAACCAGATGATCGATTAATATTGCTGGAAGAATAAATTAATAACGTTCAGAGGCCAATAACTGGTTTATTTAACGAAAAAAATAAATTAAACAAAAAACAAAGCAATAACACAATTTTAATCTTAGGAATAGTGCTAGATGATTACAATATGCCACGGAAAAATAACCTGTTGCTCCACTTTTAAATGAGGAATATTGTTGTTGCACACTGTAATGTTCTTGGATACACGAGAATGAGTCTATATTGTTTGGTAAAGGTTAACTGTTATTGTTCTAATGAGCCAAGGTGTGAGGTTGTTATTGTGTTTTTACAGGTGGAAGGCTAATTAAATATTTAGTTTTAACAGTTCTAAACCTTTTGTTCTAGTACCTCTTGACCAGTAGTTACTACAGAATTGATTAATTGAATGATTACTTAATTGATTGATATTAAGCACCGCAACAGCGAGGTCATATAGCGCCAGGAAAACGTGATAGATAGGTGAGACAGCAAGCAGGAAGGAAATAGAAAGGAAAGAGGGACAGTTCAAGAACTGAAAGGGAGTGGCTGGGGCAGAAGGGGCGCCAGAACCCTTAAAGTATTGCCCACTAACTACAGGCAATACCCACCTACGGGGCAGGGAATACAGGAATGAATATTAATGTTCTCTTTGTTAGTGTTTCTGTTTGTTACGACAAGAATTTAACTACTCACCATTATGACGTGGGTTTACATTATAACATGGGTTTACATTATGACGTGGGTTTACATTATGACGTGGGATTACATTATGACGTGGGTTTACATTATGACGTGGGTTTACATTACATCTTTGTCAGAGGTGTTATTTCTTACAACTACTAATCATGGTGGTGTTATTAATAATACAAGAACTTGTTTCGCCTCTTCAAGGTACTTCAGATACAGAGTCTATCCTTCATTAGGTGCATGACTGCTTGTATGTCCGAGGGTTAAGAGAAAATATGCTTGATCTGGTGGCGTGTAATGTCTTGCAACTCTCATAAAAGGTGTGCTATATCCACCTATTGCTATATTACGACAAGTGGTGTCACAGTTGTCAGAGCTCTGAAACTTTTACGGTACTCAGAATGACGTTGAATTCCAGCTACGTAAATCTTAAGCATTCCTATATACGTTAGTAATACTTATGTACATCACTTTAAGCATGATAAGTATGTTAGACACATAATCAAGACTTGTAAAGTCGATTTTGGTTTTAACTGAGCATCATAACTGATAGACATGACATCTGATAAGGCTTCATCCCTCTGGATAATACCTTTATTTATGTTTATACTGGGACGGCTGAGGAAATGAACAAATATACATATATTGCGAGATTTTATGAGAGTTTGAGTCTCCGGGTGTGGCAGCTCAGCGGTCTGGAAGAATTTCTGTTTGTTTGTGTGTATGTGTATATGTGTGTGTGTGTGTGTGTGTGTGTGAGTGTGTGTGTGTGTGTGTGTGTGTGTGTGTGTGGTGAATGTATATTTTTTACGAGCGTTTTGTGAGTAGTGATGTGCATGTTTAACATATCCATTCCCCCCGGGTTGACAGCTAACAAGACGAACATAAAGATGCTGTACAAGGAGCAGAGTCATGTCAGACCAGAATTATATTGTAGCACACTGGTCTTTTGAATCTATCCAAAACTGAGCAATACACTTACAATAAGAGGAGGAAAATGTAGACTCCAATGGATGTGTTCAATACCCGAACTCTCTATGTGAAGTGTGTCAAAAAGTGAAAAGGAGGTTATTCGGCACAAGAGTAAGATAAACTGATGATAATTATAGTTTGTGTCTGTATAATAACACAAATATTATGGAATTCATGTGGCTACGCTTGTGTTGTCCTTCCCTATACGCAGTGACCCTGGTTGGTTGGTTGGCTGCTTACCACCATTGGGTTGTTCAGGTAATCCCGCCATCTTGCCTTCACTGGGGAGCAAATTACGCGGGTGTGGTGATAAGAGCAAGCCAGTCCTGTCTGCGGCCCGGCTGGTTATCTACAGGAAGTGAGGCGTCGGGAACAGGTTGGGTTGGGTTGGGGCGCGAGGCTCCACACGTCACACGTACGCAATAAGCTGCCCTTTTTATGGACCTCTTCATAACCTGTTAATTATAAGAAGGGAAACAAGTTTATTGGAGATCAATAAATATTAGAGTTCTTGTTACTGTCAGTAAATGTATTATTTATCTAGAGAGACCTGGCGCTAGTTGAATCTTCTTTGATAAGCTGTGAATTAGATAACTAAATTGCGGGTAATCTATCCTGAGTGAGAACCAGATGTTGCTACAAAAACTCTCACTCAGGATATAATGGCAGACAAAATCGATAGTAAGATTACAAGGTGATTAAGAGCCAGCCAATCAGAAACTGTTTGGATATGGTGGAATGCAAACACTCAGAGCGTTACCATGCAGGAAAACAATAAATACTGTACCAGTGAAATAACCTAATATTGTACCAGCAACACTAGCTTCTTAATCATTCACGAAGGAAATACCTGGAAATATTAACCATCAAATAATTCCATGCAATATAAATATATGTATGTACAATATACCCATAAGATGTACTAGACAAATACGTGAGACATATATATCCTCAGGACAAGGACACGGCATTAACTAAAACGAATATCATTTGCAATTTATGCCCTTAAAATCCGTAGGAGTAGATTTATTGATATTCAGGCTTTTTCCTTCTTGCACATGAATGATAGAACTGATAAAAAGTCATATGTAAGTTATGACTACTTGGTTTACTCTCTTATACTCTACATGTGGATGATGACCGCTGTATTGTGGAAAATAGCGATAATATGAAGCTAACAGTCATTGCAGCTGGGAAACACACACGCTCGTTCTGTTATTCTTGGTATTTTTAAAGGATTCGGGAGTACGAGGTAACATTTTTGGAGGAAGTCACTCCAGTAGCGGATCATTCCACAATTTGCTTTGAGAATAAACATGGCTTGAGAGAGAGAGAGAGAGAGAGAGAGAGAGAGAGAGAGAGAGAGAGAGAGAGAGAGAGAGAGAGAGAGAGATAGAGAGAGTAGGGTCGTGCTTAGATTCTCTGTAACTGTCTCTTTCTTTCTCTGGCTATCTATACATTTGTCTATCAATCTGTCCATCTCTCTATCAATCTGTCCATCTCTCTATCAATCTGTCCATCTCTCTATCAATCTGTCCATCTCTCTATCAATCTGTCCATCTCTCTATCAATCTGTCCATCTCTCTATCAATCTGTCCATCTCTCTATCAGTCTGTCCATCTCTCTATCAATCTGTCCATCTCTCTATCAATCTGTCCATCTCTCTATCAATCTGTCCATCTCTCTATCAATCTGTCCATCTCTCTATCAGTCTGTCCATCTCTCTATCAATCTGTCCATCTCTCTATCAATCTGTCCATCTCTCTATCTGTTTGTATATCTCATGGTCTGTGTGGCAGGTGCATGGAAGGAGATTGGTCACAAGCCTGGGTCCACGGTAATTACTTTTTTGTGTATCTCGAGGTACGGTTGACGTCAGCAGGAGGTTAAAATTAATATCATCATAGCGGGTAATAGAGTATAAAAAGGTTGAGGTAAAGATATTGTACTGTGTGGGATATCTAGCAATAAAAACAAGGCTTTTAGTGGCGGACAAACGATGACTGATCCGAAGAGTTGTGTTCACCCTTGTCTCTGTATCACTCGTGTAATTTCTTTTCCATCTGACTTTCAATAGCTGCATGGGTACATAGATGAGGCATAACTTGTGTCTCTTGCTGTACCTCTAGACTCTATCTTGAGGGCGTGGCAGGATGAAAGTTGGCGTCGTTACCTGTGCACTAGAGTCAGTAAATCTCACACAACTCTCTTCACTCGGTATCGCTGCCATCTTTATGGGCCGAGGTCGCCAGGTTGATTATAGGGCTGAATTTTCTCATTTCCTGTAGGCCCAGGACAGACACTCTCACTCAGCTCTGGATTACGGATATTAGTCTTTGATTGCTGAAGGAGGGATTAAGGTTAATTACACTTATTCTTAACACGATTTATAGAGTAGAAAACCATTTGGTGAAACTCGAGAAGCTATAATCTGTATACAGGGTGATTTGACAATGCAGGAACCTTATGGAGAATGGTGGTGGTGATGTTTGTTGTGGAGTGTTTTGTAATGTGAGGAGTTGTGTGTTAATGAGGTGTCGTGTGTTAATGTGAGGTGTTGTGTGTTAATGAGGTGCCGTGTGTTAATGTGAGGTGTTGTGTGTTAATGAGGAGTCGTGCGTTAATGAGGAGTCGTGCGTTAATGAGGAGTCGTGTGTTAATGAGGTGTAGTGTGTTAATGAGGTGTAATGTGTCGTACCCTGAAATGTGTAGCGAGGTGTTGTGTGGTGTTGTGTACTGTGAGTGTTATGTAGTGTGTGGTGTCATATAATTTTGGACCTCGTGTACTGTGAGGTTCTAAGGTGCCGTGTATTGTGGTGTCAGATGTCGTGTGTATTGAGGTGTCGGATGTCGTGTGTTTTGAGGTGTCGTATGATGGTTGGTGTCGTATGATGGTTGGTGTCGCGTGCTGACGAGTTTTATGGCTGCAGTGTATCGTATATGTTAAAGTGTCGTGGAAGGTGTAGAGTGAAATGCCATACCACGCGAAAACAGATGTCGACACAGTACAACATCACCTGTACTCTGTATTCGTAAAGACAATTGAAAACACTTTTACTGAATACAGTATCGTCCGAGCATTTTCAAAACAACGGTGCTATTTGCTCAGCTGAAAACAGAAGCAGAAGCGATGGAAAGGTTGCGACACACTGGGCTCAATCTCCACTGATAACAATTTGTTCATTGTTCAGTATTGCACTTTTTTGTGTGGCTTCCTCTCAAGGGGTTTGGGTCCGGTTTGTCGCCTTCCAGTGCACGTGACGCCACCGTAACATACTGACCCACGGTCCAGTTACAACTGAGAGACAACTGGGCCAGAGAGAGTGAAAAAAAATAAAAAAATATCATGCCCATCAGCAAACTGTGATGAACAGGTGAGCAGACAGTTAACTGTTTTATTTGTCCACACACACACACACTAATGAACAGAGACAGAAGTAACGTACAGGAACTCATACCATAATAAACAATACAACTGACAGTAAAGCAAAGTAAGGTTGGCAAGCGGAGGTGAGGCCTGGCCAGGTGAGGCAGCCGAGGGCCAGGCACGTGACCAGTCCCAACCCTCGGCCATCGCCCAAACCACTGTGGCGAATGTGGTAATTAATTCTTTCACGGGACGCGGGTCGGGTGCATGCCTTGGGGAGACTTATGCCTCAGGTCAGTCAGGCCACGCCCTAGGCAGCCTCAGGTCATGTGTGGCACGGCTGGCTGGCTGGATGACTGGATGGCTAAATGGATGGCTGGATAACTGGATGGATGGATGGATGGATGGGTGGGTGGATCTTTAGTTAGCTGGAGGTGGTGGTCATTGAGAGGAAAGAAGTACGTTGCTGGAGGCTGTCTATTAAAGTTGTTGGTAATATATTTTAAGTGACAAATAGTTAATTGCTGCCGAGGTTGACATGGCTTTTTTTGATTCGTTTGTTTAAAAAAACTAATCAAATTGTACGTTACGTTACGTGCTACAAGTATCCCTTAGTATTAAATCTTAATATTAGCAATTTCACGGAAGGAGATACTTCAGAATATATATTGAAATATATAATCTGTTGATCATTTTTGCTTTTTTTTCAGAATAAATCAAAAGTGCAGGTATCTATGAGCAGTAAGCTGTTGCTAAGTAAGCATAACATCAGATTATAATTATGTAATGTGTTTAATGAAGGTATATGTTAGGTGCATGGAGGTGAGTGGGGAAGGTGGTGTGGTTGTAACAGAGGATCCCAGGGTACAGTGAGTGAGTGAGTGAGTGGGGCTGCTGGCTGTGCTGTCATCACACTCCTTCATTACGTACAGGTGTGTGTGTGTGTGGGTGTGTTTTGGTAGCTTGGTGCATGGATGCGTGTGCGTGTGGTGTGTATGCATGTGTGTGTGTGTGTGTGTGTGTGGTGTGTATGCATGTGTGTGTGTGTGTGTGTGTGTGTGTGGTGTGTATGCATGTGTGTGTGTGTGTGTGTGTGTGTGGTGTGGGTGTTCTGCATCCTCTCTTTACCTTCCTTCCGAATTTAATTTCCTCAATTCCCGAACGTTTCTATAATTGTTTATCTTTCCATTCTTTTCCCAACTCTTCTCAACTCCCTTAATTCACTCCTTCCCACACACTCTCCCTCCTCCACTCTTATTTCATTTCCTCACTACACCCTTCCTTTCTGAACCCCACACCTAACACCTTCCATTACAGCACCTCTTCACACCCATCTATACTGCCGTGCCACCCCCCCCCCCCCACCACCACCCCCGGGAGACAGTAAATCGTGTAAGAGGTGCACTTGAGGGCCCCGGGGTTTTAGGTTCTACAAGCCAACACCTCCACCCTTCCTTCTGGCTTCTGTTTGTTTATCTTTACAGTACACCTGACTGCACACTGACCCCGCCCTCCGGTTTTGAGAGAGAGAGAGAGAGAGAGAGAGAGAGAGAGAGAGAGAGAGAGAGAGAGAGAGAGAAGAGAGAGAGAGAGAGAGAGAGAGAGATTTTCCTTTATAGTGCGTCTGCTGAGGTCCCGATGCTCATGCTCATAGGTACTCAACACCCACGATTCCTTCCTCTCCTCACACACACACACACACACACACACACACACACACACACACACACACACACACACACATGGGGCTAACATCGGGGCAATAACTTATAAAGCGGACGTATAATTGTGACCCATCCAAACGACTGCAATCAAAGTGTAGGATTTAATGGATGAGTGTGGTGGGATGAGCCAGATGTAAAAAGGAAAATTTAATACCGAGGATAATAATAAAAATAATAATGATGATGATGATGATGACGAAGATAATGATGTTGTTGATGACGAAGATATTGATGATGATGACGAAGATAATGTTATTGACGAAGATAATGATGATGACGAAGATAATGATGACGATGATAATGTTGTTGACGAAGATAATGATGTTGTTAATGACGAAGATAATTATGACGATAATGATGACGATAATGAAGATAAAGATAACGATGATAGTGATGACGATGATAATAATGACGTTGAGCATAATAATTCTGCTCATAATATGGACAACACTCCATCAAAGACCAAATTTGTGACTATAATAATAATAATGCTGATGATGGTTATAATTCTCTTTATAATTATCATTACTCTACTTATTAATAATAGCCTCAGTAATGATAATACTTGATACTGATGATGATGATAATTATAATAGTAATAATAATAATAAGAATTTATATTGTTATTATTATTGTTATTTTTATTGTTATTGTTATTATTATTATTACTATTAATGTTAATTATTATTATTGCTATTATTATTAATGCTAATTATTGTTATTGTTATTATTGTTATTATTATTATTGTTATTGTTATTATTGTTATTATTATTGTTAATTTGTTATTGTTGTTATTATTATTATTATTGTTAATTTGTTATTGTTGTTATTATTGTTATTGTTATAATTATCATTATTGTTATTATTCTTATTATTCTTATAATAATAATAATTATTATAATAATTGGAATAATTGAAATAATTAAAATGGTAATTGTAATAATAATAATAATAATAATAATAATAATAATAATAGTGGTGTAGGTATGGTGGGACAGACAATGATAATGGTGGTGGTGCCTGGGCCTCCACCTCAGATTTATCAAGTGTCTAAGGTGTGTTCCAGGGATCACCAAGTATACTCGCTCTCAGGTCTCTCTCTCTCTCTCTCTCTCTCTCTCTCTCTCTCTCTCTCTCTCTCTCTCTTCAATGTTTACTTTGTACAGTCGGGGTCAATAGATTTTAGCATACCGATTTGAAGGCACACCAAACACGTGTGTAATAACATGACAGATACAACTCAAGTGCTTCATGTCATCGGTGTGAAATTCCACAAGTGTTTAAAAATAAGTGACTGCAATTGTACACAAAACCTTTATTACTACTAGAGTCTCATTCAAGGGACGTGTGGTTCTCTAATGAAGAATATTGTACAGTCGTCTTAAGGAATTCTTACACAGAGCATTGGTTAAAAGGTGTTTATATTCTGCACATGCTGTAAGGAGAATTCTGCTGACTGATTCAAATATTAGTCATAATTTTTCTTTACTTTGTCTTTGTTTTTCATTTTTTATTATCTTTCAAATTTTCATTATAATTTGAATTTTTATATTCTTCCATTATTTTTTATATTCCTTTTTATTCATTACTTCCTGTATTTTTTCTTTTTTTTTTTTTTTTTTTTTTGGTGTTAGGAAATTAATGTACTTAAATTTCTAGTTGCTACAAACCCTTGATGTCACAGTGGTGTATACGAATTCCTGAGGCCGACTGTACTGTACCTGCCGCCTCAGATACAGTACACAAGGGGAAGATGGACTGAGGCGGCGGTGACCAGCAGCGCCACCGTCATCACTGAGACAGCAATATTAATTACACCACGTAATAATTGTACAGTAGCTTACAAAAGTTCACAGGGCGGTCGTTCATCTTAGAGTTCCGGGATAAACCTTAATTTGTGTCTGGAAGATGCACCCACAGTTTCCTATATTATGCTATGGCAAACCTCACCTGTATAATTATGTACTATAACAAATACTATACCATTTTATACTACACTATATATACTAAACCATTATATATTACACTATATATACTAAACCATTATAATTATACTGCACTATATATACAAAAATTATTATGTACAGACACGAGCACTAAAAAATATACAGCTTTGGGGTTGAAGCTTTGAACAGTCCAATTATTCACCAACGAAGTAATTCCAATAGAGATCTTATTGTGTATGTATTTACTTACTGTCTCTATAGGTATTCGAAGCACACCTGAATACTTACTAGTGCTTGTAACTGTACCTTATATAATTATACACTTTACTATATATCTACATCTTCTTTCCTCATAGTATGCGTGATGATGTGTATAGTAGAGCAATGAAAAAGTGCGAACGAACCAAAAAATATAAAAAAAGGGACAATAACATGTGACCCAGACTGTACACTTGATAATAGCCCCAGCTCGGCCGTACAGAATGAGGTGCTCACAATGCCATTCAATTTGGGAGAGTCTTGGCCCGCCCATAACAAAAGAAGGATGCTAGTTTTTTTTAGTTTTTTTTATTCTCAGGCTTCACACACATATTTTCGCCTGGTAATAACCGCGGTGGGGATGAGGGCAATCGTGTGTGTGTGTGTGTGTGTGTGTGTGTGTGTGTGTGTGTGTGTGTGTGTGTGTATGTGTGGTGTGTGTGTGTGTGTCATCTGCCTACCCTGCTCCTGTTGGATGTGTGTGTGTGTGTGTGTGTGTGTGTGTGTGTGTGTGTGTGTGTGTGTGTGTGTG